>NQII01003402.1:144192-204045 GCA_002778355.1 Clitarchus hookeri | reverse complement strand
GGGGGGGGGGGGGTCACCCAATGAGAAACTCAGGCAAGACGGCCAGTAGACAGTATACCTTCAGCTCACCTGCCAACACCAGCGACGGCGCGAACGAGCAAGTAGAACAAGGCATAATTGCCCAGGTAAGATGCCACGTACACGTCAGCAGTCAATCCACGTAAATTCTCGTAGAATAGCAGCTTATGGTGCTGGTTTTCTTAAAGCAGTTGCTCATGTAGATGTCATCCTGTCACATCTGCGACTACATAGCAAGAATGAAGAAGCAAAACACAAGCAGTTGTGAAAGATACTTCTGACAACAAAGTGTGTGAACTGTTTGGATGTATAAACCATCTTGACAGCTGCTGAAAGAGTACAGTACCGCATTTACCTAGCTTTCCTGATATCCATGCAAAGTTGTGAGCCAAAGTGTAGGTGTGTTTTGCAGTAAAGTTCTTAATTCATTAAAACATAATATATTATTTTTAAAAATAGCTGTTGTCAAATGAAGTTATAACAGGCTTTGAAAAGNCTTAATTCATTAAAACATAATATATTATTTTTAAAAATAGCTGTTGTCAAATGAAGTTATAACAGGCTTTGAAAAGCATAATTAAGGATGTAAAAAATATATTATGATAAGAGAAACCCTCAGTTTTATTCAAAAGAATTCCACTATTTAGTNCATAATTAAGGATGTAAAAAATATATTATGATAAGAGAAACCCTCAGTTTTATTCAAAAGAATTCCACTATTTAGTTACTGTGCCTGATGTTAATTTATAAGCTGTTGTAAAACATGAGTCCATTTGCAGTGTAGGATTGCATACATTTTTAGACATAGCCAAGAAAAGTAACCTCTCTAAATTAAAGAAAATATTTGCAAAAAAGCTTTGAATGTGCAGACATACCCTTATATAGCTCATTGTTAGTGATGCTTGAAATGAATGCCCATGGCAGAGTTCTATTCTGTGCAAATTTATATTTGAAAGGAAACAAGATATGATAGTAAAGTNTGAAATGAATGCCCATGGCAGAGTTCTATTCTGTGCAAATTTATATTTGAAAGGAAACAAGATATGATAGTAAAGTAAAAAAAATTACAATCATTTTTATATTTATTTATATTTTTATTACTCTCTTACAATCCAAATTTGAAACCCACCATACTACAGCAAGTTACATAATTAACAAAAACACAGTGGAACGCAATGTTTTTATGTTACTATAAATAATTAATTATAAATTTAAAAAAAACTATAAATTTAAATTACGTCACAATACTAAAACTGTAGACAGGCCAAACACAATTTGTAAACATGTAGAACATTTTGAATAGTGTAAATGTANTGAAATGAATGCCCATGGCAGAGTTCTATTCTGTGCAAATTTATATTTGAAAGGAAACAAGATATGATAGTAAAGTTAAAAAAATTACAATCATTTTTATATTTATTTATATTTTTATTACTCTCTTACAATCCAAATTTGAAACCCACCATACTACAGCAAGTTACATAATTAACAAAAACACAGTGGAACGCAATGTTTTTATGTTACTATAAATAATTAATTATAAATTAAAAAAAAACTATAAATTTAAATTACGTCACAATACTAAAACTGTAGACAGGCCAAACACAATTTGTAAACATGTAGAACATTTTGAATAGTGTAAATGTATCCCATCTCCCTCTGTTCAGTAAGAACGATGCACCAATAACAAGCCGGAATGAATGGAGTGAAGAGATTTGGGTAGCTCTTAACAACGAGGTCGTAAGAGAAGCAAGATGGATATGGAGCAGTGCTGGAATGTAAGGGAAGGGGAAATGGGAGATGCCTGAGAAAATATACTGACCAGTAGCATTGTCCAGCACAATTCCCACTTGCGAAAATCCAGGAGTGACTCCACTGGGAGTCAAGCCTGGGTCACCTTGGTGGGAGGTGAGCACACTTGCCACGACACCTAGCTCACATGAGCGTGTCCCAGTAGCTGACATGGAGTTGTACTGCCTCTTGTTGAGTGTGCAGCTAACATGGGAAAGAAATATACTGCTAATAACAACTATGCAGGAAAATTTCTCACCAGTTCTCTCGTACATGACAGAATGACAACCACAATCTCCGACCAAGTCCTTAAGTCAGTGGCGCCCAACCTTTTTTTAAGATGTGCCACTTGTAGATTGTTTTTTTTAAGCATGCTACCAAAGTATATTGTTATTTTAAGAATATATTAAAAAATGAAAATGCTCTACTACACACAATACATTTAATTAGTGTTCACCAGTACAGAGTTTTTGAATTGATAATTTGTTTGATATCCGAATAACAATAATGTTATGCTAGTGACAACTTTTATGTAATTTTTCATAAAACATAATAGAGTGGTACAAAAATTTNGAATAACAATAATGTTATGCTAGTGACAACTTTTATGTAATTTTTCATAAAACATAATAGAGTGGTACAAAAATTTTCTGTGTTGAGTGTTGTTAAAACTACACTCGCGGCACATGTGCTGTGGGTTGATCACCCCTGCCTCGTGCTCATTGGCTGCAGAGTGACGTAGTGTGGAGGCTGAGATACTTAATGCGTATCACCAAGCACTTCATTGCATACTGCTACCATGCTGCACTCTCTTGAGTTGAGAAATTTGGGCGGCTTTTAACGAGGTCTTGAGAGCCGATGAGGGTGAAATGAGGTGTGAATGGAGCAGTCCCAGAATGCAAGGGTGGGGAAACTGGAGATCCCAGAGAAAACCCGCCGATCAATGGCATCGTCTGGCACGATTCCCACTACAAAAATCTGGGAGTGACCTGGCTAGAATTGAACCTGGTTCACCTTTGTGGGAGGCGGGCAGGCTAACCGCTCAGCCACCGCTGCACCTCTGCACTCTCTTGTCTACAATGCTTCACTTTCTTTCTACCTAGCAATTTCGGTTTTCCATTGAAATTACTCGAGGCAAATGCTGAGATGGTTCCTTACTACAGGTCATGACCGATTCTTTCTCCATTCCTGCATCTCTGAGCAACTTGCTTCATCTCTAATGACCATGCTGTCAATGAGATGTTAAGCCCTACCTACCTTCTCATCTTTAAACCAGTCTTATGTTGAGTCAATGAAATATGTGAAAGCTACAGATCCTATGAAATTTTAGATTTGAGGTTTGGACTTTATACCATTTATGATTTAGTATTCGTACTTATTATTATAGAAAAGTAATTAATATTTTTAACTGGGTATTTTTGTAATGCATGTGGCAGCACACGTGGGGTTATTTACGTAATGAGACATGTGGTAGGATTGTTGTTAAATTATTGTTTTCTTTGTTATGGTATTACTTGTTGCAGATGCTGATAGCACTGTCGGGCTACCTGACGGGATATGATGGCAGGTTTGCTTTTGAGAAGCCTGGTGACAAATATGAAGATGTGCGGTACGTGGGTATGAGAGTGGTACGTGCCGGTTCACAGCTGCCTATGACACTGCTCACATTGCTTGAAATTATTCTTTATAGTCTATTCGCGGTTTCTTCNGTGCCGGTTCACAGCTGCCTATGACACTGCTCACATTGCTTGAAATTATTCTTTATAGTCTATTCGCGGTTTCTTCACACTTTTTGACTAAAACCTTTGAAAAATCACCCTATGTATGATGTGTTTGGTTGTATCCTAAATATATCATATTTTGCATGTGTTTTATACTTATTTTAACATAGAAGTCTCTTATTTTTGGTTTAATTGGACTTTTATGTAATTAAAAACAGTGAGAACTTAAGTGTGTTGGTGTCGCTACTAGGCCACCTGAGTTATACACATTTTATTTGTCTGAAGGTAACACAGGTATTTACACATACTGGCGAGACTGAGCCCCCCTACAAGTCGTAGGCCTGAAGGGCTGGTGGGCTGAATTCTATGCGTCTGGGAAGGTTGTTTGAATTGGTGACATTTCTCTACTTATCTGTGACTGCAGCTTTTGGTGAGTTGTCTTCGTTGGTAGTGAGGCCTGGTGAGTTGGGTGGCCCTTTTTCAGGCCCTCGGACTGGCTCTCATTGGTGTGCTGTACTCAGCTGGCTTCTTCCTTCGGCTGTGACTGACTCTCTCGGGTTCCGGGATGGTTTCCTGGGGACTTTGAGAGTGTCTGCGACCTCGGCTGGCGTTACTCGTAGGAGAGCACGTCTCCTCGTCTGCGTTGACGTCTGCAACGATCCGGCTCGCGTTCTGACTTCCCCACCTCAGCACCTACTATTACTATTTCAGGAACGTAATCATTAGTGCTCGACACTTCTACTTGGTTTGTCTCAGAAATCTGCACATAAAGTCTCTGCTGTTCCTAGGTACTCTCCCTGGCGACGTCACAATTGACTTACTGACTGACTGCTTCCCTCGTCGCCATCCAGCGCACGATTACGTCTTCTCGGGTAATGGNTGCTTCCCTCGTCGCCATCCAGCGCACGATTACGTCTTCTCGGGTAATGGTGCCTCTCGGTATGGGGCTGCCACTCGTTTCCGGGAATTTACTCAAGTTCTCTGCACTGTTCCCGTCACACGACTGCTTACTCCAGTGTCTCCTTCGCCTCCCGTCTCGGCGGAACACCTAACTCGTCTCGTGGCTGCGCCGCTGAACAACTCCCGTCTCGGCTGGCGATAATTGGCTCTGCCAGGATCCAAACCCGGCTTTCGACTGACTCNGCGCCGCTGAACAACTCCCGTCTCGGCTGGCGATAATTGGCTCTGCCAGGATCCAAACCCGGCTTTCGACTGACTCGCCCAACTGCCGCCTCTCTGCGTGCGATATGTCTGCCTGACTGACTGACGCTGGTCCGGCGCCTCTCGATGCCTCTGAACGACTCCGAACAACTGACCCCCTGGCTTGGCTGCCTCGTGAATTTAACTCCTGTCCCGCTATATTCAAGTTAGCTGTCAGCAGTTTCTCAAGAGGGGAATCGGGTAAATCCCCCGTGTACCTCGCACGTTTTTGTGCTGGATTTTGTGTCTCGTCAGTTGCTTGTGTGCTCCAACTAGGGTGGAGGGAGGGTGCGGTAGGACATTTCGGGGATNTGGATTTTGTGTCTCGTCAGTTGCTTGTGTGCTCCAACTAGGGTGGAGGGAGGGTGCGGTAGGACATTTCGGGGATTCCTGTGGGCTGTGTCTGCATTAATTCTGGGGGGGATTCCCCTGATTCCTTCGTCGAGGGCCGCATATCAGCTATTTCTCGGAAGTTACCCTGTTTCCATGGAAGTTTCGTTGCCACCTGCCTGCCCTGGCTGTCTGGCTGCCTGCCCAGGATAACTATAACAGGGTGTGAAAACAGCGCAATGCCTATCCCATGTACCCGTCATGCATCATTGGTTATGCCTTGTAAGAAATAGTTCTTGTACAAAATATTATTTAAATGAGTGCGTACGAATATGGTGCACTGTTCCTTTGGTGTAATTTCCTAGACTTAGTTTTAGCTTTGTTTGTATGAGGAATAGTGTGGAAGTAGAACTTTAGCAGGGCTTCAGAAAAGTTTGCAGTAACACTGAATGTGCTACATATATTTATTAAGTGTTATTTTCATATATATTTTTGATACAGACGAGCAGTAGTGCAACATTACCTAAAGTTTTAAATGCAAGTTATTGAACTGTTTTGTCTAACAATGCCCGTTTTATTTTTACGATATATTGTTCGAAAAGAAAAAGTTAATCCTGCAGGTGAGCTTAATGATCACTTCAGTGTGGGATTTGTGGGCAGTTCTTAACAACAAAGTTTTTCAAACTGAGTTTAGGATGAACAACAGGGGGGTGTCATCTGTAGTGGTACTACAGGATGTTTACTAACGTAAGGATTATTATTGTTTACATAGTAATCTTAATGTTTTAGTTTTTAATTCTAAATTCTTTATTTTATTATAATTGTATTTATCTTGTGTTTGGTTTGTAAACATTAGGACCAACTCCCAGTATTTAAGCAGTACTATTATTATTTACTTTTGTTTGTTTACTTTTGTAACAATCAGTTTCATGCGTACTAAAATTTCATATATTGTGATTATAGTCGTAATTCTCCATGTAGATAATGTTACACTCGGCTATTTCTGTTTATGGTAGTGCAGATAAGTGAAAAAGGTTTTAATGTAAATTCTTTATTTTTCTTGAAATTGTCATATTTATCACCNTTATGGTAGTGCAGATAAGTGAAAAAGGTTTTAATGTAAATTCTTTATTTTTCTTGAAATTGTCATATTTATCACCAATATTATCTGCAATATCTGGCTATAATTTTTTATTTTTGGAAGCCTTGGAGTTAATAAAGTACTCTCCTTCCGGTTTTAATAATGAGCAGATGCGTTTTGCTAGGACATAGCCAATTTTAGATTAATCTTAAAAGTTATCTGCTTCGTACTAATGGTTGGAGAGAGGTGTGGAAATGTGCGCAGGCGAGCACTGAGAAGAGGTCTAAAAGTGCCTGAATTAGAATTTTAGTGATATAATCTTCAAACGCCTCCGATGCCAGGGATGATGCAAATGCCAAGCCGTAAACCTGCATAAAAGGAACAATCTGCTTATTTTGGCCTCCATTAATTGTTTGGAAACTAAACTGAGAAATTAAAATTTGTAATATTTCTGAAATTTTACAACTTCTTTCCTCAGAAAATTTAACCAGTGGTTGTGATCATAAATTACAAATTTCTAGCCTGGATTAGATCATTACATATTACGTAATTTTAAAATCAGTATAGTGGTCTACAACTTGCCTCTATAAGTAGATATTGCCTGAACTACATAATTTATTTTTCTTATATATTGTGAGGGGGTGGTATTTAAAGTAAAGTCTAAATAAGTTGAACCCAAAGAGTGTGTGAAAAATATGAATATATGTTTTGTTTCAGTAATTTTCACTTTAAAAAAAAAATGTTTTCAATACATGTCTTTTTTTATCCCATGGTTACCTACATCTTGGATAATAACATCCATCATTAACCATTTAATTTGAAATGTCTTGTTTGTGTATTTTGTTAATTTTTAGTGTTCTCTTATGTGCTCAGTAATGATNTTATGGTAGTGCAGATAAGTGAAAAAGGTTTTAATGTAAATTCTTTATTTTTCTTGAAATTGTCATATTTATCACCGATATTATCTGCAATATCCGGCTATAATTTTTTATTTTTGGAAGCCTTGGAGTTAATAAAGTACTCTCCTTCCGGTTTTAATAATGAGCAGATGCGTTTTGCTAGGACATAGCCAATTTTAGATTAATCTTAAAAGTTACCTGCTTCGTACTAATGGTTGGAGAGAGGTGTGAAAATGTGCGCAGGCGAGTACTGAGAAGAGGTCTAAAAGTGCCTGAATTAGAATTTTAGTGATATAATCTTCAAACGCCTCCGATGCCAGGGATGATGCAAATGCCAAGCCGTAAACCTGCATAAAAGGAACAATCTGCTTATTTTGGCCTCCATTAATTGTTTGGAAACTAAACTGAGAAATTAAAATTTGTAATATTTCTGAAATTTTACAACTTCTTTCCTCAGAAAATTTAACCAGTGGTTGTGATCATAAATTACAAATTTCTAGCCTGGATTAGATCATTACATATTACGTAATTTTAAAATCAGTATAGTGGTCTACAACTTGCCTCTATAAGAAGATATTGCCTGAACTACATAATTTATTTTTCTTATATATTGTGAGGGGGTGATATTTAAAGTAAAGTCTAAATAAGTTGAACCCCAAGAGTGTGTGAAAAATATGAATATATGTTTTGTTTCAGTAATTTTCACTTTAAAAAAAATGTTTTCAATACAAGTCTTTTTTTATCCCATGGTTACCTACATCTTGGATAATAACATCCATCACTAACCATTTAATTTGAAATGTCTTGTTTGTGTATTTTGTTAATTTTTAGTGTTCTCTTATGTGCTCAGTAATGATNTTAACCATTTAATTTGAAATGTCTTGTTTGTGTATTTTGTTAATTTTTAGTGTTCTCTTATGTGCTCAGTAATGATTGCATTGATGGGTAAAATTTGATAACTCACAACAGATGCCTAAACTTACACTTAAATGATTTCTTTCACACACATAATTTCTACCCCATAGAAGTTATTTGGCTGCCCAACGTGGAAGCCTATACTATATAATTCCCTAGAATATATATTCCCTGAAGTTATTTTGTGGCATGTTTCAGTTTTGTGCCATCCTGGGTGCTAGCATCATACCCTTTGCATTTATAACAGTATGGGAGATGACACGCTCCCTCACTGCGGCAGTCTTCTCTGCTTCTCTCATTTTGTGTGGTGAGTTGGATCTTTCCATTGAACTTCGGCTGTGGAATTATTACTTTTTATTTCTAGACATCACTTGAGAGATTTGTTTGATATAAATANTTCCATTGAACTTCGGCTGTGGAATTATTACTTTTTATTTCTAGACATCACTTGAGAGATTTGTTTGATATAAATACGGTATACTCCCGAAAATCTGAACTGGGTTAATCGGAACTTTTGGATAAACAGCACCATCTTAGAAGAAAAAAATTGTGTAAATATTTTGTGTCAGCCCTGTACAAGTGAAATTTTCTTTGCCCAACTGTACTGCATGTGAATGCTGATCANTTCCATTGAACTTCGGCTGTGGAATTATTACTTTTTATTTCTAGACATCACTTGAGAGATTTGTTTGATATAAATATGGTATACTCCCGAAAATCTGAACTGGGTTAATCGGAACTTTTGGATAAACAGCACCATCTTAGAAGAAAAAAATGGTGTAAATATTTTGTGTCAGCCCTGTACAAGTGAAATTTTCTTTGCCCAACTGTACTGCATGTGAATGCTGATCAAGAGAGAAAGAGAATGTACTTCCTCCCCTCTTATTTTCTTGTGCATAGTTATCTGTTCTATTCATCTCTGCTGTCACATGAAAACAGACTTCGTGTTTTTTTCAGCTTCCTGTTGTTGGGCAAAAAAAAAGTAAAGGTAACTTGCAGCAACTATTCGGTGCTATAAGTTCAAGTTCTCTTGTGCAGTACCAATGCATTAAAAAAAATGACATTTTAAAAGTGTGAGTGAATGTCTGAGTCCATTGGACTATGGTGGTTCAGCCCCAAAATGTCAACATAAATCTTTGTNTTAAAAAAAATGACATTTTAAAAGTGTGAGTGAATGTCTGAGTCCATTGGACTATGGTGGTTCAGCCCCAAAATGTCAACATAAATCTTTGTCAATAGCAAAAATAATTCAGTTTTCTAGGTGGATGGGGGAGTTTCCATAAAATTCTTTTGCAATACATATGGTATAGGAAAAACAACAGTGTTTGACATCAAAAATAAAAATAACTCAATTGTATAAATTTATCTCGGAAGGTGATTCTAGGTCTAGCATGGACGCACATAAAACAATGAGAGCAGCAAAGGCTGGTGATCTTGAATATGCTTTAATACAGTGGTTCCCACNAAAAAAAAAGTAAAGGTAACTTGCAGCAACTATTCGGTGCTATAAGTTCAAGTTCTCTTGTGCAGTACCAATGCATAAAAAAAAATGACATTTTAAAAGTGTGAGTGAATGTCTGAGTCCATTGGACTATGGTGGTTCAGCCCCAAAATGTCAACATAAATCTTTGTCAATAGCAAAAATAATTCAGTTTTCTAGGTGGATGGGGGAGTTTCCGTAAAATTCTTTTGCAATACATATGGTATAGGAAAAACAACAGTGTTTGACATCAAAAATAAAAATAACTCAATTGTATAAATTTATCTCGGAAGGTCTGCATGGACGCACATAAAACAATGAGAGCAGCAAAGGCTGGTGATCTTGAATATGCTTTAATACAGTGGTTCCCACTACACACAAGCTAAGGCGTGATAATCTCTGGGTAAATGCTTATTGAGCAGGCAAAGATATTTGGTGCTCAGCTGGATACGGCAGTAGAATGTGATTTTTCACGAGGGTGGCTGTCTAGATTTTAAAGCAGGCACTATATTTTGTTCTACAGTGTGAGTGGTGGAATTCTTTCTACAGATAAAGATGCAGCTAACAAATTTATTTCTCAACTAATGCTAGAACAGGTTTACAATGCAGATGATAATAGGATGTTTTTACATTTTCTTTCTTGTATTAACATTTGTCTCAAATGAAAAAGCCAGCTAACAAAATGTATGTGCAGTGGTCACGTCCGCTGCATGTACCTCATGGTGAGCGGCCAAGCAACAGTGTGGACTTCTGACCTTGACCATACCACCTCTATGCACAGGTGTCGGTTGTGTGCTCGGCTCCTAACGCAAGGCTAATAACTGCACGTGCCCTCTGTTTTTGTATTATTATTTTTGATGTAGGAAATAACAGGTTATTGTGTAGAAAATATTTGTAGTCTAAGTAAACCATTCCAATAAAATATGTATATTTCTAACAAATTTCCTCACATTTTTGTTTTCTAACCTACAATCCAATTTTCCTGAAATCTGAATTGACCCAAGTCGGGACTAGTTCAGATTAACAGGAGTGCACTATACATAAAAAATTATGTGTTGTTACCAGTATACTGGAACATAGGATAATGAACAATTGAGGTATCAGGTAGTGATATGTAAATGCCTATTGCAGTAGAACTCAGATTTTATGAATACAGTGGTTTTATGAATGATTATTTTGGGGACCATCAAAAAATCCTAAAAATTTATGAAAAAAATAGAACATTCCCATAAAAAAAAATAGGACGTCACAAGGAAAATAAATTAAAAATATGTTTTCTAGCACACAGCGATAAAATTAAGGGTTCCAGTGTCACTGTCGTCAATTGGTGCGCTACAATACAAAAAAAATAGTGGTGAGATTCTGTTGAAAACTATGGCCTGCATAATGTAGGGGTGCTGTCTGCCTTTGCATGGAGTCCTTGCACAATAAGTGACAGCNTGTTGAAAACTATGGCCTGCATAATGTAGGGGTGCTGTCTGCCTTTGCATGGAGTCCTTGCACAATAAGTGACAGCAAAAGGGATGTTCTGTTATCTGCCATGCCTCAGTTTCCTCTACCACCCTCTTTGGAATGTCTTCACACCAATCCCATGTGCACAGCAACAGGAGGAGCCAATATCAGCATATTTTCACATCCCGCCTTTCACCTATAACAGCATCATTCCGTAGTGATGTGACCTTGGCATGTTTGTCATCCTTTGTCTTTGCTAGTTTGTTTGTGGTGTTTGCTTTTTGACACTTTTGTGATAGTGCTGTTATAACATTAATTTGACTTTGTTTTTGGATTTTGAATTTTGGATTGCACTCTGAACTGACTATATTGATTGTTGGTGGCCTATTCACACTGTGGTTATTGGAATGCAATTTTATTTACGTTTTCAGATTTATATCTTGTGCTTTTGATTTATAGACCTGTTCTGGCACAATATGTGCATAGTTTCACTTGTGTGTTTAGTTTACAAAACAGAAAATATATCTACAGTGCTTGTGAAATCCTTTTATGTCCCCTCAACATGATTGTATGTGCAGGTGGTAAATGTGAAAGTGTCAAACTGATTCCAATTTAAAGCCGATGTCGCAGAACGCCAAGCAGAATTTTCCAGTGCGGTGGAAGTGGTTTCCTGTCAAAGTTAAGCTGCAGTTTATTTAAAATTCTTTTTTTGGCATCAACAGGAAGTTTTATGTATCCTTCTAGGTTATCATTTCATTTTAAAGACATCTGAATATTAAAGTAAATGTATTTATATATTTTTTAAAATAAAAAAGCTTATTTTCTCGCAAAAAGCAACTGAAAATAGAATTCAGGCTTGCTGAAAATTACATGGTGCTCTTGTAAACCGCCCTCCCCTCCAGCCAGTCTTCTATCAGTGCCTATTGTCGAGCTGAGTTCTTTTGGAAGGGTACATTACACTAGGCTTTCAGAGGTTCTTGAAAGAGGGGTTGCAAAGAAAATAAATAAAGCCTTCAAATTCAAATCCACAGCAAAGCTTTAAAAATATACTTAAAGATAGCGGATTGTTAGGTAAATAAACATATAAACAACCAGGTTTAGTTCAGGAATACAACCCTTTAGATAAGGTTAAAGATTTTCACTATGGTCACAAGTTGTTTAACATAAAATTATTATTAAATTTCCTTATTGTCCATTAACAAAATATTTATGAAGTTACTTAAAGCCAGAATGTTATTTTTAATGCTGTAGAAGCTGTATTGTCTCACTTTGTGTGTACCAAGTATTTTTTTTATCATAAGAGTTTTCATTACTTATATTAAATTTAAGAATTTTGAAAATTTTTTGTTTACATAATGTTGTTTCAAACAAAATTAGTGGCATATTTTTTTCTATGTTAATGGTTAATTTATTAATAGTGGCCATAATGGTTTACTGTATTACTGTTTTAAAGAAAATCCAGTTAATACTTTTCTTGTATAAATCAATACACAAGAACCAATGCAATTCAANTGTATTACTGTTTTAAAGAAAATCCAGTTAATACTTTTCTTGTATAAATCAATACACAAGAACCAATGCAATTCAATTTCAGCAGTAATTAGATTCAAAATTGACTGCATGATGAAAAAAGAAACACATTGTAAATCAACTCTCTATAAACAACGCCTCTATAATAAGTACACAAAACTTGATCTGTTAAATTTTGTTAAACAGAAGTTTTACTGTAATTGGTAGAAAATTTTGTTGAACACANGTACACAAAACTTGATCTGTTAAATTTTGTTAAACAGAAGTTTTACTGTAATTGGTAGAAAATTTTGTTGAACACATGAGGTAGAGGGTGAAACAAATTATTTTGAAGTCCTTCAAATCAATTGGATTCTGGTACTTCTAATAGATTACAATTTCTGAAACCTTAATTAAGTACCTGACGTAAATTAAACTGGATTTTGTTCTTTTGATGCCTGTTGGATTGCTACCTCTATGGATATTCATGTAGCAAAATGGCCTACGCTCGGTAGTCGCCTGTTCTGTTGTTTCGCAAGCATCTGTAGCGATGTGTCGTCAAGTGTAACCGTGTGTATAATAAACGACTGTGTTAGAAAGCATTTGAGTCCACTTCTCTGCCTATGTGCAATAATTCAAGTGGTTATGGGCCCAGTAATTCGAGTGGTGCGACAATACAGAAACAGTGACGGTTAACGGTTTTTTTTTTAAGCGTGCATCGAGTGTCGTAATACAAGTTAAGATGGCCTCAAGTAGTAATCATTTGCAAGTAGAAAAACTTGTAGGTCGGGACAATTACGGCGACTGGAAATTTGCCATGAAGGCATATCTTCAACTAGACGACCTGTGGGACGCAGTCGAAGGAAAAGAAAAGGACAGCACGAAAGATAGGAAGGCACTCTCAAAAATTATTCTCTCTGTGGATAAAATAAATTATTCACACATTAAAAATTCGAATAATGCCAAGGAAGCATGGGATTGCCTGGAGCGTGCATTTGAAGACTCAGGACTGACAAGAAGAGTCGGANTTCGAATAATGCCAAGGAAGCATGGGATTGCCTGGAGCGTGCATTTGAAGACTCAGGACTGACAAGAAGAGTCGGTCTTCTAATAACTTTAGTTACAACTCGCCTGGAAAACTGTAAATCCGTGGAATCTTATTGTGATACAATAATTACAACCAGTCATAAACTTAATGATATGGGATTCAGCGTGAATGATGAGTGGATCGGTACCCTATTGTTGGCGGGGTTACCCGAGGAATATAAACCTATGTTGATGGGATTAGAGAGTTCAGGAATAAAAATAACGGGAGATTCAATTAAAGTGAAACTTTTGCAAGACATTAAGTCTAATGAGGTCAAAAGTAATGATACTGTACTTTATTCATCATCTAAGGTAAATAGAAAGGAACCACCACGGTGTTATACATGTAATAAATTGGGACATTTAAAAGCTAATTGTAGAAGTCGAAGGCCTAGTAACAATTATAAACAAAATAACTGGGACAGTAAAGGCAATACAAATGACAAGACATTTTGGGCTTGTTTGTCTGGAGATAATGATGATAATTCATCATGGTATTTAGACTCATGTGCCTCTACACACATCACAAATAACAAGAATATATTTACCACTAATTTAATAGAGAAAGAGAGTTCAATTACAGTTGCCAATAATACTAACCTAAAAGTTGAGGCAATGGGAGATGCTTCACTCCATCTTAATGTTTTTGGAAAACATGTAAAAAGGAAAGTTAGAGATGTTATGTATGCAAGAGATGCCTCTATCAATTTACTGTCTGTCAATAAAATTATTCAGAATGGTTTTAAAATCAGGTTCGATCAGAATGGGGCCAAAATTTTTGATGAAACTAACAATGTTGTGGCCACAGCAAAACCTAGCAACGGTATATACCGAGTCGACACCTACAATCAACACGAAGTTAAACAAGAAATTGTTTGTTCAGTACAGGACGATTTTTTATGGCACCGCAGACTAGGTCATATGAATAGGAAAAACATGAAAATGATTACAAAAATGTCAACTGGCTTGAAAGACCTAACTTACTCTACCAATCCGTGCATTGTATGCTTGGAAGGTAAGCAGACAAGAATTCCCTTCAAATCCAGTACCAGTAGAGCCAAAAACCTGTTGGAATTAATACACACTGACCTAGCAGGCCCCATGGAGCAAACATCTATCGGTGGCAGTAAATACTTCTTTTCTCTTATTGACGATTATTCGAGGAAGATATTTGTTTATTTTTTAACAAATAAAAGTCAAGTTCTAGAGGTCTTTCAACAATTCAAGAAAATGGTAGAAAATCAAACGGGTAGAAAAATAAAAATATTAAGGTCAGACAACGGCAGGGAATATATCAATTCAGAATTTAAACATTTCTTAACTAACTGTGGGATAAGACATCAGACAACCATTCCGTATACACCAGAACAGAACGGAGTTTGTGAACGAGCCAATAGAACCATAGTCGAAAAATCAAGATGCTTACTGTTTGACGCAAGACTTCCTAAGGAGTATTGGGCAGAAGCTGTCAATACTGCCGTGTACCTTATAAATAGGTCTCCAACTTCATCACTTTGTAATAAGACACCATTTGAGACGTGGTCAGGTAAAGCACCTGGGTTATCTCATTTAAGAATTTTTGGTTGCCCAGTAATGGTCCAAATCCCAAAACAATTAAGGAAGAAATGGGATCCAAAATCAGAAAAACTCATTTTAGTGGGCTATGGTACCAACACTAAGGGCTATAAATGCATGAATCCAGTTACGAAAAAGGTAACTTTTAGCAGAAACGTTACATTTCTGGAAAATGTAATGGCACCTCAAATTCAAGAACATTGTGTAGAAAATGACCAAACAAAGGATGAAACAGTAAATGATGTCAAGAATCTACAGTATGTAGAAAATGAACAAACAAATAATGAACCAGTGAAGGATTTACAAGTCGAAAGTCAAAATAAAGTTAAAGCCCAGGAGGAGAACAGTGAAGAAGAAGAAAATGGGGTAGGAGAAAATGAAGACAAAAGTAGAACAAAATCAGGAAGAGAGGTGAAAACCCCAAAATATTTAGACGACTATAACGTTTATTCTGCCTATTACTTAGAGTCGAATGAAGATGATCCACAAACGTATGCAGAAGCAATCAAGAACCCTGAATGGGAGTTGGCAATTCTAAAGGAGCTGAAATCTTTAGAAAAATTAGGAACATGGATTATTGATGATTTGCCAGATAAAGAGAGAGCTATTGATGTAAAGTGGGTTTTCCGAACCAAAACAGATGGGACCAAGAAGGCTCGTCTCGTAGCAAGAGGTTTCCAGCAAAAGTGTGATACATTCTATAATGATATATATGCTCCTGTTGCCCGATCATCTACAACTAAAGTGTTATTATCCCATTCACTAACAGAAAATTACTCTATGCGTCAACTTGACATTCCTTCCGCTTTTCTCCATAGTGAAGTTGACACAGACATCTATGTGAAAGTGCCAGAAGGTATGAATTTGCCTGGAGGAAAAGTTTTGAAGTTGAAAAGAGCACTCTACGGTTTAAGAAAAAGCCCGAAAAATTGGAATACCAAGTTAAATGAATTTCTGTTGTCCCTAAATTTTGAAAGATCAAATTACGACTTTTGTCTATATTATAGGAATAGTATTAAGTTAATTATCCATGTCGATGACATCCTTATGATTGGCAAAAATGATGAAATCAATGAAATAGTGCATTCTCTGAAAGAAAAATTTGACGCTAGGGATATGGGTACGGTCAAAAACTTTCTAGGTTTGGAAATAGAGAGGGATGATGTATCATTAAAAATTTCTCAAAAAGCTTATATTCATAAAGTTCTAGCGGTTTTTAATATGTCTGAGTGCAAGAGCGCAAAAACCCCCATGGAAAGTGGATTTCAGTATATAGAAAACCAGCCCATTATAGATGTTCCTTACAGAGAATTAATAGGATCATTGTTGTACCTAGCTAACAGCAGTAGACCCGATATCATGTTCGCGGTTTCCTATCTCAGCAGGTTTCTGGACAAACCAACCAACCAGATATGGACTGCCAGTAAAAGAATCCTGCGATATCTGAGAGGAACAATAGACAAAGTGTTTACTTTTACAAAAGGCCCAAAAGAGTTAGTAGCTTTCGCAGATGCTGATTGGGCAGGGGACAGAAGAGACCGGAAAAGTGTTTCAGGGGCAGTTTTCTTCTATGGTGGAAACCCGGTAGACTGGATATCAAGAAAGCAAACTTGTGTAGCTACCTCCACTTGTGAAGCGGAGTATGTGGCCGGTTCTGCAGCAGCACAGGAGGTCATTAACATTCAAGGTATCCTCTCCTGTTTGAAGGTAAAACAGACACCAATCTTGAATATAGACAATATGAGTGCTATATCCATGTCAAAAAGAGGAAAGCACATAGACATTAAAGAACATTATTTAAAAGACTGTGTAGCCAAGAAGTTACTTGATATAAATTATGTATCTACAGAAGACAACATAACTGACATTTTCACTAAACCTTTGTCATTTGAAAAATTTGAAAAATGTAGAAGTGACTTGAATGTTATATAAATTAAGTATTGTGAAATGTATTTATTAAGTTTAACAATTCAATTATATATATTTAAATTGAGGAGGAGTGTTGGATTGCTACCTCTATGGATATTCATGTAGCAAAATGGCCTACGCTCGGTAGTCGCCTGTTCTGTCGTTTCGCAAGCATCTGTAGCGATGTGTCGTCAAGTGTAACCGTGTGTATAATAAACGACTGTGTTAGAAAGCATTTGAGTCCACTTCTCTGCCTTTGTGCAATAATTCAAGTATGCCAAATCGTGTTTTTGATGGTAGAGAATTGATGGTGCTATGATGTTTTGAAAACTATTCGAGAGGTATGTGTCTCAGTTGGCAGAATGACATACTTAATGCCGTGGAATTCCTTATTCCATGCAGTGATGGATTTATTGAATCACTATGAATTAATTGAACCGGTATAATCCATAGAATGTTGAATTTTTGAATTACTGGACTCTCTATCATTGGATTCTTGGACCTACCTTCAAGACAAAATGAGATGAATTAGTTAATTGAATGAGGCACAAAAAAAGCAGGGAGGGACTTGAGAAATCGAAGAGAGTCACTCACCTTTACGTGGAAATATCCGGGAAGTTCATAGTATTCAGGTGGCCGCTAACATTTGCATTTAAGTAGGAACACCCCTTGGGCTACTTCATGCCATTGGTTATTGAGTTTGGCAACTAAATCAAGGGCCACTGAACTTATTACGAAGTTTCCCGCACCAGCAACAGAAAGAGAATGTGATATGGCAGAATGTGTATCAGTGTACAGTACTAGATGCTGCAAGCAGTATTGTGGAGGGGGAAACAAAGTGTAGAGAAGGAGTTGGTCACTCGACTAGTGGTACCTCTAAGGCATTATTGGGGACAAATTTAACTCTTAACGTCACCAATAGATGAGACATGAACTAGGTAAATAAGAAAGTGATGACTGTTCTGGGGAAGAGGAGCACGGATACGACAGAATAAATTCTGCTAGCAGCGCTGCATAGGAGAGTTGCGCCTAAAGTTGTGCATTATGAACTGTGATCAGGCCTTAGCTGGGTGGCCTGCTGGATCACACCATCAAACATCAATCCACAATACGAGCCATGATTCCAGAAATACCTTGCAAAAGGCAAAACAGAATTCCCCTCCACCAGCGAGTAAAGCAGTAAACTGACAATGCACTCTGTATAGGACAGTGTAACCCTATGAACGGCGTCTTTTGTCATTGGAGTATCAGACCAAGAGGAAGTCTGGAGATTGGTATGTCCGGCCGTCGCTAGCTGCTGCCTGAATCAGCCTACTGCAACATTGACAAGGTGGGGACTCTCCAGTTATGTTGGGGCCGTGGTGGTGTAGTGGTTAGACTACTTCCCTCCCACCAAGGCAAACCGGGTTTGATTTCCGGCAGGGTCGCTACTGGATTTTTGCATGTGGAAATCGTGCCGGAGATTTTCGCTGGTCAATGGATTTTCTCGGGGATCTCCCTTGCATTTCAGCACTGCCCCACACTCACCTCACTTCACACTCATCTGCTCTCAAGACCTCGATGTTAAGACTTGCCCAAATCTCTTCCCTCTTCACTCACTTAAATTAGCCTAAAGTATAAATGGCATTGTCCATTAGTATAATTAGCTAGCATCCTGGTATTTCCTTTAAAGCTCCAGCCAAGTAATGTTTGTAGTTAGATAGTTATTATATAATCTTAAAAATAAAATGTTCAATAAACTCCATCTTTTACTGTAATGCTATACCTAACTCTGCATTGTACTATACTATATCCTTGCAGCCTCCTTTACGAATGAATCTGAAAAATCAATATGTAACATGCGTGGTAGACAGTGTCACAGCGAGCTGTTATTGGAGTAAGTGGAATGTGTTAGATGTGGTCTCGGGTGTGGAAGGCTGCCATGGCTGTGAAGAGCCCCGGATGGCAGAGCTACAAAGTTTCAAAGCAGAATTGTAATGTAAAAAAAATTCCCAACTGAAAAATTTTAATTCTCAGAAGTCAAAATTCCGTGATGTAAGTTTATTTGCCCCTTAATTGCAATTAAAAAAAATTATGGTGACACCCAAAAATGAAAAAAAATTGCTTATGGGCGGCAATCTTTGTAAACTTATTTTTTGGCATCAACGAGTGGCCGTACATAATACACTGGGGTATTATTTTATTTTAAAGACATCAAAGTACACTATTGTTTGTAAAAATTGTAACACCCA
Source organism: Clitarchus hookeri (assembly GCA_002778355.1). NCBI lineage: Eukaryota > Metazoa > Arthropoda > Insecta > Phasmatodea > Phasmatidae > Clitarchus > Clitarchus hookeri. The sequence goes on along the minus strand of NQII01003402.1, from coordinate 184,849 downwards.
GAAAGAATGGCCGGAATGAATCCAAACTCGGAGGATGTATAGAACAGTGTACCAGCAATAAGTGATTACAATTGCAGACAGATGGCGTACATATAGGCCCAGCAGCGCCCTCTTTTGTGTTACCGGAAAGGTCCATGTTTCGCCAAGCTCAGTTAGTGAAGAGCTGTCAAACGAAGTGAAAGTAAGTGCCAGCATGCCTCGACGTCAAAGGGCGCCATATTGGCACAAGCGTGAGTTCAAACGGGGCTGAGTGATAGGTCACCGGGAAACGGGTTTGTCATACCGTGACATTTCGGCTCGTAAAACGCATGCTGCGACAGTGATGCGTGTGGCACCATTGAATAGAAGAGGGTCATATGCAGCGATGAGCGGGTACTGGACCACGCAATGTGACCACAGTGCACTACTGGGTGACCTCCATCTTGTCTGCATGGCCGTAACTGACTGTACAGCCTCGTCCACAGTATTGGCTCGACACTGGAGCACTGCAACGGGTGTGGACCTGTCTGCGTCGACGGTTCGATGCCATCTGCTGTGGGCTGGACTGGTGGTAAGCATACCATTGCTTCAGCTTCCATTGTCCAGAAACCACAAATGTCTCAGACTGCAGTGGGCATGTGTACGCCATCGCTGGCATGCTGAGTGGCAAAATGTAGGGTTTTTGAACGAGTCCCGCTTCAACCTGTACTACAGTGATGGCTGCATGTGTGTTAGACGCTACCGTGGTGACAGCAATTTGGCAGTCTCCATTGTGGAGCGGCATAGCTGACAAATGCCAAGTGTGATGGTTTGGAGTGACTTTGGATACAACATGCGATCTCGACTCCTGCGTATTGAGGGCAATCTGAACAGCAACCACTACATCAGGAAGGTTTTAGAGGCACCTCCTTCAGGCGACTCCACAAGCCATATTTCAGCAGGGCAATGCCCGGCCGCGTGTGGCGAGGAATGTGCAAGCATTCTTCAATGAATGGCGGGTACCACTGCTTCCCTGCCTGCACGACATGTCTGTTTATGGTAGTGACATGTCGCCGATCGAACATGTCTGGGATATGGTTGGTCGGCGACTTGTTCGTCACGGAACTTAAGCAACCACTGTTGATGCGTTGTGGACTCACCTACAAACCGCGTGGAGGAAGATTCCCCAGGAACATAACCAGGTTCTCTTTGATTTCATGCCATGACGTTTAGGGGCTCTGATTGTAGCACGTGGGGGCTTCACACCATACTGAAATAGCAAGGCCAGAGATAGTGTACAGTTCTGTAATCCTAATCAATTGTGGATTGTCATGTACGTAATCTGTGATACTAAGTTCATTTCAATCACATGTATCCTTCGTGGTGTTACATTTTTCACAAACGGTAGTGTATAAGAGTAAATTTACAAATTAAAATAAAACCTCTGATTTTACTGCGAGAAGCAATTTTAAAGGAGTTTCGCAGTTGCTAAAATTAAAATTTTTCATTTGAAGGCACATTTTTGCACCAGAAACAATAAAATGTGAGACTTCATGCAAAAAAAACTTTTATCACAATTTTTGGTTTATGTAGGGTTTAAATTGAGTCTGTCTCGATTTTACAAAGTTAGCAATTTTAAAAAATCATTCTCTGGAACTGTAACACTTCGTAAAATCGGGGCGCTACTGTACTGGCTATTGTGGATACCAGATGCACGCAAATAGTTGTATACTCTATTAGGTATTGTGGTTCATACTTGTTATATTGAATAATTATTTCAATAAATAAGAAGAATGATTGAGAGTTGTTCTATCTTTCACTTTCATTTCCAAACATGAGTGTGAGATTTTTGTACATTTTAAATTTAAGGTATAAAATATTTTGATGTAAATATTGCTGGGTTTAAATGCTGCAAACATTATTATTATTTTTTACTGATAAAGTGTTGGTTATTATTTTTTTCTGTTTACAGATGTGGGGATTCTGACATTGACACGGTATATTCTTCTGGACCCAATCCTGTTGTTTTTTGTGATGGGCTCTGTACTTGCAATGACCAAGTTTAATTCCTGTGGCAACAGGTAAATAACTGTATGCTCATTAAAAAATATGTCGTAATTTTCAGCCTGTATACATACAGTAGAACCTCATTATTGCAGCTACATCTCTCTTTAAAAACCCATTTTTGAGGAGCTGTAAAAAAGTCGGTAAAAAAAGTTGTAGATCTGAGGGAAATCAGCTGAAAAACAAGTCACTATAGTCTATTCGTGGTTTCTTCACACTTTTTGAATCAAACCTTTCCGTGTTTGGTTGTTTCCAAAAAATGTCACGTATTAAAAGCATTTTATAACTATGTTAATATAAAATACCTTATTTTTAGTTGAATTGAACTGGTACTTATATTGGGCATATAAAATATAATATTTCATTAATAATTCATATGAATAAGTACAGGGAGAAAAGAGGTGTGTTGGTAATGCCTAGTAAGAAATAGTTCTTATGGAAAATAATATTACACTAAGTGTACATGCCTCCGGTGCGGTGTTCCTTTGGTGTAATTTTCTAGACTTGGTGAAGCTTTGTTTGCCTGGAGTGGAGGAATAGTCTTGAAGTAGAACTTTAGCAGGGCTTCAGAAAAGTTTGAAGTAATTGTGAACAGCTTATACACATTGCGTTGAACACTACTTCATCAGTGCGTATCTAGATACCGCCTTCATTGTGGTGTATAGGGGTAGGAGTGGGTCAAAATATGTCACATTTTTTAAACTCTCTATTAAGACCATCCCTTAATAACAACACTATTCTTGGAAACTGTGAGCGGTCTTAACAGTTTTTAAAAACAGTGGTATTCATTATTAGTTCATAAGGTGAAAGTAAGGTTGTGGTATTTGTTAGAAAAGAATTTGGGATTAGTTTGTTATCTTGCATAGATTATGCAGCAGAACCTACTTTGCCCATAAATGTAGGTTATACACTCTAATAATTTTGTGTTGACCTGACCAATAACGTGGGAATACGACCACCCGTACTTGGGATACAAACAACATTTAAGATGGTGCTGTAAGTGCTCAGAGGTTTTACTGGTTGATGGAGTTCTCACCATGCGGTGGTGCTATCATGTGGTGAGACTTTTAATCACACGACACAATCATACACACACGCTTAACCACAGTACACCAGCACAGGCAGCTCATTAATGCCAGTTGTTATGTGTGGATGATGTTTACAGGCCGTTCAGCTGTGCGTGGTGGGCATGGCTAATATTGACGGGTGCCATGCTGGCATGTGCCGTGAGCGTCAAGTTTGTAGGCCTGTTTGTCATCATCCTCGTGGGCATCAGAACCCTCACGGAGTTGTGGTACATCCTGGGAGACATGTCGCAGCCACTGGTGAGTTTTTTTCCTTTAATAAACTATAACTGTTGATGTGNTTGTGGTACATCCTGGGAGACATGTCGCAGCCACTGGTGAGTTTTTTTCCTTTAATAAACTATAACTGTTGATGTGTAGTGGGTAGCATTTCATTAGTTGAGCAGTTTCCAGCATTCTTACATTTCCATGTTTACAACAGTTGAACATTTTAGTAGCACATTAGAGAAAATTCTGTTCTTACGATGAGAGTATTGGCAGATATTTTATATAAAAATGAGAAATCATTAGGGGTGTGCGAAGCTTCGCATTTTCGAAGTCGAATAGAAGACTTCTGTACCCTCGACTTCATCTTCGAATTAAAAAATCTTCCAGTGAAGTGAAAAGTAGAACATTTTCACCAAGTATCTTTATGCACTTTGAAAGAATTCAGAAGCATGTCTGGAAACTAAAGCCTCAGTAGAAAAGTTGCTAAACTTCCACTGTTTTTCAAACAAAGTTTGTAGTTTTTGTCCCAAGCTCCACCATGCTGAGATAACAATCTNTTGTGGTACATCCTGGGAGACATGTCGCAGCCACTGGTGAGTTTTTTTCCTTTAATAAACTATAACTGTTGATGTGGAGTGAGCAGTTTCCAGCATTCNATTCTTACATTTCCATGTTTACAACAGTTGAACATTTTAGTAGCACATTAGAGAAAATTCTGTTCTTACGATGAGAGTATTGGCAGATATTTTATATAAAAATGAGAAATCATTAGGGGTGTGCGAAGCTTCGCATTTTCAAAGTCGAATCGAAGACTTCTGTACCCTCGACTTCATCTTCGAATTAAAAAATCTTCCAGTGAAAAGTAGAACATTTTCACCAAGTGTCTTTATGCACTTTGAAAGAATTCAGAAGCATGTCTGGAAACTAAAGCCTCAGTAGAAAAGTTCCACTGTTTTTCAAACAAAGTTTGTAGTTTTTGTCCCAAGCTCCACCATGCTGAGATAACAATCTACCAGCTTGACATTGATGAGAGTCAGTCTGTCAGGAGAAAGAAAAGAAGTNGGGGGGGGGGGATGTTTTTACAGTCCAGCCCTTTCCTTTCTCTCTTTCTTTCTCCCTCCCTCTCTTTTTTTGTTAGGCACACAAGAAGCCAGGCCTCATGTCCAGGCTGTGGCAACCCTTGTGTAGTGGTGTCAAGCCAATCCTCCTAGCCAGTGTTGTGTTGATCAAACAGACACCTGTGGAAAGGCAGCTTAGGAGGGTGACCGACCATAACATAACGCAAATACAATGTGGATTTTCTGTCTTATATATTTACGTTTCTTTGCCTTTCCAATTTTGACATGGTATTTTGTCTTTATGCTATTATTTTTGTGACATTTTGCACCCAGCTACACCCACAAACCAGACATTGAAGTGTGGATGATGATCAATTCTGTATGCATTGCTTGTCAAAATGCATTATCAGTTTTTTATTTTGGTCCCTTAAAAAACTATCCATACAGGTTCAGTTTGACTTACGTTTATATTTTAAAAAAATGTATTGTGTTTTTTAGTTAAATTGTTTTCCCACAGGTTATTAAGAGATATTATTATATCATGTTTATTATATCTTATTAAAGATTTATTATATAAAGTACTTTGCATATGTAAATTTAATATATCAGTTTTGTATATTATTTGAAGACGTGTACACATGAAGTTTCCCCAATATAGTTTGAACATAGAAAGTGTTCCCTTCATATTCATTGTAAAAAATGTTCTATTATATTTACTATTTCATTTGTTACATTTTCATGTTAAAAATTTATTCTGTGCGCATTTATTTTTAATCTTCCTGTTCTTAAACAAATATTTTATACCAACCCAAGTTTAAATCATCAATTAGTCTACATTTTGATTTTTGAAAATAACTCTGTTTTGAGAGTAGATATTTTGCAAGTAACAATAACCTTGTGTATTGCAAAACCTATGCATATATAAAAAAAATACACCATTTTAGTTTTAAGCTTATTACTTGACTGTCAACAGCAACAAAACATGTAAACAGAGTTACGCATGCTTACTGTTTTATGAGTTCAGAATTAAGTATTTATAAAAATATAGACCAACATTTTTTTTTTGTTTGTTTGTTTTTACTACAACTTGCATGGTTTGTTGTATTAGTCTAGTTACTTTTTGGACACTGTAAAATGAAATAAGTTAAAAATTTCCTTTTCGGTTTTATATCCCATGTTAAACGGGGAAATTTTACGTTGTCGAAAGCAGACATGGGGAAATTATACTTTGGTTTTTAATACTTCATATACACGTTTATTTCATGCATATTCTCGGCAAGGATATCATCATTGTAGTTCAGCAGTCACTTTTTGTCTCCTTTCAGGTCATAATGCATCCCAGTCTCATTTGTATGAACTTCATATAGTCCCTAATCCCTCTTGCGGCGCCTCTAGTACAGATTTGACCCATCTCTTTTTTCAATGTTCCACTGGCGGCGATCAAAGTTCGTTGTATGCCGCCCTTCAACGGCTTCGTGTGAGGTTTCCTGTTTCTTACCCTTTGGTACTTTTTCATGACCCTCAAGTAGTTTGTGACACTCTCGCTTGGTTTTTACTTTAACGCTATGATATTATCAGATTTTGGGAGTTTGGTGTCCTGCTAGTTGTCCAAGGTAACCGGCCCTCTCCTACCTCGCTATCCCTTGTTCCATGGCCTTTCTTTCCCTCCATGGTTGATGGACCTCTACACAGAAGAATAGTATTTGTGCTCCCATCTGGTTTTGTTCCTTGTTCGTTTTTCCAGTGGTTATTACAGCGTATTTGTCTTTGCTCCTATTTTTTGGTTTTGGCGGTGGGTTTTGCTGTTTGCCACATTACCACAAAAAAAAAAGTAATAGTAATAAATAATTGTGAACACAACAGAAAAATGTGGAGGAACCTTGATACATTATTCCCTTATGCACGTTTATTTTACAGGTTTCCTAGAAACTTTCTTTCTAAATTGGTTGTAAACGCCAGCCAGCATAAATCGTTTTTCATATATATTTTTAATGGATTTTGTATGCATGTTTTTTTTTAAATTTTGGATTATGTGCGGCAATGTCATAGCAGTTAACGTATTTATCACGCGCAGGAGTTCGGCTGCACCAAATGGGACTGGATATATGGAGTATGGTAGTTTTTATAAAATTTGTAGATATCTAAATGTATAATGATTACTTTCTTGCAGATTTTGATATTTTAATATTTCAGTTTTCAGCAGTATAAGATTAGGATATGTTTTATTCTTGCTCAGTGTCTAATAGGCATACTTTTTTTAGGCAGTATCAGTACAAATGAGTTGAATAAACTTGAAAACTGTAGGCCACTATAAATTAATATATATATTTCGACTTCGATTTTCTTTGAAATTCCTTCGCACGATGCAAGCTTCGCTTCGACTTTGCTTCACATTTAAAATAAGACCTTCGCACATGCCTAGAAATCATGTACAATTTTTTTTTCCCTTAGAACTTGTGGGTGTGACAAAGTAGTCACAAGTATGTGAAAGATGGAAAATTTGTAACAGTCAAAATATTATCATGCTTATATCAGACTTACTATGTAGAACATGATCAATAGGAAGAGGACAATCAAACCCCAACCCAACGTGTGTCAACAAACTAAGGTATTGTCCATTTCATATTACTAGAGTAAATTTTGACACACTGTAACAAATTTTACCGGAATGTAAACAGTAAATGCTGTTATTTGAAGAGTATTATATCAGGTGATGAGTTGTTTAATGTATGTGGTTGTGGTTGGCAATGAATGAAAGAAATTAGTGCCCACTATCTCAATGTATTACTGAATAGTTTAACGATATTTACAATCTTTCTGGCTGAAATTATATTTGAAAACCAATATAACATTTATTTTGATTTATATAATTGACTAAGAAAACATTTTGTAAGTTGTTACTTTGAAGCATGAACATGTAAATTTTATGTGAAACCAACTTTTCTAAAACGCCAATTTGCGGTCTGTTCTCGTCATGGTTGCATTTGATCTAGCTTGATGGTGTTATTTTTTGCATAATGTTTTCAGTATTGTAGCATAATTTTTGGTTTACTGCTTTTCTATGTGTTGTATATTCTAATGTACTAAATCGTATGTGTGGACGTAGAACTATACAGTGCGCAGCACACATGTATCTAGTATCTCACAAGTAGTCCGGCAGCANACTATACAGTGCGCAGCACACATGTATCTAGTATTTCCCAGGAGGAGCAGTGAATACCAAGATGGCGAGACGGTAGGTTCGCATATGACGAGTATCCATCGTTACCCTTCTCTCTCGAGTGCTTATCAATCATATCTTGCAACATTTAGTCTACCGGGCCGGATTTTGTATCCAGAGATTGTGATGCATTACTGTGATAAAGTTTTGTTCGTTTTTACATACGAGACGTAAATGTAAAAGTTTACCACGTGTGTGAAGTGACCGTGCCGCCACTCTGAATCCACTCCCGCAACTGAAGCATCCTCAGTTAAAATGAAGATTTTTATCGTCCCTCTTCATTATTATGTGATGAAATCTTCAGTTTTAGTGATATTTTTTGTTGAAAATGTAAGGTTTGGTGTTCCCATTGTCTGTCGTTTGTTGATATTTTTGGCACATGGATGAGTAATTACATGTCTGTATCTTGTTTCTTCATTGTGTGTTGAGGAGTGTTTTCGCAAATATATTTATGTTGCATCAGACATGTCTACATAACTTATTAGCTCATTAAGCATTTCACAGAACACTTGTATTATATTTGTTTCTTTATGTTTTGCTGTTATTTTATTTGATGATGTGATCCTAGCCATGGGGTTTAAGATATTTTAGCTTAAGCCCAAGCTCCAAGAAAGTAAGCTTAAACACGTAAATGATAGGGTAGAAGCACTGATTAAGGCCCCCGAAGACACACTGAATGTTGTTCATGAATTGAATGCATTTGGTTCACAACTCGACGCTGTTGAAGGTGCATTTAACATTCTGTGCAAAGAACATTTGGAAACTGACACGTTGGAGGATTTGGACGAAAATGTGTATACCGCAAAGCACGAGTCCTTGTTTGCCCAGTTGTCAGGCACACAATGTCTCAACCACATTTCTGTCCTCTCATGTTGTACAAACTTTTTCCACGTCTTCTCTTGCCACCCCTTCTGTAGGTGTACGTGTGTCAAAATTAATTTGCTATTATTTTCATGTCAGTGGGACTAATGACCCATGTTCTCCCTGCTGTACCAGGCATCAATGCATGACAATCGGGGATTAGCCGACATTGAGAANTTGTCAGGCACACAATGTCTCAACCACATTTCTGTCCTCTCATGTTGTACAAACTTTTTCCACGTCTTCTCTTGCCGCCCCTTCTGTAGGTGTACGTGTGTCAAAATTAATTTGCTATTATTTTCATGTCAGTAGGACTAATGACCCATGTTCTCCCTGCTGTACCAGGCATCAATGCATGACAATCGGGGATTAGCCGACATTGAGAANGGGACTAATGACCCATGTTCTCCCTGCTGTACCAGGCATCAATGCATGACAATCGGGGATTAGCCGACATTGAGAAATTCTAGTATATGTTGGGATGCCTTCAAGGAGAAGCTTTACAGTTAGTAAACAATCCACCGATTACAACTGAAAACTACACAGTAGCTTGGAAATTTATCATATCCCAATACCAGAATATCAGAAAACTTACTACCCTATACATAAAAATAATTCTGGACCAGCGCCTGCTGTCAACTCTGCAAATCTTCAATCAGTCAAACAGATTATCACCGCCTTCAATGAGAACGCTCGTGCTTTGGAAGGCTTCGGCCATAATATCACAAACCAAAACCCTGTTCTGGTCACAGTTTTGATGTGCAAGTAGGATGTGTGTATGCTCACAAAGTTCGAAAACTCGCGTACGGACAGCACTGACATAATTCCTAAGTTTCTCTGAACTCACAGGTTTAGTTCAGTCTAGAGAATTAAAAATGGATTGTGCTCTTGATGTAGGAAATAAGGTTAGTGCAAATAACATGTCTCCGAAACCATTGCTGAGGAAGTCGAGTCACACAACCTCACAACAAAAGGCAGTATTTATTACCAGTTCAGAACCTAAAACGATATCTTGTGCAGCGTGNCGAGTCACACAACCTCACAACAAAAGGCAGTATTTATTACCAGTTCAGAACCTAAAACGATATCTTGTGCAGCGTGACAGCAAACCACACATTGTGTGTACAAGTGTTCTGAATTCATTGATGCCTCACCTACAGACAGACAACAAATAGCTCGGAACAAAAATTTGTTTCAATTGCTTTGAGACAGCCTATAGACTAGAATCATGTATCTCTACTTGCACCTGTTATCAATGTCAGCATAAGCATCATACCCTGCTCCACATACATAAGCCTACTGTATCTTNCGAGTCACACAACCTCACAACAAAAGGCAGTATTTATTACCAGTTCAGAACCTAAAACGATATCTTGTGCAGCGTGTCAGCAAACCACACATTGTGTGTACAAGTGTTCTGAATTCATTGATGCCTCACCTACAGACAGACAACAAATAGCTCGGAACAAAAATTTGTTTCAATTGCTTTGAGACAGCCTATAGACTAGAATCATGTGNAGACAACAAATAGCTCGGAACAAAAATTTGTTTCAATTGCTTTGAGACAGCCTATAGACTAGAATCATGTGTCTCTACTTGCACCTGTTATCAATGTCAGCATAAGCATCATACCCTGCTCCACATACATAAGCCTACTGTATCTTCAATTCCCCAAGACAAAACGATGGACCTCGCATAGCTTCCAGGCAAAACGTTTGCAGGTGTTTCGGCTCGGGAATGCATATCACGTTATTGTCTACAGACTTGGTGAAGGTTTACTGTGCGGTTAGTAAACCTCATGTCATGTGGTGTTTGCTGGACAGTGTAGCGCAAGCATCTTTTATCTTTGAAGCATCTGCGGAAGTCCTCTCATTGCCCTTACACAAAGCCGGTGAAAGGGTTGTGGGCCTTTGTCATAGTGCTATCAGCATGAAGGGGGAAATAATCTGTCAGATTCAGTCATCAATGGAACCTCAGTGTACCTTCTCTCACTCACTCTTTGTTGTGTCCAAGATTACTAGCAACTTGCCACGTGTGTCTGTTGATTCCTGTGTTCGTACTCAGTTGGGTTCCCTTCCTTTGGCAGACCCTCACTTCGATAAACCTGCTCCCATCGATATATTTCTGGGTTCTGACATCTGTGCTCGTGTTGGTATGAGTGGACAGTTAGAGTTGGGGCAAGACATGCCTGTAGTATTGGAGTCCAAGTTGGGATGGGTGTTATTGGTGGAATACCCTGAGTCCTGTACAAATACTGAGCAGGGACTGGTATCTATGTTTGTTGGTATGGAGAGCTTGTTGGATGGCATCCTCAAACAATTCTGGGAGACTGCAGAGCCTCGTCAGGTCAATGCAAAGCCACCTGAAGACGACTATTGTGAGAAACATTTCAAGGATACTCACACACGAGTAGATACTGGGAGATACAAGGTTCTGTTCCCTTTAAACTCCAGGCCCAAACTCTTGGGGTTTCGTACTAAATTGCCAAACGTAGATTCTGTTTGCTAGAAAGGAAACTTAATTCGCAGCCTGAGGTGAAGAAGATTATGTATATAGAGTTCATGATTGACTATGTTCAGGTAAGTCATATGGAGCCATATACCCCTCTTGCAAACAGGATAGTGGCCGACAAACCACATAATGTTCTATCTGTCATCATGGGGTGCTCAAAACATTTAGTTCTAGGAACAAATTGAGGGTTGTTTTTGATAGTAGCGCACAGAACTGCAATGGTATTTCAGTCAATAACATTTTACTCCCAGGTCCTAAACGTCAGAATGACATCAATGACGTAATTTAAGAGCCATCCAAATTTCTCCATTCCTCTATTGTGTGCTATAAAATGTATGATTGTTATGCATTTATTGTTCCTTTCTGTAGGAGGAGAGGCAGAGTATACATTACCCCTCCCTAAATCCAGTAAAGGGTGCCGAATGAGAGAGAATGGGCACCCAAACTGTTTTTGTTCACAGAGATCCGTTGACATATTGTATACAATCTCTCATTGTTGTAATGTATTTCTCCTACTTTATACATCTTTGTTTCTGTGTTATAGAGTTTTCTATATCTTTCATGCTGCATGTAATTTAGGTTTCGATCGCACCAAAATTATATTTACAAGATAATCAAAATTTCATAAGAGGTGTACCTAAAGGCTTGCCCCCATCCTAAGTTGGAGTTGGTGTTTTACCTCTGATAGGGGTGTATGATGCACATCAAGCTCTCTGCTTCTTTGAGTGTGATGATGAATGTTCAGGCATGGGATGGGAGGTATTCCTGCAATTGGGGTTATAGACTATAGATGGGCTGCTCGAGGCAAAGACTGCAACTAAGTGATAAACAATGCAGGAATAATCTGCTAAGCTACTAAACTAATGAGCCTACTTTTCTCCACATGGTTGCAAATAAATTTCAGTGAAGTGTTTGAAAGCTTAGATGGTAGGTAGTTGTTGAGTCTCATGGACAGAAATATTATTAGAGATGAAACCAGAAACATGTGAAACAGTACAAACACAATTAAAATACACAGGTGACTTACCTGGGATACAAATTCAGAAAAACATGTCAAATTAAGCTAGCTTTAACTGCATGCCATTCAGAAAATAGGTGACTTACATACTTAAAACATATAAATTAATATAGCCTACCACAGTACATTTTCTTTGCCTAATTTGAAAGAAATTGATTTATTGTTTCCCCAAGATACGTCATAAAACTATGTTATTTCATGTGGGGCTATCTTACAAAATTACTGATAAATGAGGTTTTGCATAGACAATTTTGAAGGATATAACAGATACTGTCAGCATACAAAGTTAATTTGAAATTTGTTGTGCAGTTTTGTAGATACAACATTTGGAGCTAAAATGTTTATATGGACGCCATTTTGAAAATATGTATGTCTGATTCTCTCAAAATTTTTTAGTTTACATAGCCTGCCATAGTGCTAATTGTTAGCCAAATTTGGTAGAAATCCGTTGTTTTTTCAGAGGTCACATAATTTTATTTTGTCAAATGATACTATTTTACAAAATGTGGGACAAAAGAGATTTTGTGTTCAAATTTGATTGTTTTAATATATAAAACCATCATACAAAGTTTCATTGGAATTAATTATTGGGTTTCAATGATATAACATCCAAAACTAAAATAGCTATATGGCCGCCATTTTTAAAATAAGTGTCTGACATACCCAAAACATATTTGTACATATCAACTGCTGCAGTAATACTTGATTGCCAAATTTGGTAGGAATCTGTCAATTTTTTCTCGAGAAATTACACAAAAGCTTGATTAATTCATGTAGCGCTATCTTACAAAAAGGCGGGAAAAGTGGCTTTTTTGCATATTTTATGCTTGTATTAGATATTGTCAATGTTTAAAATTTGGTTGAAATTGGTTGCACAATATGGTAGTAATACCAAATAAACCTAAAGTATTTGTATGACCGCCATTTTGAAAATAAGTGCCTATTAAAGTTTAATTACTCATTTTTACCTGGCGTATCATAGTATTTTTTGTGTGCCAATTTTGGAGAAAATTGGTTGAAAGTTTTTAAGTTATAATTTAAAATATTTATTTTTACATGCGGCACTATCTTTTAAATTGGTGGAGAAAAGTGGTTGTTTGTTGAGCTTATATGATGCTTGTAATACATACAGTCAACGTACAAAATTTGGTTGAATTTGTCTAAATGTTATGGAAGTTGTACCAAATAAACACAAAATATTTGTATGGCCGCCATTTTGAAAACAAGTGTCTAATAAAGATTAATTACTTGGTCTATTGTAGTGTTACTTGCCAAATTTGAAGAAATTGGTTGAGTAGTTTTTGAGATATAACATAAAGACTTTGTTTTTTCATGTTGTGCTATCTTACAAAATGGCGGACAAAATTGATTGTTTGGCTTAAATTATGCTTGTTATAGGTACTGTTAGTGTACAAAATTTGGTTTAAATTGGTCAAACGGTAGGATAGCGATACCAAATAAACCTAAAATATTTGTATAGCTGCCATTTAAAAAAAAAGTGTCTAATAAAGATTAATTACTTACATTTATTAGGTCAATCATATTATTACTGACATGTCAAATTTGGTGAAAATAGTTTGAGTAGTTTTTGAGATATAACTTAAAAGCTTTATTTTTTAATGTGGCACTATCTTAAAAAATGGCGGACCAACAACAATATTCACTTTTGAATTTAATGTTTACAATTTGTGGCATCAGCATACAAAGTTTGGTTAAAATCGGTTGAATGGTTTCCGAAATATAACATATTGCCTTAAATTTAAAAATTGCTGCCATTTTGAAAGTAGGGGCCTGGCGTGGTCGAAAACTATAAAAGTCAAGTGTCCTTACTTAGTACTATATGTGTACGGAGTTTGGTGAAATTCGGTTTACGCGTTTAAAAATAGCAGGGAGTTGGGGGGGCACATGTGCAGACACACACAGATACACATACAGGAAAGTCACTGTTTTAAAATGTAGTTGACTAGGAAAGTGTTGAAGATCCATGTGCACATTGTATAATTGTGATACATACATGTGTGTTGCAGGTCTACGTGATTCACCATTTCTTGGCGAGGATATTGTGCCTTGTTGTATTGCCAATACTTCTCTACATGTTTTTTTTCTTCATTCATCTGCAAGTTCTCAGTAAAAGGTTAGTTAACATTCTGTTGTAAGTACAGTTAAAGGAGACTTTTCTGCATTTAATCGCATAATCGTTGTACATTTTATACTAAAATGCTTCAAAATTGGAGTGTGATTATTACGTGAATCATTTGTTAGATACTTAACAAGAAAATTAACAGTGCCTTTTTGCAACATACCTAACATTATATTCCCAGTTGGCACATGTCATTCAGTCCATGTAAACTATGCAGATTTCCCTAAATTATCTGTTTAAGACAGTGTCTAGTAATAACGGGGAACATACTGCCAATGAAAAAAATAACAGCAACCATTATGCTCTCCTCTCCTGTCTGCATTGCTTGTCAGTGAGCATAGCGCGACCTTGTTTCCTCCCCATGTGCTGCGAGTGAGGAGGAAGTGCTTTGTTATCTTAGGCTGTCTTTGGGCACACTCTGCTGTTGCTCAGCAAGATACAGCTGCCTCCCCTTTCACACCTAGTGAGAGGGGAAGTTGTTGCATAGCAACCAGCACTGTCTCCTTGTGTCATCCCACTCTTGGCTTTCTGGTGGGAGCAGATAGCCTCCACGCAGGGTCAAATTTGTACCCTTTTTGAGGGTGGGCAAAAACACTTTGGTCGTCCTCTGTTACCTTCAGCTGCATTTTGTCTCAGCCTGAACTGCTTTGACTTATCCACTTCATGCTTTGTGAAGGGAGGGCTGATGGGCTTGCCCTCTCTATGACTTTGTGTATGGAAGGGCGTCTGGAGTAGGGCACATTCCAACTTATTCTGGTGGCTCTGCTGCAGTGCAGAAAAAACCACAAATTTTATGAAGTATTATTTTTTTTTAATTTTTAGTACTTAAATATTACAGTGTGACTATTATATGATGGCGACCATTATTCAATGAAATGGGGTACATTTATTCAGTAATTAAAAACTGTTCACCTTTACAGATAGTAGTAATAGTAGTAGTAGTAATTCTTTGATGCAGCGTAGTACGAACTTTATAATGCTTTTATAGTAGTAGTATTTTGTGAGACTATTTGAAGTTGAAGTTCATGCTCTGTATTTTTTATTCTGTTCTATTTGTAGTTGATAGTGTACCTGTCTAGCATGACTTAGCGTATAGGTGTTTACCTTTTTCTAAATCAGCATTATTTTAAACTCGGGTTGTTACTTGATGTATGGTTAGTAGGCATACCTCTTGTGACAGTGTGGCCATGGTGGTGGTGTGGCTAGACTACTCACCTCCCACCTAGGCGAACTGGGTTCGATTCCCAAAAAGTAGCTTCCGGATTTTCACACTTTAGAATCGTGCCGAACGATGCTGCTGGTCTGCATGTTTTCTCGGGGTTCTCCTGTTTCTTCCACACCTGCATTCCGATGCTGCTCCATACTCACCTCGCTTCACACTCATCATCTCTTAAGATCTTGCTGTTAAGAGCTGCCCAAATTCCTTCACTCGCTCACTCACTCTTGTGACAGTGGCAGCAGTTAGAATTCTTAGAATGAATACATGCTGTTAACAATCTTGTACCAAATATACTGTGTTTATTATCTGTACCATATAAGAAGGCCACTTTTTGACAGCTCGGCGAAAGTAGCGCCACTGTTTACATCTGACTACGTATCCTTCCGCCATCAGCTGGTCCGTCATGTTGGGGCTGTATTTTTTATCAACACGCTGTCAGCTAATCCAATTCTCATTGTACTGTAATGCTAAACAAATTTTAAGATATTTTAAGACTGACATCTGTCTAAAAATATAAGTAGGTTATAAAAGTAAAAATATAAAATGTTAGATATTTGATAACTCTTTTTTAATTTGTCCGAGATAGTGAATTTGGGTTAAAATTGGCGAGACGGTCTGTTGTATCTATTATTACACTTTGGACGTTATAGCTAATATATTCGAGTTGGAAATATGTGACGTGGAATAACGTTAGAATTGCTTAAAAACTATTCACGCGTGTCTACGGAATCAAGGAGATGGGTTTCGAGAGAACAACATGGCGTATAATTTACGTAGACGAACGATTACCGGCCGAATATAAGTGACTTGTACTCCAAATCGTTGTATATGAAATAAATGTTACTTTAAAAATTATGCAGAGCTCGTGGAAAAATATAACTATTGGCAAATGTTTGTAAATTCGTTATATATCACGCAGGAAAGAGATTCATTTCTGGCAGGTAATAGCTCGCAGAATATCCGATAGATAGCGCGCAGCACGTCACAACGAAGTTTTGAGTAACTCTCTTTATGGTCAAAAGATGGCATATATTTTAAAATTGATAATTCTTATGTTACGGGCTGAAAATACATTTAAAATTCGTGTCGTTTCGTCAAATTATTAGAAAAAATAATTCAACAATATTATATAATATTTCTGTATGCTTTTGGAATTAATATCATGGACGTGTTGAAAGCAAGGTTTGAGGTGGATTATAAGACGTGAAAAAGCTTTCTGAAGTTAGCACAACTTCAGAAAACTTTTCCACGTCGTATCGTTCTATTGTACATTTCATTTTGATCACCTAATCATAACTACATTATCACGAAGTTTAGTTTTTAACACTAACAACCACTGTTTTGTGATCACATAAAATAAAATGTATTAATTAAACTTGGAACTCTTTCTTATCGCGTATTTTCTGCTTGTCTGATGTGCGTTGGCAGTGCACTCAGAATAGCCAACATAATATTAACTTTTGTTCGTTTGTGCATCAGCTGATACAGGATTTTCTAAATGGCACTTTGTTTGTTTCGTATTAGTCAATTGCCACTCACTGACTGTCAGAAAGTGGCCTTCTTATACGGTATGGACCATACTTTTGTACCACCTGCACATTTAATCTCGGAAACAAATTTGCAAAGTAGGGGTGCAAGTCTTACATGGAAACTAAGACTTTGAAGATAAATCACCACCACCATGAACAGGCTCCAGCTACTGGCCAGATCTGTTTGCAGCACATGCATCTCCATCTTCTGTCTTCCCACCACCTCTCCATTCTCACTCTGCGCCAGTCTTAATCTCCCTTCCTTACACACTCCTCCACTCCCTACGTTTTCTCCATGGTCTTTTGCCTCGCGTACACATTTCATGTATCTTCTGTGGTATTTTGTCTTCTTCCATTCTCTTCATGTCCCTATCATCTCAGTCTCATTATACAGGACTGAAAACAGTCTGGTTTGTCCTACTTAACATTGACTGCTTTTCACTCCACCTGAAAGGTGCATGGCTGTGATAAGAATGGTATTGGCTAAGTGACATGGATAGAAACCAGCAGATATTTTTCTTGGGAGGTGGAGAATGAGTGGGGCCTCCAGGCGGANTATCATCTCAGTCTCATTATACAGGACTGAAAACAGTCTGGTTCGTCCTACTTAACATTGACTGCTTTTCACTCCACGTGAAAGGTGCATGGCTGTGATAAGAATGGTATTGGCTAAGTGACATGGATAGAAACCAGCAGATATTTTTCTTGGGAGGTGGAGAATGAGTGGGGCCTCCAGGCGGATCCACAAGTACGCAGCCAGCTCTGCAGATAAGCAGTTCTGAGATCACATTTAAAGTTTTTGTTCTGAGGTTATGGAATACCCCCAGAAACATACTTGAATTTAAGCTTTAGCTTTGTTACGGTAAGTTTATCCAGGGTCTCTGGATGTAAGATATTAAGTTGGTTATAAATTTTGCAAAATTAAATATTTTTACTCTACACTTTTCTGTTTTTCTTTGTATCTTTCTCTTTCCATTAATGTCAACTTCTCTTCTTCATACTTGTAACACTTGCTGTTAGTTATCTCTCTTATTTTCATGTGGGCATAAATGCGTCTTTTTGTGTGGACGTCGGTGGGATTTTCAACTTCCCAACCTTGGCCTGGCCACCCGTGGAAAGATGTAGCTTCTAGTGGTAGAGGGAAACTAGCAGGGTTGTGTGGTAATTCTTGTGTTCTGTTGGGAGCTGCCCTGTGGAATGAAATATTGGGGATACCTCATTTGGATTCGAGTGGACATTTGGCGCTTCTGGAGAGCAGACATTTTGCAAAAGCTCCTAATTGTCTCATGTGGCCTACATCACTTTATCATGGTTGCAAGGATGTGCCTTACAAATAGGGTGTGGACACATTGGTTGTTCCATCCACCTCTAACCAGTTTGTGGGTGGTGTGAGTGGTTTCACTGATTTGTGTCTGTGAGTGATTTAGTGTGTTGCTGATGCCAGTGTCAACCCTCCCACTTTAGACGAGAGTCTTCTACTTTTACGCCCATTCTTCCACTATCCAAATTGCCGTTCTGTGACTTTGGTTTTGTTACCTGGTTTCCTCATCACATTGTTTTTGAGCACGCATGGTGGGTGGCGTTGTGAAAAAATGAACAGTCATCCTGCCATATGCCTTTTTCAACACTTGCGTGCACCAAGACTGAAGATATAATTCTTGCTGGACATTTTTGTGAATGGAGAATGAAGTTGAGAGCTAATTTTCGCATGTTTACGAGTGACGTAAATCTAAAGTTTTAGTTGCTGCTAGCATTAGTCTTTTGGTACTATGTCACCAAAAGTTTTTTGCACGCATGTATTTTTTATTGGACTACAAGTTCGTCATTCTAGTGCAGCAAGAGGACAAATTGTTTTAAGCATGGGTGCAATATTTTATTAAGGATTTAGTACCTCAATTGTGGATTTTTTTTGGTCAGTAAATTTGTTTTTACCAGTAGTCCTCAGGGCAGAAGCGTGTTGCATCTACTGAGCTAGAACTATGGCAACTACAGAGAAAATACATAACTCTTTAGACTTCATTTTCTCTTCAAATAAAATTATTTCAGTAGTAATGTACAATGTAATTATTTCTTGGGAAATCAGAATTTGACAACTTTACCAGTCAAATATAAAATTGATCATACTGTAGTACTTACCACATGCATGTGTGTATGAGCATGCACATGTGGATGCAGTGCATTAACCTGTTGCATTTCTCTGACATAGCTATTGCTTCACCTGTCATCTTCATACACAGTGATGTTGTTACTCAGCTGGTGTCTGTCTTAAAGTATAACTTGGAGGTGCAGTGTGCACCTCCAAGTTGTGAATTGTCCAAACCAAACATTATACACCTTATCAGTTAAGCCCAACACACAACATTTTGCGTGTTATTTTGAGTGTTGAACTGGCATGCATAAAAATACTATGCAACTGTAATTGATGTCAGATGTATTTAATTGATGACTTTACCATAAAATACTATGACTATACATAAAAAAGTTTAGATTTTTTTGTAACTGATATTTTAGGCATGCTTTCAAAAGGATGTATTCTTACATGGTTGATAAGCACTCGAGAGAGAAGGATAATGATGGACACACATCATGCGCAAACTTACCGCCTCACCATCTTGCTATTCGCTGCTCCTCCTGGGAATGCTGCCGGACTACTTGTGAGATACTGGATACATGCGCGCTGCACAATGTATAGTGCCACGCCCACACACACGATATAGTGCATGAAAATATACAACATGTATTCAATGTTAAAAGTAATTTGAATAACTTATCGTAGTACATACAATATGTTTTGGTGGTATGCAAAAAAATAATGGAAATAAAAAGTTAAAATATCTTGTATAAAGACATAGTTTTTGGTCCTTTAGTTTTAGCGTATGTATTTTGTTACAGTGGAAATGGTGATGGTTTCTACAGTTCTGCATTTCAGTCGAAACTTGAAGGCAACTCTTTATACAATGCAAGTATGCCTAGAGGTGAGTTTCTCTTGATGTTTTTCTACAAGTTTATTATAAT
This sequence comes from Clitarchus hookeri, assembly GCA_002778355.1. NCBI lineage: Eukaryota > Metazoa > Arthropoda > Insecta > Phasmatodea > Phasmatidae > Clitarchus > Clitarchus hookeri. Next base: position 164,964 of record NQII01003402.1, on the reverse strand, counting down.
TTAGGTTTAAGTGTTGTGTTAATATTTGTATGTAAATTTTTATTTCCTGGCTTTTTTGTTTCTAATTTTCTTTTCGCCATATTAAAGATTATTTAATTTGTTAAATGCAGAGATCTCTCCACTCTCTCCCACCCATACCCTCGCACTCCACCTCTAACCCCCTCCTCTCTCCATCTCACCCTATCACCCTTTCCCAATCTCCCAACTTCCTCTTTCTCTACCACTCCTCACTCAACTTCCCCTTCACTTCATTGCCACTTCCCTCTCCCTCGCCACCTCTTTCCCTCCCTCGTCTCATTATATCACCACCTCCCCCTCTAATACACACCCCTCTCCTAACATCCCTCTCTCCTCCTGTATTTTTTTTCATTATCTCCCCCTCCCCCTCTGCAAATCCCACCACTTCCCATCCCTCAAATTCCCCCCTCGCTCCTCTAATTCTCCCCTCTTCCCTCTAATTCCCCCCTCGTCCCTCTAATTCTCCCCTTGTCCCTCTAATTCTCCCTTCTTCCCTCTAACTCCCCCGTCTCCCCTCTAATTTTTCCCACTCCCCTCTAATTCCCACTCCCCCCTCTAATTTTTCCCACTCCCCTCTAATTCCCACTCCCCCTCTAATTACCTCCTATCCCCTTTAGTTCCCCTCTCCATGACACTTCTCCCCTCTCCACGACACTTTCCCCTCTCCATGACACTCTCCCCTCTCCACTACACTTTCCCCTCTCCACGACACTTTCCCCTCTCCACGACACTTCCCCCTCTCCACGACACTTCCCCCTCTCCACGACACTTCCCCCTCTCCACGACACTTCCCCCTCTCCACGACACTTCCCCCTCTCCACGACACTTCCCCCTCTCCACGACACTTCCCCCTCTCCACGACACTTCCCCCTCTCCACGACACTTCCCCCTCTCCACGACACTTCCCCCTCTCCACGACACTTCCCCCTCTCCACGACACTTNCCCCTCTCCCTACTCTTTCCCCTCAACTTCACTACCCCCATCCACTTCCCCATCTACACCACCACCACCTCTTCATCTCATTACCTCATCCTACACCCCTTCTCCTTTCACCCTCACTATCAATATTCTCCCTCTTACCCTCACTACCTCCCTTCTCCCTCTTGTATGCCCTCCCTTCTCACTCCCTCCCCCATCATCCTTTCCCCCTCACTCTCTGTCTCCCTCTCACTACCTCTCTTCCTCCTTCACATTACCTCCCCCCATTATCACACTACCTATCCCTTTTCTTACTATCTCCCTCCCCTTCTCCCTTTCCAATCACTTCATTTCCCCATCTTGCCCTCAGTACTTCTCGCCATCTCCCCCTTCACTATTCTTCCCATTCACTATCCCTCTCCCTCCACTGCCTCTCCCCATTCTCTACCTCTCCAGCTCCTCTCTTTCCTTCCCCCTTCTCCCTCTCCCTCTCTTCCACATTTCCTCTCTACATATCACTACCTCACCCCTTTCTTCATCACTTCCTTTCCCCTCCCTTTCTGCTCTCTTACTAGCTCTCCCCCTCACTGTCTATCTACCCTTCTCTTTACTCCCTCCCTCTTCCCCTTTACTCCTCCATCACCCCCTTTCCCCTCTCACTCCTTACTTCTTCTCCCCCCACCTTCACTACTGTCGCCACCATCACTACTTCTCCCTTCTTCCTCTAATCACCCTTCCCTTTTTTCTCTCCCCCCTCACTACATCACCTCCTTCCCCTCACTATCGCTCCTGCTCCCTCTTCACCCTCCACCATCACTACTTCCCCATCCCCTCTAACTCTCACCCTCCCATTCTTACTTTCCTCTGTCCCTTCTCACTACATCTCCTCTCTCTTCACTACTTTTCCACCTCCCTCTCACTACTTCCCACATACACTTCTTTTCCTAGGTGAGATATTGTCACAGTTAAAAATGTACTTGATTTTTTTTTTTTTTTTCCACAGTCTAATTGTTACAGAATTTTGCTTTTTTTTTCTTTCTTATTATCAGTTTCTTTAAGTGAAAAGTTTGTTGTGTATTCCGTTCTGTGTTCAGTATAGCTGGAAGTTATCCTGAACATATTTTTTTTTGAGATGTGGGCATTGCAGGAGTTGTTTGAANTTTGAGATGTGGGCATTGCAGGAGTTGTTTGAAAAGCATGGCAGTTTGGAGATACATTTTGATAGTCACCACTCGAAGGTTGGTTTTCTCTCGGGGTATATTTTCTGGAGATACATTTTGATAGTCACCACTCGAAGGTTGGTTTTCTCTCGGGGTATATTTTCTGGCGGCTGGCTTTTGTCAGTCCATCCCCTTCTCTCTCCCCTGGTGACTGATGGCACCATGTTAGTGTATATGCCCATGGGAGTGGGCAACTGTGGTTGCGGGGTGGGGAAAAGCAGTCTGCCATCCAAGGCGAAAGGTAAGGTAGGGTGTGTCCGGACGTGTGTGTGAGAGAGCATGTTGGAGTGAGACAGAGTTAGTTTTCTGCTGTCTGGGATCATTACATGCAGTAGATGCATGGAGGAGTGAGGGGAAAGGACATGACGTGCACTGTGGGGATGGAGGCATGCATGGTTAGAAGGTTGTGGAAAGCGACGTACGTGTTTTTGAGTGATTAGTGCTTCGCTGGTTGTTCCAGCTCGGAGGAGGCCAATAATGCTTGTTGGTTGTGTAGAAAGCTAAGTAATCTTTTTTTTGATGTGTAGATGTAGTTTTACGGGAAACAGGAGTTGATGGAGGAAAATGGGGAGTTAGGCAGGGAACAGGACTGTGGATGGGTCGACTAGCGAACGGGCTACGAAGTAATTATGGGGACTGTGCGTGTTTAGCTCTTTTGTGTTTGTTAAAATATAGTGGCCATATGGTTAGAGGTTGCAAGAACATCCAAAAATAATTTTTATTAAAGTAAATCTTCTTTTATGTTGTTATTTTAAATAGTAATTCCAGTATGATTATAATTTTTCTTTTTTTAAATTATTCCTTTTACTTGTTTAAAGATTATGCTCGGCATAGCTGAACCCCCGCTCGAAACTTCATGGATTTAAATGCTACAGTATGAAACAGGAAACCTTGTCTTGTATTCTGAGTTCTAAAAACCTTTGGACATTGTTTTATTTTTGGGCTTTCATTGTAATGTAACAACATGACTTGAATATTTTTGGCACAAGTTGAATGATAAGCGATGATGTACTGATCTTGTGTCTGTCACTAAGTTCTATGCAATAAAATATGTAGTTATGTTGCAGTTCTCTGGCATATCAAATATATTCCAAGAAAAATTATCATCTTAAAGAAAGGGTGACACCAGTCAGTTATTTACTGAATTTCTCGATAACAGATATTAGGTAAATATATTTAACTTTATTACATAGCTCAGCATTAGTTAATGTGTTTGAACACATACAACAAATTCTCTATTGTGACAATTTCTTTTCTAGCCCGTCTCTGTTCCAGTTCCTCAGAGAAATTGACATAGGAGCTTGCAGAACAGTTTGAACAAACAGGCATGGCATGGCAACTGAGTGTAAACCAGTAGTTTGCAAAATGAAGAAAGGTGACAAGCCAAAAATTTGGCTGAACAAAGCAGGCAAGATACTGAAAGAGTTACTCTGTTGTCAACTATGCATGGCAATGAGTTGACTGAAGTGAAAACAAGAGCCAAACAAACTGAAAATGGGTACAGAATTGTTTCTAAACCAAAAATGGTATTGGTATATAACATGAACATTAATGGTGCAGATCATTTTGACCAACTGTCATCATCATACTGTTACTATCACAAAAACAGGAAGTGGTATCATGTATTGTGGCATTTCATGGTTGAAGCAGCACTCGTGAATGGGAAAATTGCCTTCAATATGTCATGAGGTACTAAAATGTCTGCAATACAATACAGGAACTGCGTAATTGAGGGACTTCTGGAAGATTATTCTCGACCACCACCAAAAAAGTAAGGTCGTATTTATGCTGATGTCCCACTTACCAGACTGAATGAGCACCATTTTATTGAACTATAAAGTGGTAGAAACCACAAGCCAAATTGCATTGTTTGCTCCATAATGCCTTACCAATGCAATCAAAAAGGAAGAGGAAGGTGTAAAAGGAAGCAAACCATCTACATGTGCAAGAATTGCCCCGATCATCCTCCACTCTGTCCTGTGCCTTGTTTTGAGTTGTTCAACATCAAAAAAACTACAAGAAAGTCTGTACATGTAATAACCTGTGCATACTTTGTAAATAGTTTCTGTGTTACAAATAAGTTATTAATAATAAATTATATGTAAAACAAAAATTTACGTTTTGTTTACACTTTTTGGGTAAAAGCGATAAAAAAATTTCTGCATCAGAAGAGTTAAATGTGTCCATTCTTTCAAACGTTACAAAAGTAATAAATCAACTTGGCATGTTTTTAGTTTTCACCCATAATAAAAATGAAGAATCACCTGTACAATGTTTTGTTAATTTTCTAATTTTAATGTGATACTCTTACATTATTGTGTTACATTCAAATACCACATTTTGGCATGTATAGGTTGCGTGCTTGTACAGGCCGCACCATGATTTTAAGCCTCTAAAACTGGAAAAATAAAAATCTCGCGTACAGGCTGCAGAAGAATTTTTAAAGTCCAAGGTCGGTTCACGTATGGTAACAACTGGCCACATTTTTGACAGTTGATAATCGCCGCGTCAATGTTTATTTTTTGTTTACGTATCCATTCGCCATCAGCTGGTGCATCAAGCGAAGGCTTTTTCAGCGCGTGGTCTGAGCCACATTTTTTTCTCAAGAGGTAGTGTCTTTGTAAAGTTGACTGTTCGTCTATTACTAGCTCCAAACGACACAAATTTGAAATATATTTCTTCAAATTATTAGAAAAAATAATTCAACAATATTATGCAATATTTCTGTATGCTTTTGGAATTAATATCAAACACGTAAGGAAAGCCAGGTTGGAGACGTGAAAAATGATTTTGAAATTGCGTTTTGTTAGGATAAGGATCGTTTTATTAATGTACCTTTAATTTCGAACACCTATACATTTCTACTTTAGCACAAAGTTTAGTTTCTAACACTTAATACCGCTGTTTTATGACCACATAAAATAAAATGTATTAATTAATCTAGGAACTCATTCTTATCCGCATATTTCCTGCTTTTCTGATGTGCGCCGGCAGTGCACTCAGAATAGCCAACGTAATATTAATTTTCGTTTGTTAATGCATCAGCCGATATAGGTTTTGTAAATGGCACGTTGTTTGTTTGGAATACATCAAGTTGCCACTCACTGACTGTCAGAATCTGGCCAACTTATATGAAATTAAGTATAACTACGGTCTACCATGAAGTGATTGAAGGCACCCTTGCCAACATCGCAGTTGTGAATGTACATGAGTGTGGCCTTGCCAGGTTGTTTACAGCTGTGCTGGCATTGACCACTTCAGTTCATTCACTTACCCTCGTGCATGCTCTCCAGATACATTCACTTGAATGATAATGGGAAATGAATGAGCATGTTATAATGCAAAATTTAAACTGAAAGTTGTGGTAAAAAGGACAGCTGGTCGAATATTTGACACTGACGAAAAACATGCATAATTTCCTGGAAAAAATTTACTTTAGGAGGCAAAATGTGCAGATACTCAGAACTGGAAGAAGAGCTGTTTCAGTATGTGCTCGCTTCTAGGAATAGTGGATTTGCTGTTACCACAGAAAGATTAGACTGCAATTTGCCAATGTCTATTGCACAAATCTTAGCAGCTGTTCACTGTGCAATGATAGTAAACATAAATCATTTAATTGTACTCTTAGAGACTATTCCCTGATGATGCAGGACATTTGGTGTCATATTATTGTGGTCAGAAACATTTTTACACTTTATCTATTTTTTTTACCCCCCAAAAAGTTTCAGGTACAGGTTGCATTGCATGTTTTTATTACATGAAAAATGAGTCAAAAATGTGTGCGCGTGCACGCGTGCACACACACACACTCTCTCTCTCTTTCTTTCTCTCTTTCTCTTTCTCTCTCTTTTTCTCTCTCTATCTCTCTTTTACGTACACTAAAAACCATTTTTATTGCAGAATGACAAATCATGCTGTGCTCTGTTGTTTTCTCAACTTTCCAGAAATTTTGTCAGGAGTGCCTTTGAGTGGCTACTGGTTTTTTGTCTGCATTTCACTGCTCTTACATTTGTGAAGTCCAACTTTCTTTGTATTGCAGAAGTGGCTTATGGTGCTGTGGTGACGTTGAAAAATCACCGGACTGGTGGGGGCTACTTGCACTCTCATTGGCACCTGTATCCGGAGGGAGTTGGAGCGAGACAACAGCAGGCAAGAAATACATCATTAACATTAAGTTTATAGTTGTATTTCACTCCTCCATGTTACATTGTGATGCTGAAAGATTGTGAGATGCTGGGTGTGTTTAGGTAGTCCCACATTTACATTGATTTAAATTCTCCTTAATTACATTTTTTCGTTAAATATATCAATTTATTCAGGTCCCACTATTTTACCTATACAGTATTTACTTGGGGTGTGCAAGTACTCTGATTTTAAAGTCGAGTTCCTTACCAAAGCTTGGAATAGAGCTCGATTTGTCTTACTTGAACTATTCAAGTTTTTTTTAGCTACAGATGTAAAAGCCATAAGATCTAATCATTTACATAAACTTTGTAACTAATTTTGAAAGCATAATTTAACTCTACCTCATGTTAATACAACAAAATAGCAAAACACTTCTGCTTAACCTACTTCCTTTGTACTTTGTATTCATGTGACAAGATTGCAGGGACTGGTGGATTCGGGCAGTGGCAGGGTGGGTGGCGCCACATCAGAGTGGGGCAAAGGTCAGGAGACACCTTGGACTTCAGTGCACTGGCAGGCTCTGCTCTCAGGGGAGGCAGTTACTAAAGCTGACTTGTGGAGGGGCAGACTACCCTTGCTGTGGGGTTCAGTTCACCTGATGTCAGACAGAGCCTCGGGCTTCTCTGTCATGAGGGAGGTGGTGAATTGTGGCAGGGCACCCATTTCATGGAGTGGTTGGTCAAAATTCTTGCTTGGCTCTTGTTGGTAGGCACTTTGTGCTTCTGTTAACCCTGGTACATGGACCGGCTGGGTTCTGATAGTAGGCTGCGCTCACACTCTTCACACTCAGCATTGGTGCAGAAGATAAGTGTGGTAGCTTGGCGATGGTCTTGTCTCATGCATGGCAGAGACACAGGCTAGGTGGAGCTTAGCGATGGTACACTTATCATGTGCAACTTTCTCATCTTCACTTCTCTTTAAAGGCAGAGAGGTTGACTCTAGAATCTCTCTGGTATTCCTCCTATGTTTCCAGCTGATTGGACACCTGAAGGACAGTTCCTCTAGGTCGCATGGTCAATCGGCCCAACCCATGCAGAGATGGTGGTTGGTGCATGGGAAGCCATCGTAAGTTATTGAGTACCTACCAGTAATAGGGTATTATGGAGCTGAGTAGGGATGTTCATCCATGGTGTTCTCTGTTTTTTGCCTGAGGCAGACATGGTAGTTCTAGGCACCATGGTATGTTTACCATACTCCCCAAAGTCAAATATTGAGCACGCTGGGAGCAGTTAGAACAAATCCCAGGGGCTTCTGGGTGTCGTGTCCTGTGTTAATGTTTCACAAACGTCCCACATTGGGAATCAAGAAAGGAACTTTACACCTCACCTAGCTGGAGTCTGTTCAGTTAGGGGCATTGTACAGTTTCTCCCTCTGAGAGCACGGAAGCAGAGGCTCTCTTCACTGTGTTTGTTAGGGTAGTTGCTTAGTAGCTGCTCGTGCTGCTCTCTTCTGTATTAACGTGGATACTCGGCTTGGCCCAGGTTGCAACCCTGCAGCCTCCCTGGCCAGAGCAGTAGTCCTCTAGGCCGACTTCTGTTGTCTAGGCTAGTGGCATGTATCCAGGAGAGACTAATGAAATTTTCTATAATTCAAGAAAGTAAATTCACTGATAAAATCTTTAATAAATCATGAAACTAAAAATTATTTAGAAAATATTTTGAGAGCAATAACACCTTTATAAATCTCAGAATTTAACAAAATATCAAAAAACCTAAATTCACAAACATTAAAAAAATTCCTTTTAAAATAATTTTTATTTTAAAAAATAATGAATTTTTTTTATAATAAATAAAGATGGATTCAGTGCTCAACAAGTTAAATTACTCAATCGAGTTTATAAAACTAAATGAGTTAGAATTAAATAAAAAAAAACATTTTTTTGAAATCCCATAGAAAAAAACGTTTACACAAGTTTACCAGTATTTCTACTAGGCCAGGGATTTTATTCATTCATGAGTTAAAAGACTTTCGTTCGTGCACATTATATATATATTTTCATACCAGCCATTTTTAAGGGTCAAAACTCACTTGGAGAAATTCCTTACACAGCCTGCCTGGCCGGTTCTCTTTTCCACTTCTCTCTTTCTTTACAGGCTGTGTAAGGAATTTTTTTTAATTTGGGTGTCTTGAGTTTTGTTAATGACTGTACTAACTGATTAACAGAACTGAAACTTTGTTGTGTCCAGCGGAAGGAACCTGTTACTTTCCATCCAGCATGGTTATCTGAAAACTAGTTACAGCATTCGTTCAAGACCAGTACACAGAATAGGGTTGTCCTGTTTTTATTGTGTGACTAGATTCTTTTTACTTAATAGGTGCCCTCATTATTAATTAAATATACCACAAAGATTGGCCAAAATTCGAACCAACAACCTTTGTGTTATAAGTCACACAGATTACGCCAGGATTACTGGGTAAGATGTGAAATCGCTTCTTAAAAGTTCTTTGTGAGATAACAAAGTCATGAGAGATAATAAATTAAGTTCCATATTTTCCTAACAGATAGCACTAGTTTACAGAAAAATATAGTGTTGCCATCTATTATTAATAATTATAAACAGAAAAATTACTCTAGTTTTATAAAAATATAAAATAAATGTATCATAAAAATTTTTTTATCGTCAAAATTTAGGTTTAACTAAGTTTTCTAAAATATTTAAGTATCAGGCGAGTATAATTTATTCAGAGGTATTTGCCAGAGACTGACAAATTGAAGATGAGAAAGGAAATTGTAATTGATAAGCTGGAACTTGCTTCGAAACAGACAATTTAAAGATGACTGAAGTTGTGGTTTGATAAGCAAATAGACCGACAAATTGAAGATGCAAATGCGAAACGTAGTGTTTACCAAATGTTAACTAATAAATTCGTAAAGAAATTTAAAAACTATAAGTTACAATTTAAGAAAATTAAAAATAAATAATTAAAATTTAAAAAATAAATAAAATATTATGTGGAAAGAATATTTTTTTATACAAACAAAAAATTTAAGAATCTAAGTATATATATAATTTATAGATTTAAGTATATACAAAACAATCAACACATTTTATTGATTTATTATCTTTTTCCATTGAATATTATGAAAATTATATAAAACTTCATGTTTATAAATTACTGTATCTTATATTTTCTTAATTGTAAATATATTGAAATAATATTAAAAATATCACATGTTAATAATAGCCCAAGAACAGAACAATATAAACAATATTTTCAGCAAATTCATTATTTATTTAATAATATAAAAAAATTATACATCTTCAGTAATCTTTTCTTTCACGATCATAAGTTAGATTTCTTTGACTTACTATCATCATGTTACATATTGTATTCGCTGCCACAATTTTATTAAAATCAACATATTTGTTTTATCTTTAACTACTGTTGTTTTTCTATAAGCACAGTCAATTATATTTAATGGTCTTCTATCAAAGTAAGAATAATAATCATATTCACCATCAGGACTTAAATTGGGTTTATAATAAATTACATTGTTTGTATAATTTGTAGTAGTTTTTGTTTCATTATTTTACCAATCGTGATAGCTGTAAAAATCCAGCATCAAAATCTAAATTCCAATTTTCTGTAGGAAAAATTTTATTGCTTCCCTTTATAACAGAAATATTTCTCACATCACAATGATCGATCATAGAAGCATGAACATATTGTTCATTACAATCTTTTCTATTAATTTGAAAACCAACTACTACAAAATCAGGCATATCAAATTGCAAATTATTAAACTGATCTTTAATATCAAAATTTAATGTTCTCATATCTTGAACAGCTTTTTCTAAAAATTGCCAATAATTAAAACTAATATGTGTTATTATCATGATTTTTTTTTCTTTTCTAGCGTTTGCTGTATTTGATTCATATTCAACAATTGGCCACATCATTTATAATCTTTGAATACTAATTTTTCCTGTATCAGCATAATCTTTATCAACTGTTCCATCAGCTTTTTTATTTTGATAAACAATTAGGATTATCAACAGCTTCAATTATTTGTCCATGTTTTGAAATTTCAACTCAATAAAATTGAAATTAAAAAAAAATTAGAACAAACATCAATATTTTCATCTTGACCGTAATAACCAACACTATCTCTCATTGATAATCTAAATTGTTTATAAACATATGCATCATTTGGGAAAGAAAATCCATCCCCAATATTTATATTGAACTCGATTCTATTATAAATATTTAAATTCTTTTTAGTTTGATCTGCTGGTGGAAAAGTTTGTCTCTCAAAACTTTTGATAGTTTTAAAACTCATTTAGAATAAATAAAAATGAAAGGTCCAGAAAAGCAAATATCTAAAAATAAATTACTCATAGAAAAATTTAGAAATTATAAAAAAAAACCACGAGGCTGAGTATGAAAGGAATAAAAAGAAAGATTTGCCTTTAACAATGAGTTCCGAAATATTTAAAAATTATAATTATCCACCGACACCAGAAGAAGCTTCATTCGAAAAAAAATTGTTTGATGATATTAGGACCCAGTCCTATATCTGGAATTCAAACTTTAAAATCATATACAACTGTTACTCTTGATGAAAAATATATTATTTGAATAATAGAAATGAAGATATATTTGGAATAATAGGTGTTGGATATAAAAATAAAATTTATGATACTGAAGTTAATATATAGCAACCCGGACTTTTAAAATTACTTAATCCAAAAGAAATTGATCCAAATTATTGTGATCCAAATTATGATTTTGGTAATGATAAAGATTTTAATAATTATACAGAAATTTAAAAAAAAATGCTAATGCTTTTAGAGAAAGCACAGATCCAAGTGATAAACAATAAAATAATCCTAAATATAATAAAGGTGATAAATATAAATTTTTAATTTCAAGGATTTGGAAATTTAAAAAACCTGTATCACTTCCAGATACTCCTGAAAGAGCAGGTTAAGGAATAAAACAATGTAATAATTTACCAAAAGAATATATATGGATGAATGATGTAAGAAAATTAATTCATAGATTATTAGTTATTCTTGAAGAAATTGCTGGAAATAAAAGTTATCATAATGAAAAAGTTAATATTCTGAATATGTTAAGTAATAAATTTTCTGATTTTGTTGTTAATAATCCTAAAGGAATTTTGAAATTCTGAACATCATGGAATAGGCATACATTGGAACTGCGTTATAACGATAGTCGACAATGGCAAAATAAATGATTGCTACAGTGAGTTATCATTATAACAAAATTTGCAGTGCCCCATAATTTTTTTTTGTTATTGTATTTGCCCTTGTACATCCTGTGTTTAACGAATGCAGTAAACTACGCGTATGCAACGAAAAGTTAATACAAAAAAATAGAGACGGCTAACAGCGATATTATGTAACGACAAGCAGACGCGACCTTGCTTCCCTCCATTCTTCTTCCACTCCTCCATGTTTGTGGAAGAGATGTGAGGGAGTTAGTTGCCTACCAATCAGCATGCTACTTTACTCATTGTCTCTCTCTGCCTTACACACACAAAGCCTGGAGATCACAGAATGTCCCTCCCTACTTCACTCTCCCCCATCTTCACAATTCTCTTTCTCCTCCTGTCTCTCGTCTCTCTACCCGATTGCCCTTCTCCCTTTGTCTCATGCCTCTCTGACTGCTTCCTTTCTCCTCCTGTCCCTTGTCCCTTCTCTCGTAACATGCCATGCCACACACACACGCTCTCTATTTCTCTCTCTCTCGCTCTCTTTTTCTCTCTTTTGCTCTCTCTTTTTCTTTATCTCTCTCACACAGAGAGAGAGAGAGAGATTAGATCAATAATACACTTCTTTGTCACATGTGTAGAGACAGTAAATATTCGTAACTGGTACGGCTGGCACCATGAACAGATGTTACTTTCCCGGTCTGTTCCAACCCGCGGACAACACATGTATCTGTTCAAACGTAAACAAATGTAGCTTTATGGTAGGTTAGAAAAATATTTGGACAATCTGGAATAATATTTTGAAAAAAATGAAAAATGTCAACATTGAAAACTGACATTTACAACAAATGAAAAACTTATGATTTTAACTTGTTTTACTATACGAAAGTATGAGTTACCAGTTACCGGCATATGTTTACAATTTGTTTACTTACTTAGGCACAAAATTTGCATTACCTTTGTTTTTCCACTACTTTTATCATGCAGAATTCACTGTCTTGTACACTTGTAATAACATCTCATAGATTTTACTTCACAACTGCATACTTGCCCTATTGATATTTCTGCTCAACTCAACAGTATAATTCACACAACAGTATGTAGGCTACTATAGCTGGTTGCCATTCCGAATTTGTTTCATTTTTGTTATGACCACACAATGTACTAGTTATAGTTCTGTTTATTTTATTGGTGGTGTGGGGAACTCTAGTTTAACGTCTTTGGTGAGACGTGATTGTTTTGCAGTTCTTCTTATGAGAGAGTGTTCTGATGATGCAGTGAAAAATTTTATTTGTACGGAAATAAAATCCAATTTTAACTTTATCAAAAGAACTAAATGCGATAAATGTGTCGCTGTTCATAGCAATGCGGGAAATACTCAACACACAAATATTGTTGTATTTTTTATATAATGAACTACTATAAAAGGGTTTTTATTTACGCCATGTACATTTGAAATCCTTGTATATGATTTTTGAACTTAGTTGGAATGTCAAGTGTTTTTCTTTTATTAGCTCACTCCATAATTTAAACAGAACTAAGGTTTATAAAAACCGTAACATCGAGCTATACTTAAGATTTAAATCTGCTCAACATAAGATACAAAAAATGCACGAACCATCATAAACACTGTAACATTGTCTAGCAACTGTTAGACAATGTACAACATGCTTTCCCCCTTGTACGCCTGGCACGTGGAGAAGCGACAAGCGGCGGTCTTCCTACCCCAACAACATAGGAACGGTAGGGGGATAGCATCACGCCGCCCCTCCTACATTCAACAGTACGTACTATTCCCCTCTGCCCCCTTCATTCCCCTCCACCATATCCCTCACTACAACATCCTAACGCACCTCTTCCCAAGCTCCTCCATCTGACGTGAGTGACGCCACGCGACACAGACTAACAAAGGCTGGCTCTGGCGTGGCAAATGGGTGGATGTCACTTGCAATGCGACATGTTTAAACATTTTAAAAATACAAGTTTACAAATTTTTGTATCGCTGTAGTGAAAGGCTTCATGAACAGACGTGCATTATAAACAAAATTAAGTACCTTTCAAATGATAGGGCAAATTACGGTGCATTTAAAAACTGTCGCAATGGCGAACGTGACGCTGTAGACCATACTCGCAATAACGCGGTTCCACTGAAAGATTAGAAAGAGGAATTAATAAATTAGATGAAGCTTGTAAATATCACAATATTGCTTATAGAGATCATAAAGATTTAGAATCTAGAAAGGAAGTTGATAAAATTTTACAAGCTAAAGAAATAATGTTAGTTAAAGATACACCAATTAATGAAAAAATTACATCTTCTTTTGTAAGTAGAAATATGTTTACAAAAATAAAATAAAGGTTGGGAAATTAAAATGTGTTAAAATAGAAAATAAAATATCCATATTTTTAATACATATAAATGAAAATAAAAGACATAACTTTTGATATTCCAATCAACTAAGTTAGTGTTTTAGATATTGATAAATATTTAACTAAAGATTAAATAAAGTAATTCCACCAGTTTTTAAACAGGATCCTGTTTTTCTTTAATTTTTTTAATTTCTCCTCTTTTTTACATATTCATTTTACATTGTTTACATAAATGTGAATGCTTATGTCTTGTGTAACAATAAGGGCCAAATAAATTAATATCTTTCATTTCTTCACAATTTTTAAATTTTTTAGTTAAATATTTTTTGTATTTTATTGTGTTATTTTACTTTCTTATGTTTTTCAAGATATTGTTTACAAATATATTTTCCATAATCCCAAAGTACTTTTTTCAATATTTTATCTTGCGTTTGTTATAATTTTTTAACATATTCATTTGTAAATGTTTTCTATGTATTAATATGTTTATCATTTGTATTTTTGTGTAAATGAAAATAATTTATATCTTTTACTTCAGCACACTTTTTACATGTTTTAATATTATTAATTTTATTAAAAACTAACTCATGATTTTTTATTTTTAAATGTCTTGATAAATTTTTTTAAGATGATATACTCCACACTCATATAATATGTAATTTTCATCCATTTTATTTTCTAGGTTCACCATTTTCTATTTATGTAATTAAAAAATTTACTTTTTAATTTTTATTTATTTTTAATTTTTAACAGATTTTTAGTTTCTTGATTTATTAAAGATTTCATCAGTGAATTTATTTTCTTGATTTATAGAAGGTTTTATCAATAAATTTAGTTTCTTGGTATTTTGTTTGATTTTGGAGATTTATAAAAGTGAGCCAGGTCTCTCATAAACATACTACTGAAACAGTCAAACACAGGCACTATTTTTTTATTTTTGTGGGTCAAACTTGATTAGAATTAGTTACATTTTATCTTCAACAATTTAGATCTTTTGACACTAAAGTCATACAATAACATCCTAAGTAAAATGTTAACACAATTTTTTGTAAATGTAGGGGTCAGAATTGGTCAAAATTCCAATAACGAACACTTCGAAATAACTGCCATTTTTCCAGAAGCCATGAAATAGTTGACGGCAGTTATTATAAAAACAAAATTTTTGGTATAACTTTATCAAGCATCATGGGTGCCAAATTCTCTACACAACCTTGTCCTTCTGGCCCCCCTAACCTCAATTATCTTAAAAAGATTCAGACGCCCCTGAATGTGACTTGGGAACAAAGTACTGTGATGATGTTTGTGTGTATGCAGGTAACAACGTACACACACAAGGACGACAACAATCTCTTCCTTGTGAAGAAGTACACGAGTGAACCTGCTGAAGATAACGAGGTAGAGCTCCTGGGACATGGCGACTTGCTGCAACTGGAACACGTGACCACTCGTAGGAACCTGCACTCTCATAAGGAGCCAGCACCACTGTCCAAGAAGCACTACCAGGTCACTGGCTATGGCGAGGTGAGTGCGAGTACTCTAGTAGGGGTAAATACTGCTAGAGGATGTTAACACTTGGAACCCACTGTACAGCAGAACTGTGATACAAAGTACACAGAGGGATTTGAAATTTTATACTTACATTTAAACCTTGTTAATACTTAGTTGTCTTCTTTCGCCTTATAGTGAAATAACGAGTTTAATGTTAATGTTAATTTGTTTGCAGTGTTGTAAAGTAATTAATTACAAGTAATTGAATTACTGTTAACGATTACATTGTATGTAGTTAGAGGAGTAATCGTTTCAATATTTTGTTCTTTTTGCTTGTGTTCTACTCATATTATTTTAATATTTATCATTACTTTTTGGTAACTTTTACATTTTTTGTATGGTGTGGCAAAACTGCCATTTAATAACTTTATTTGGCCTCTCTCTCTCTCTCTCTCTCTCTCTCTCTCTTTCTCTCTCTCTCTCTTTCTCTCTTTCTCTCTCTCTCTCTTTCTCTCTTTCTCTCTCTCTCTCTCTCTATATATATATATATAAAGCCACATTTCAAAGCCACTTGTATTTGATTATTGATTACCATGCATCACATCGGTTTTTTCCCAGTTTCGTTATTGTGTTGCAGTCAAGTGTGCCAGTTGAAAGACTTTTTAGCAGGGGGAAATATTTGGTTTTGGTGAAATGAGGTGTAGAGGGATCTGTGACAGAATGCAAGGGCACTGGAAACTTGTGTACCCAGAGAATACCTACCCAGCATCGCTATTTGTGTGCACATATATATGTGCATGTGTGTGTGTGTGCAGGTACATGCATGCTTGCATGCATGCATCAATGCATGTTAGCTGATGTTGTTAAAATTCAATATTTCTTATTTTCAGTTATTACACCTTTACCTTAAAAAACATCTTACTGCAATTAGTTCAATAAAATTCACCATCTTCTTAATTATATCATTAAAACTTCTTATAAATATCCACGTCCATCTTTGGAGGTGGTGAGAATTCTTCTAAAGAAAAAATTAGTTCTATTTTACATCTGCCTTACTTATGTTGTCTCCTGTCCTCCGATTGACTGTCATCTGATCATGACGCATTTCCGCCAATCAGCAATGGCGAGACAAGATACAACCAGGATAATTTTATTTAGTACTTTTGTTTAATAAACATTTAATGCTAACTACTCTCTAGGAAAGAAATGAAAAATAACAAATAAAATATTAATACTGAATACTTTCTATAAACAAATAAAAAATACTTACACATGATCTCTATGTCAATAAACTATTAAAATAACTAATGACTATACTGTTAACTCATAATAAATCTTAATTTGGAATAATATTGAATGAAGTGACAACATAAGCAAGTACTCTTTAATTATATTGAATTAAAATGTCTAAGATTAACGGTAAACATAACACCAAAAATCTGCAATGTTACATCCTATTAATAAGTTTTCCTGCTTGATAAGTTAACATGATTTTTCACCTGGTCTATAAACTCCAAAGTATTTTGACCCTTTCAAGAAGTTTTCCTACTTATTATTCCTAAATTATTCAGTCCATTCACTAACTTCTTAAAAGAATTCTACATACTTTTTAAAGTATATTATAATGATGCAATATATTAATTATCAGGATACTTGGTTAAATTTCTTTCATTTGCGAGGTTTTGTAATATTTTATCGGGATTCAAAGTTCTTGCAGTGGTAGTTTGTTTATCGGGCATACGTTTGCTGTTTCAGGAAATCTTGGTTTTTGTTACGCATCAGCGTTAGAAGATAGAAGCTTTTCGAATTGCAGTCAACAGTTTTTGTTCTAGAAGGTTTGAATATTTTTTTACCGACGATGCAGTTCGGCTGGCGTGGGAAAGGGATGCCGGCCCACGCCGTGCCCTTATTTGGGGCGAGGAGTGGGGAAAGGCATGCAGCGACAAATACTCCGTGTGCCTATCACCGGCGAGCAGTAGACAACCAGCACTCGCCGAGGCCGCGTCGGGCCTGGCAAATAATCTCCACACCAGAAAACTTTAACCTGCTAGTTTTTTTCTCCGCCGATGTGGGAGGTCGCTGCTTCGTAAATTATTCTTGCGGTGTTAGTTTTCAAGACGGAAATCATCAATAAACTACTGTGGTGCTGCTCTCTGTTTGTTTGTCTGTGGAGCTGTTCGTGACTCTGCATACATGACAATTATATGTGAACTGTTTTATTTAAATGATAAATAAAAGTACAAAGAAGTAAACAGAAACTGGACTTTATTTTATATTTGTTTTGGCGCCTTTAACGTTTCATGTTTCTACCGATTGAGCTAACTGAGCTGTAACTTCCAACGTCATACCAGACGGTGCAATGTTACAATATGAAACTAGCATTCTTAGTGTAATCAGAAAATTCTTCAGTGTATGTTTAAGTACATATCTCTACAGCTTATTGTGAAAACAATTAGCACTGTTAAAGAGTGGATCTTAAAAGAGTACAGCATTTAAAAAACAGTACCTACTTTTTCTTTTTAATTGTGTCTGTTTGTCTGTGTTTTTATGTGACACTGATTTACTTTTTCATTTTCTACTTTTTGAGCTTATATTCAACATATTGTTTTATCAGATAGTTTAAAAGAATTGTACTCATGAAATCATAGCTTAAATTTGATGTTGAGTACGTAAATTAAGTGGAGATGGAACTAAAGGATTATTACAAAATGTTGAACTTTTATTCAGTTGTAAAACTTACAAAATGCGTAAATAATGTGATATTTGTTTGTGAAATGTAGAATGGCACTGGAGATGCAAACGACGTGTGGAAAGTGCTCATAGTAGGTGGTACAGATGGAGATGTGGTGACGACAGTGTCAAGCAAATTGAAGTTAGTCCATTATTTGCAGCACTGTGTTCTCACTTCAAGTGGCAAGCAGTTGCCCAAGTGGTATGTATTTCACTACGTGCTTCCCTTGCAATTCTCTCGAGGTACAAGTAAACAGTGTGTGAGATTTTTATCAGTCACGTCCAGTCATTTTGATGTATTATTAACATTCACTTAGGGTTGCACTAATGCAAGTAGAAAGTACCTGTACAATTTGAGGTACCAGTTTATTATAAGCTTTATCTATCCACTGAGCAAGGTGGTGTAGTGGTAAACCATCAGACTCACATTTGTGAGGACCTGGGTTCAAATTCTGGTTCGGCCATCCTGATTTGGTTTTCCATGGTTTCTCAAAATAACTCCAGGCAAATGCTCAGATGGTTTCTTACTGCAGGCCATGGCCGGTTCCTTTCCTGCTCCTGCTTCTCTGAGTAACTTGCTCAGTTTCTACCCTACTACCCACATTTAAGCCTTTTCCCGTGCCCCCTTATAATGTTGCGGGAGTGCCATTAACCAGGAAAGCAAGGAAAGCTCCGCCAACTTCAAAGATGATCGAAAGTCGACAAAATTCTTTAGTGGCAAACAGTTCACTTACAATTACAATATGCTTTTGGCATTTTTATGGCTCTTGTAAATTTAAACCTTTAATTTAAGTTTTCTCTCACATGTGCCTGGATTGGACTCATAAATATTTGCTGCACTTGTTAAATCAAAAGTGACTTACATTTTGACAAGCTGAAACATAAACAAACTATCCAAGTGTTTTGCTTTTCTGTGGGAAAATTTGTTTGTGTAATTAATGTATAAAGATTTGGTTTCTATTAATTTAGTTTTTCCTCTTTAGGGGCTATGAGCAACAGGAAGTGACGTGTAATCCCAACATGAGGGACAAGAATGCATTGTGGAATGTAGAGGACAACATCTTTTCTAAGTGTGAGTAGGTGTCTGTGGTCAGTGATTCTGTATTTCAGAATGTAATAATATATCAATGTTTTTTTTATGTAGAATTTCTTGTATAAATTTTTAGAATAGTAGAAATAAGAATATGTATCAGTAATATTTTACAGGACAACTCAAAGGCAAACATTCCAGTCATACATCCCAACTTGTACTATGTAATCATTGTCATTTTGACAAGTCAGTACTACCTTGCCAAGCTTGGGTTCAGTTACCGGTTAGGTCATTCCTGATTCTCATGTGTGGGAAATTTGGCTAATGTTGCCATTATCTGATGGGTTTTCTTTGGGTACTCTCATTCCCTCCTACCACTGCAGTCCATCACAGCTTTCTCTTCATCTTGCTTCAGCCCCCTTGGCACTAAACACCTCCGCTGTTAAACTCCATCCAAAAATCTGTCACTCATGTTAAGCCAGTAATAGTTACCATACAAGACTACCACTGTTAATAATGATTGTAATGTAAGACCATTATAATATAAATAACTTGACTGTGCTATTAGCAATAAAAGGTTGTGTTCATGTAATCTTTCAGTGCCAAATGTATCATTTGAAGTTTATGCACCTGGCTTTTTGGAACGCTTTATCGAGTCACATGCAGTGATGTTCCAAGGAAATGCTGGTCTGAAACCTAAGGAAGGGGAAGTTACATCACGACCATGGCAGTGGCCAATCAACTACAGGGTCTGTACTCCTTAAATTTGTTCACAATTTTCTTAATTTTATTGTTGAACCTTTAATAAATTTATGTTCTATTGCTCAAAGTTCAAAATCTGTATGTGCAGGAAACCCATGATCAGCCATGTTAAAATTGTGGTTCTGCTAAACTTAAAAAAAAACCTAAAATTGTAGCTGAAATATCTTTTTATTAGAGAAATCATACATTAGATAGTTTTGAATCCTTCTTTTCAACAACCATTGAACTAGAGAGATAGGATTCTCTCTCTCTTTACCTCTCCCCCTTACATCCACATCCTCTCTCACCCTCCTTCACCCTTTCCATCTCTTCCCATTTCCATTCTTTCCCCCTACCACCCGCTTCCTTTCCTGTGCTTCATTCTCTCCCTCCCACCCACTTCCTTGCCTGTGCTTCATTTACTCCCTCCCACCCCACTTCCTTCACTGTGCTTCTTTCCCTGCACCTAATTCTCCCCCTCCCACCTTGTGCATCCCTCTTTCCCCTGCCGCCCTGTGCATCCCTTTCCTCCCTTCCACACTACTCACCTCAAATCCTGCTCTACCCCTCTCTATTCACTCCTCTCTTCCCCTCCTCATCCCCACAATGCTCCCCTCCTCACCCCCACAATCCCTCCCCTCTACTCCTCTAGCCCCTAACCCTCTCCCCTCCACCACCTATACCTGTCAACCCCTTCTCTTCCCCTCTTTCCTCTTCCCCATTTTACTCTACATTTCTCTCATCCCTGTTCTTTACCCCTCTCCCCCTCCTTTGACCCCTTCTCATCTGCTCCTCCCCCACATATCACTCCCCCTTCCTCCTCTACCCCTCCTCTTCCTTCTCTACCCCTCTCCTCTAATACCCCTTCCCTTTCTCCCGTACCCCCCCCCCC
>NQII01003402.1:124010-143838 GCA_002778355.1 Clitarchus hookeri | reverse complement strand
TCTCTCTCAGCTGTAAACTGCAGTTAAATTAAACTGTTTTTCAACAAGAAATGGCATTTCCCAGTGGGAAATGGTGTACATTATCCAAGGGAAAGTAAAGCATGGCCTTGGCTACAACAAGAGCAGGCTGGTCTGTTGTCAGTGGGCCTTGCCATGAAATGGAAGGGGAACAAGATGCTGTATCTGTGGGGGATTTGCGCAGTGACATGTACTAAAGTAACTAACTGTATATTTATTCAGTAGGTGTGTGACGAATATTTACTCTATTATTAATGATTAGCCAAGACCATATGTGTTTTGTAACCTCTCCTTTTGGTTTTTTGTTTCATTACCTTTCATATTCATACAATTTTCGAAATGCCTTATTTTGCAAACTACAGTCATCTGTATATATGATGTAACAGTTATTGATAGTCAGCAGCCAAACACTTGTCACCTAGGAGTATAGTATGTTACTAAACCATGATTTTCCTTGTTATTGCAAGGAAATAAGAACACATATTGTTAGTGTTTGAAAAATGTAATTAGATAAATACAAGAACACATGGTAACAATTTTTATAATCATATTTTATCAAATTTAATTCATAGAAATTTAAGTGCATGTTTTAGGATGACGCGTGGCAGTCTAGGGACAGGAGCGCATCAACGTCTCAATACGAATATGTTTCTTAGTTCTGTGCTAGACCAGTCGCACAAGTGTGGGGGTACAGACCTTGCTGTGTTGGGGGGGTCTGTAAAATCTGGCACTTGGCCTTAAGGGTGCCTTTGTATAAAGTCGAGCAGGTAGGCCATCGACTTGGCACGAAGTCTAGCTGCGCTAGTATCAGCTTGCGAGTGCGGGTTATTGGCGGGGCCGCTGGCTTACCTCTCTGCCGGGCGACGGGTGCTTGTCGGCGAAGGTCTGGCGTTGGGCTCCTAACCCGGATGGTTGGTGGCGATGGCATCTGCTAGACGGCTCAGAAGAGAGGCGTACTCAGCTACGGCTGGCAGGTTTCTGGCTTGCTGGTGCTGGTTGGAGGTGCAGGCTCGTTGCCTAGTTCCAGTGGTAAGCCTAAGCGGAGAAACTCGACAACTGGGTGTGCAGCTCCAGGCAGATTCACCAGTTGTCCAAATAAGTGACAAGGGAGAACTGGTGGTCTGGTAGCTGAAGGCTGGGACAGACTGTTTAAGCAGTGCTTGCTTGCCAGCTAGGATGGCAACTGCCTTCATGTCGCTCCACTTACTTCCCTTTCTGTGTGTGAACGGCATTTACCGGGAATGAGGTGCTACGGTTCACTTCTGCAGCGGGGTAGTAGGCAACGATTTCCCTAGTTAGAGAGTATTTCGGAAGGGGAAGATCCTTCCTTGCCAGGCCTGGCACTCCCTTCGGCGAGTTTATACGGTGTGGAGGTATTGGCTTAGCTGACCAGGGGAATCTAGTCTCTTTGTCGTGTGTCTTGCTAGTGGTCATGGTTCTACATAACGTGTGCACCAGATACCTTTACGTGCCTGGTCCACAGTATGGGTGGCCGTCTAATGGGTTGTGTATTAGTGATGTATGTCAAGTCCGTTTTAGGGAACAGGCCACAGTCCTACACTAAGTTTAGCAAAACCAATATCAAATCCGCAGTTCCCTGCCTCTCTGTTGTGGAGTGACGCTTACAGGGGATGACTAAGCACAATTCACACAAGAAAGAGCAGATGGCAGTTAAACTGGATATGTGTTTTATTCTATCTAGGATAAAACATTGTGACTTGTACTCTCCTTTAGTAACCAAGGCACTGATTAACTTTCGAAAGGCAAGCAAAGACAGGGGAAGGGGCTCGTCAGCTTGAAGAGCTTTGCCTGAAGGGCGGGCTAGAAGAGCATAAGAGCAACAAATTAGGTAGCCGTGATAACAACTAAACCCTAACTGAAGCTGGATGTGACCTGAAGGTTCTTAAAGGGGGTGTATGGGGTTTGGGTTTGACTGCAAGTGTCAAGTGTAAGGGGGGAACGACGACTCCTCTGGGGCTGCAGCATGTGCGGAAGAAGTCTGGTACTGGTAGCTGAAGATCAACTGTTTGTCTCTCTTGAAAGAAGTGGGTATTTGAAAATGCAGCAAGGAATTTACAAAACTATTCTGTTACAAAAGATTAAAAACAAAGTAAACTTTCAACACATTCCAATATTTTTGCACCTAAATATCTAATAAACATTTTGTGCTTTGGTTAATATACAAACTGCATAAAGCGTGCATGGGATAAAAGGTTGAGGAAAACTTTCAATGGTCAACAAAGTGGTATCACAAGTATCTGTTTTGGTATCGGAAAAAGTGGTATAGGAACAACTCTATAAATTATGCCAGTCTTAATTTTCTCCTGCAGTAGTATGACAGCAGTGCTGTTGTCAAATGGACAATGTGTTGTGTATAGGGCCAGTTTTTCTCTGGCAACAGCCACCGCATATATCTTCTGGGCAACCCAGTCATCTGGTGGGGCAACCTCGCGTTCCTGCTGCTGTTCCTCGTAGTGCAGCTCTGCCATGCCGTGCACAAGTGCAGGGGGAAACCAGTCCACCGTAAGTCTCCCTCCTGCCTGCTGGCATTCCTTCCATAACTGCATCTTAAACTTTAAGTATCTTATATGTGTGATGATGTTTGTATGTTACAGGGATGGTAAAATTATTCAACCTTTCTGCAAATAGTTACAATAACAGTTTTAAAAAGGGCAAATTCCCAAAACATAAAACCAAGAACTGAATTGGAATTACTTAAAATATTATGATGGTATTACATTTATTGACCAAATTTTTAATGTTGGTATCTATCTCATACTGTCTAAAATTTTCAATTTAAAAATTGTTAATTTTAGAGAGAAATTAGTTATATAAACCACAAAATCAATAAGTAAATATGCAAAAATAATTGTCTTAAAACTGGCAAAAATTATATTATCTATAACTTTGTCAGTTTTTACTAATTCAAGCTGGTAACTACAAAGTGCAAAGGCCATTAATCAGAAAACTTGCACACAACAGTTGCCAACAAAGTGTACAATTCCCAAGAACTCTTGTCAATTCCACACACCACAGTGCATTTTGTTGAATATCCAGCCCAGAGGTGCAATATTTTGAGGGCTGGTTGTACACGCTAAACATTTAGTGATGAGCTGACGGACAATGGGGGAACACACCCACTGCACATGGGATACAAACAACTAAGATGGTGCTGTAATTGATCAATGGCCATACTGGTTCTCTGAGCTCCCACCAGATAGCATTACTGTCACACTATGGGACTTTTCAAACACTCACAAAACACAATCTCACACATGCATAATACACCAGCGCAGACGGCCTATGTGTGAAGTAGCTTGCTGCTTTATTTCAGATGTTCCTCAATATAAATTTTTGTTTTTTTTTCTAGCGAGCACAGACCGCATGTCCAATGCGTGTGGATGGTTGTTCCTTGGCTGGGCACTACACTACGTACCTTTCTGGGCGATGGGCAGAGTGCTGTACTTTCATCACTACTTCCCTGCACTTCTCTTCAGTTCCATGCTGACAGGTATACTTCATGGTGCAACGAGAGACGTGTGTAGAGTAGTATTAAGTACATAGTCTACACACTATTTCTTGAACAGATATTCTAAGGTTTTATTTAATAGCTACACATTAATTTTGTTTAGTTTTAGAATCATTTATTTTATTTCATTGGTAGTTTTGTTACCAAGTTAAGATGAATTCTCCGACCACCTGATATTCATAATGTAATGACGCAGTATTCTTAAGTTTCGGGACATGTGTTTCAATTTCATTTCGTTTTTCTTAAGCTTTGCTAAGCTTCGTAATATTTTTATCGGCTTTGAAGTTTAAAGCCGCTGTGGCTCGTTTCCCGTGATAGTTTGTTTATCCGGCAGATGTGTGCTATTGTAGGTTATCGGGCGGACGTTTGCAGTTACGTTTTGAACATCGTAGTTTTCAGTTTTTGTTAAGCGTCAGCATTATTTAGCTTTTTTCAGAATGCGTCAACAAGTTTTGTTGTACGAGAAGTTAGTTTATGTTGACGGCGCAGTCTTAGTTACGATAACACAGTTATTATTTCTTCGGGCCAGTTTTTATAACAAGGATTAATTTGTAAACGATTGTGGTGCTGTTTCTGCACTTGTATGATTATATGTGAACGTTCGTACTCTGCATACTGGAACTTCGTCTGTGAACTGTGAAACTTCAATGATAAATAAAGTATAGAACAAAATAATCTGGAACTTGAACTTATTTCTTAATTAATCGGCGTCCATTTTACTGAGTCTCGTGTTCCACCTTTGAACTAGTCGTGGCAACGTAACATCGGCAGAGGGGAATTAGGGGACCCTCTCCACAAACCGCTATAGGCCTTAGCACAGTCTCTCGTGAAGCACACTCTCCTGTGCCAAATAAGTGATAGGACTCCTGGACGGACCACGCCAGATCTGTCCTCCCCCGTGCTGCCACGTAAATTTGAACAATAATTACGGTCAATTACGGTCGTGCCTGCACCTCCAGGACATCCACTAAATCATCTAAATGGTAGTATCCTATTTTCTTCTTTTCTTTTATCCTCTGAGATTTAATGGTACATCACTGTAAGTGCCTAGCTGTGTACCCACAGCTAGTTTCCTAATGCCATGCTACCGAGCGGGCCAGAAAAAGGTTGCCTGGATCGCAAGTGCCCAGGCTACGCAATCTGGTGAACCAGAGCCTAATGCCCCCAGGGTGTACACAGTAGAGCGCAAAGAAGCCGCCATCTTGTGACGAGCCACGCGCGTCCCAGAGCACCAACATCAAAAGACACATGGTACAGTCTTCTGAAACCAGTGTCACCTCTTCCTGCTACGCCCCCAAAACGGGCGTTACCCATAGTTACATGGCCTACGGGCGCACCAGTAGCCAGGGAATTCTCACTTAACACCACTCGGTTTGCTACCGCAAATATTGTGCCTGTCAGGACCTATTCCAGGACAGCCCTCTGTCCGGCTACACCATCCTCAGTCCAAAAGGTTATCGAGCTGCCAGCCCGGACATCAGGATCCCGAAAGTAATAAGGTAATAAATCTCATTAAGGAGACTCCCCTCGTTAAGGAGACCCCATTTCCCTGGTATCTAGGGGGATACTGAGGCCTGTTCACTTTCATTGTCACCACGTTTAGAGTTGATAAGGCGACAGGTTTCTGACATGTATATTAATAAAATACAACTTCAGACCTTATTAGATTTCATGTTGAGTATAATGAGAGCTGTACATTATCTGTGAATAGTGTTGAACTAATAAAAAAAAATGGGAATTAAAAAAAATGTATCACTGTAAATAATACATTAAAAAACTGTTCACCTCAACCCGTTTGAATAAAGAATATAACATCACAAAAAACTATATATAATTGATTGTAATAAGAGACCAAATGCAAGCCAACCCAAAACTTTCAAACCCTCTGAAAATGAAAATTATATGACACCAAACTCTGGCAGTTGTGGGCTGTCTTGGTTGTGAATTGAGATAGCACTGTGGGTATCTGTCTGTATTCTGCTCATTGACACAACTTACAATGGTATAAAAGTTCAAGGCGGATAAACCTCTCGTCAGTTCACCCTATACAGCCATGGTGAAAAGTCAGGTTGCAGGTTATACACCTCACTGTGTTTATGCCGTGACCTGGACACGCGATCGTGTCACAGTGGGCGGTTTGTTGTTGACGGTACTATTCACACAAAAACTCTAAGCCATTGTAGCAGGGTTTGTCTTTCGACCCTAGGCAATGGTAGCAGAAATGACTTTGACAATACGCACACTCAATTAAAAATTGTCCTGCACTATTGCATGAGGCAACGCAGCATCTCGTGTCGGGGTTGTTGGATTCCACGGCAGTGGAGTTCTCGCCAGCGGCGGCTACGTTGTCTCCCACTTTGGACATGTTCCTGGCTAACTGGATTGGGCGACACTGTGTTTTTCTTGACTCCCCGAAGTCCGGTATTGCTGGGGTATTCTTTCGTCCTTTCAATAGGTATATGTCTCTTAGTTCTGTGCTAGATCAGTAACACAGGTGCAGGGGTACAGAACTAACTGTGGCGGGGTCTGTAATATCTGACGCTTGGCCTTGATGGTGCTTTTGTATAAAGTTGGCCGAGTAGGCACAAAGTCTAGCTGAGCTAGTATTGGCTTGCGGGTGTGGGTTTTTGGCAGAGCCGCTGGCTTACCTCCCACTGCCGGGCGTCGGGTACTTGTCGCCGTAGGTCCAGTGTCGGGTCTCCTGACCCGACTGATTGGTGGCGACGGCGTCTGCTGGACAGCTTGCGTGAGAGGCTGGTTCGGCTGCGGTTGGCGAGCTTCCGGTCCTCAGGTGTTGGTTGGTGTGTGCTGGTTCCGACGCCAAGTTCCAGAAGTAGGCCTAGGCGGAGGTATTCGACAACTTGGTGTGCAGCTCTGGGGAGTTTCACCAGGGTACCAAACAAGTGATTGGAGGGAACTGTGACGTGAGGCGTCAACAGTTGGCGGGCGGCGTGAGCTCATGCCCAGGGGTTCAAGTAGCTGAAGGCTGGGACAGGTTGCTTAAGCAGTGCTTCCTTGCCAGCTAGGATGGTAGCTGCCTTCCTGTTGCTCCACTTACTATCCATCCTTAGGGTGAACAGCATTTACCAGGGATAAGGTACTACGGTTCTCTTCCACAACGGGGTTGCAGGCAACGATAACCCTAGCTAGAGTGTGTTCCAGAAGGGTAAATCCTTCCGTGCCAGACCTGGCACTTCCTCCGGAGAGTTTATACGCGGTGGAGGTAGTGGGATAGCTGACAAGAGGGATCTCACCTCTTCTTCGTGTGTCTTGCTAGTGGTCGTGGCTCTACTGTACATATGCAGCAGCTACCTTTGAGTGCTTGGTCCACAGTACGGGTTGTGTTTTGATGACTTACATCAAGTCCTTTTTAGGGGACAGGCCACAGTTAAGTTCGGCAAAACCGGTATCAAATCTGTGGTTCCCTGCCTCTCCTTTGTGGGGTGATGCTTACCAGGGGTGACTAAGCACAATTCACACAAGGAAGAATAGATGGCAGTTAAACTGGTAACGTGTTTTATTCCATACAGAATAGAACATGGTGACCCATACTCTCCTACTGTATCCAAGGCACTGATTAACTCTGGGAAGGAAAACCAAAGGCAGGTGAAGGGGCCTGTCGGCTTGAAGAGCCTTGCCTGAAGTGCAAGCTAGAAGAGCATAGAGCAACAAATTAAGTAGCAGTGATAACAACTAAACCATAACTGAAGCTGGTGTTTGTCCTGAGGGGACTTAGGGAGGGAGTATTGGGTGCGAGTTTGACGGCAAGTGTCAAGTGTGTGGGGGAGGGGGGGAACGACAACTCTTCGGGGCTGCAGCGCATGCTTGAAGAAGTCTGGCATTGTTGGTTGGTGATCACTGGGTGTTCGTCACAAGATGGAAGAGAACAGACAAGAGCAGAGAGCCTTGGCACAACCTATGCGAAGACGAGCTGCTGATATATTCTCCTGCGCTAGGGGTGTCTCGGGTGTCTTCAGCCTTCTGGTAGCTTCAGTGGGGGTGGCTCCTCCCTCGTCGACGGAGCCGTACTTGCTGCCATCTCTCGGGGGCGGCTGGAAACAGGTCTTCCGGTTGTGCAGGTGGTATCGGCTGCACAAGTTCAGGCGCAGCTTTGCTGACGTGGTTTACTGGTATTACCTTCTCACGGGGTTTTGTTTAAGGTGGGGCCGAATTAATATATTCTTCCTTCAGGTGCACTCCTGTCTCCAGGCACCTACCTTATTAATGGAGCTGAAATGCTGGCTTGGGTACCTGCCATTCAGGTTTGTATCACTTCTAGGGCACGTGGCGCGTATTTGCAGCAAAAAAAGAAATAGTTTATACATATATATGTACATGTGTCATGTGTCAATGTTTTGTTTACTTCCTACGCTGGTTAAACAGGTATGACAATTGTATTTTGCTTTGATTTTGTGAAACTTTGGGTTATTGATTTGTTTAAACTGTTCTCAAAAAAGTATTGGTTTGTAGTGAAAGTTATGAATTTTCTCTACCCGTGTAATACCTGTGTATATGTGTGTATAGGTGTGGTGATCAACTACCTTCTTGAGTGTCTACCTCGGCTTCTACCTACAGGATTAGCAAAAACAACGTACCATTGGCTCGTGGGTGTTGTCTCTTCCACCATTATTTACAGGTAAAATCGTGAGTTGTTACTAGTAATATATTTACTCATGTATCATCCACACTATTTTTTCTCCAAAACAAATTTTAAATGTAGGGATTCAAGTCTTGCATGGAGATTATGGCTATGGAGGAAAATACACAAATGAAAACATTTGGATTCAATTTAACGTAGGTGGTGGTGTAGTGGTTAGACTACTCGCCTCCTACCAATGCAAACCAGGTTCGATTCCCGGTGAGGTCACTCCCGAATTTTCGCATGTGGGAATTGTGCCGGGTGATGCTGCTGGTCGGTGGGTTTTCCCGGGGATTATTTATTTCCCCCACTCTTTCATTCTGGTGCCGTTCCATACTCTCCTCAATTCAATCTCATTGGCTCTCAAGACCTTGATGTTAAGAGCCACCCAAATCTCTTCACTCACTCACTCACTCACTCGCTCAACATAACATAGGCTGCATTTTTGCTCCCACTGACAAGCACAAGATCACTGCAAGGATGGTGTCAGTCAGAGTGTTTGTATAAACAAAGACAAATCAGACAACTGCAGGTTGGAGTGAATGTGTGGCTTTCAGGCTGGTCTGCAAGTACACAGCCGGCCAGGTAGCTCACATTAGAAGTTTTTGTTAAAGTTGTTAATGTTTTCCATACACACTTGGTATTTCAAACTGTAATTTAATAGAAAAAATTAAGGCATGAATACACCTTTGATGTAAATGTGCATAAGTATGTAATGTGCCATGAGATAAGTAGTAGAGCGGGGCGGGATCCCGACTTTTCGGGAAATATATTATATATTTTTCGAAAAGGTAGGGCGGGAAATAATTTTCCCGTAAATTTTTCGGGATTAAAATTATTTAAGTGTTTTTGCTGTTATGTCTGTGTTCTATAACACACATGTAAGAGAGGGCCTACATGGCCCTAATCTTGCCAGCATAAGTAAATAATAAATAAATGCAAGTCAACTTACCTATCAGTATTAATGGTTTCATATAAATATAATGCATACAAAGTTTGCCACCGGCCGTCGTATGTAAACAAACTTCTGCGTTCCGTCCTAAAATAAATAACTGCTCATTCCTCTAAATAGTATTTCCATTTCGCTGATTGTAATTTTTCTGCCGTCCGTCGCTTTAAAAGTGAAACACTTGTTATAGAATTGTGAAGTGGGCCCTATATATTTTTAAAACAAAAGTATTTTTTATTGATATAATGGTGCTCAGTTGTGCGTGAATAAACATTTTCCTCTGCACGTATTTTAGCAGCTGAATTAATGCACACTGTTCACAAGCATTAAGAAAGTAATGTTTGGAATTTTAAACCCGTATTGTTTTGAGAATCAAGATGGCTGTGAAATGAGTCCTACTTTTCACGCACTCTTATTAACTTTGTTTAATTTTGCAAACTTCTTATAAACATCACCAAATAATTCCATCGTGGGCCAAAAGATGTATCAAACGCATACACGTGAAATTACATTTGAATTGGTGTGAATGCAATTGCATTCCCACATAAGTACATAAGAATCGGAATTATCGTACATTTATAAGGCCATGTGATTCTTGTTCTCGTAGGTTATACGGCCGCCAAACAGTTTCCGAACGCGACACATCTTCATCTAAGGTGGTATTTAATTGTCGGCACATCATCTTCGTCATCACCTTCACCATCAATGTCCTGAGATGGAGCCAAAATTTCATCATAAGTTAGAATCCCCGCTACCGCTAGGCCATCGTCAAAATTGACGAAATCTTTAAACGTTATAGAATTTTCTTCATTTTGAGGAAGACGATTCTAATTCACAGGACATTCTAAATTTTGTTCAGTAACTGCTGATGAAAGTTCCACCTTTGTGAATTCACAAGCACGAAAACAGTTTTTTATTGTGCTTTCGCTAACACTTTGCCACGCCTTGTGAGCAATGTTAATGGCTGAAAATAAGGTGATTTTATGATCCTTCCCATACTCGATGCTCTCAAGGTGTTGCATCACTACTTCCTTGCGGTAAAAAGTTTTGAACGTTTTAATTATGCCCTGGTCTAGAGGCTGCAGCTTAGAAGTAGTGTTGGCAGACAAAAACATAACATTAACATGACTGAACGGTGGAGTATTGCTATGGGCCGTACAATTATCCATGAAAAGCAGAATTTTTCGCTGCCTTTTCTCCATATCAGCATTCACTGATCGTATCCATTCCTTGAATAATTTGCCCGTCACCCACGCTTTTTTGTTTGCACGATAGGTCATCGGAAAAGTTTTTATGTTTTTAAAACATCTTGGTTTTGCTGATTTGCCTATCATGAGCTGTCTTAATTTCTCAGATCCATCCATGTTGGCCGCCAACAATATGGTTACACGTTCTTCATTTTTTTTTAAACCTATCAAACCAACCATCACTCGCATGAAAGTTTTTAATTCCCATTTTTTCTCCCGAAAACTTTTACTTTTTCTCTTAAAATGTTTCCTCTAACTGGTACAGTCAAATTCCGTGCTTGCGCAAACCACTGTTTTAAATTCTGTTCTAGTTGTGGATATTCACTAGTCTTAAAGAGCTTTACTTTGATGTCCGATGTCCGGGAGGCGATTTTGTCCTTGTTCTTCAGAATTGATGTTATTGTGGAAGGAGGAACATTATAACGTTAGGACACGTCAATTTGTTTATCACCACCGGCCATGGTGTTAATGATTTTTTTTTTTTTTTTCCTCTAATGGAAAGACACTTATTAGCTCTTTTCGGAGGCATGGCTAAGACCGAACTGACTAACTTTTCACTCGCTCTGCTCCTTCATACTCTCTCATAACCCTAGGCCGGACACCAAGGCGCCTCTTAGTTCTGGGAATCACAGGCACATCGCCTCACAGCCTACTCGGCGTCATTACTTTCCCTTCAA
The DNA here is from genome assembly GCA_002778355.1 of Clitarchus hookeri. Taxonomy (NCBI): domain Eukaryota; kingdom Metazoa; phylum Arthropoda; class Insecta; order Phasmatodea; family Phasmatidae; genus Clitarchus; species Clitarchus hookeri. Next base: position 132,779 of record NQII01003402.1, on the reverse strand, counting down.
ACCCTCTTACGTCCCTCTGTACCCTTCCGGTCTTTTTTACCCTGCCCGAATTGCATAAATCTAGAGCTGGTGTACAGTATGGGGTTAAAAATATTACTAGTTAACGAGATTTTTAAGTTGGGAATAAGAATTATAAGACGTTTTTATTGAGCTCGAGCACCAAAATAAATACGAATTATCCAGGGGACCGGAATGCATTGGATTTTTTTACGAATTAAAGGGATTTTCTCAAGGGACCGGCAAATTTGCACGAATTAGCGGGATATACGAATAATAGGGATGCGAAATATCAGGATTTCACAGTAGTATACATTTTATTGCGAATAGCATAATTTGACATAATACCTTAATCTTTAAGTTTTTGTTTGTACATTTTGTTAATTTTCTAGCATATTGAAAAATTCCCGATCCCGTCCTGTTTCCCGAGGGAAATTATTTTTCCCACCCAAAATTTTCCCGAGCCCAAATTACCTTTCCCGCCCAGCTCTAATAGTAGCCTTTTGTGTTTGGATATCTTGTGTATTTGCATCACACCTCCACTATACCCGTTGATAGGCAGCTTCAGCTGTTTAACCCAAATGGCAGTAGTGCACATTGCTGTGTAGAAAGGTGCCTATATCACCATTCCATTTCTTTTTATTGAGAGTCACGATAATTGTTGTTTTCTGCAGTAGTTAAATTACACTTGTTTAGACTGATACTGATGGTGAGTATAAAGTCATGTTGTAAAATAAATGTGCACTTACATCACTTTACATAGGAAAATATTAGATGTTTATTTGAATGGCACTAAGTGTAAAATGTTGTTTTTTTTTTTGCTTGCAGTTTCTACTTGTTTTCTCCATTGGCTTATGGGATGTCTGGCCCTTCATCATCAGATCCGAACAGCACAATGTACGGGCTGCGCTGGATGGAGTCATGGGAGTTCTGATTACGTAATATTTCTAATAATCAGAGCATTTACTTTTTGCAGTCTGTGTGTAATACATTCACTGTAAGATGCTTTTTAAAAGAGGTGTAAAGGTTAGTTTTGTATGTTATGTTCAATGTTTGCCAGTATCCATGCTGCAAGATAATGACATACGACTGCTGAAGCAACCTGCACCTAAAACTTCAAAGTTGGACTGCATTCTTGCCAACTTCCAACATTTCCAGTTAGTAAAATACCATGAATAGGGCACTGCAGTTTGTAAAATTACTTCCTGTAATGTTATTATAGGTGCATATTTTCAAAACTTGTGTTTAACAACATAACATACAATGTTATTTGGATCATCTTGTGGTTCCATCCTACATGCTACAAAATCATACTTGGCTGCATAAAAAATATTTTTCAGTCAGTCTCAGTTGTAAGACAAAACTGTTCTAGTACAGGTATACAGTGAAACCCTCTTAAGAAAATTCCTGCTTAATAAGTTGTTTAATTTTTCACCTTGTCTATATGCAGATGTTTAATTTAACCCTTTCGATAAGTCTTCCAGTTCAATAAGCATTAATTTTTTCAGTCATGTTATAAATTTTTTAACAGGATTTTACTGTAAACATTCCTTCCCCTCATCAAAACACTTACCTACTATTAAAGCTGTACCGATTCACAATCTTATCCCGATGTAAAGGTTTTAAAAAAAATACAAGTCCTGCACCTTCAAGCAGAGTATGGTGTATTTTTTTTTTTGCCTTTCTTTTTTTTGCGTGGTATTATACATTCTCCATTGCAGTAAGAAAACAGAGAAATACACAAATTTTAAACAAGAATAGTTATATAGCGAAACCCCTTATTTACACTTTTCAAGGGGACAAAGGAAAAAAGTGTAAATTGAGGGAAAGCTCTCAAATTTTATTTTAGTAAGTACCTCATTTCCTGTAACTCTCGTTTCTTCCACATTAAACACTTTCCAGTTATAAAAGATTTGAAATACAACTACAAATACAGTATCACATCAATCTTCAACCCACACACAGAAAACATTATGCCAGATTTTGACTTAAATTTTAAAAAGCGGTCAGTCATCAACTCGTCCATAAAAATTACGTCAGATTTTGTCAAAATAAATAAAGCGTGATCCACTACTAATATAAATGGAATAAAAAAATCACTCAAGATAAGATAAACATGTGTATCCACACGCTTGTTTTAAATATTATTTTTAGTTTATCTGCAACCAAAATTGTTTTTCGCATTTTTACGTTCTCCATTACTTTCCACAAATAAAATGATCATAAAAATAAAAACAGAGTAGGTCGGATGTTATGTTTAAATTAAAATAACATACTGCAGACATATTTATTTATCGGACATAGGCCAGATACATGTTAACCTTCTTTTGGGAAATTTCCATAGAATAAAAGACAAAGGTTAAGAACATACTTTTGTTGTGGATACAGCAGTCGCAGTGTTACCACTCATGCTTTTGAAGGGATAAATATTCACAGGCTGCCATCTTGAGTGAGGCACATTCCAGGCACACAATGTAGTGTTCACGTGTGCACTAAGTTACTAGATGTTGCTCCATTGGACATCTCATATGCAATTAAATCAACTTCAGCACAAAGGTTTACGAACTTGTGGTTGTTACCTGTGACGGAGAAACGAAGATGTAAATAATCTGTTTGTACGTGTTTTGCAAGGCGTTAATAGTGACAATATAATTAAACTTTGTGGTGCAATTTGAGGGAAACTGTTCATTACTTCTTATGGTACAAAAATGGGACCTTAAGAAAATTGTGCGAACCGCGGGAAAACGTAAATACTGAGAATGCAAATAAGAGGTTTCGCTGTATCTTCTACTCGATTACTACTTTCCTTTCTTTGCCTTCTTTACAAATTGTTCAATATCATATTATTTGTAGCCTTAGCTGGTCTCATTGCATTTTATAAATGAATTATTTTCCAGTACCGGTACTCTTGTCTGTTTTACCAGACAATCTTTTCCCCACACAAAGGATACTGATGTGAAAAGGACTTAAAATAAAATTGCAGCAATTTTGCAAAAGAAAATATTGGGGTGATTTAAAGTAATTTGTATATTAGAACAATAATTTCCTGGACAGACTGTCAGCAGCCTGTTGAACTCACAAATTTTAAAACATCCAGAAGAAAAAGAAAAGGTATTATTATCGTAGTTTGTCTTATCGTATGATAGATTTACTACCATATATGCAAATAGAGGACAATCAGTCGAAGCAGTTATAGGTTTATCATCTTATCCAAATAGTTTAACAATTTTTGGAACCACAAATTTTTAATATTACTTGTAAAATTATGAATTAATTTAGTTTTTGTATGTTTATTTAAAAATACTACAAGTTGGCCAGTATGCAACAGAAATTTACATTCAGCCATATGAGACTCCTGCTCAACATAATAAGTTTAGGGAATGGCCTTACGATTTGACATTTGTGGTGTCAACACTCATACAAAAGATGTGTGGTTAATAATTTAATGTAATAAGTTTTGTTTTTCTTGGAGTTATTGAGGATAAACATGATTTTTGGTATTGTGGTTGCAGGTTGTAGGTGAAAGAACATGTAATGTTGAAATTAGGTACCACAGACTATAGGTCCTTACCAAATTTTGCCAGAACAATTTCAAGTACACTGTATGTTTATTAATTTAATAGTGGTAAATTTATCATGGCTGTCATGGTGTTTACAACCAGTTGTGAATTTATAATATGTTGGTAAATTATTACTGTTTTCTGTACTTTGTTTTGTATAAGCTGAAGTGTTCATTTTTTTTAAGGTTTAGTAATATATTGTTTTTAAAATGAAACATTTTACAACAGGAGTTGCCATTGTCCATCAAGTGGCATAAGAAGGCTGGTTCAGAGCTACAGTAGGGACCCAATTGTAAGATTTGTCATGGTTCTTGAGAGAATGGCCTCGTTAAGTCATACTGACCAATTTTGACCTCTGAAAAAAATCCAAAAATTGCTTTACAAGTGTTTTTTTCATGTTAAGTCAGTTTTTAATTGTCTCCGATGCAAGAATATTAGGTTTTTTAAAAAAATGAAATATTAATTAATTTCAACATACAAAAGGGCACCGAGTTAGTTTTAGGGGGTACAAAGTCCTCCTCCAGTAGTTTCTTGTGGGAACAGGGAAAATCGGTGGTTTTACTAAATATATAGATGTGTACACACACACACAAATGTATTTCAGTACTTAGACATCTTCAGAATAAAATAATTCCCGAGAAAGTTTTGTACAACCGCTCGATGCCAAAAATTAAGTTTAAACAGAGCGCAGTGTGATTTTCAGAAAGTGCAAATTCAATTTTAAGTTGCTTCTCACAGGGAACACATCTGTGATTATATATAAATTTTAATACTTCACATCATCTTCACAATAAAATTATATCCACAAAAATTATATACAACCACTCGATGCTGAAAATAAAGTTAAAACAGAACACAGTTTAATTTTCAGGAAGTGTGAATTTTATCACGGGGGAAAATCAGTTGTTTTATTAAAATTCAGTAGAATTAAACCTCATTGATACAAACCTGAAGGGGCCATAATTTTGGCACTTTGTAATAACAAATTTTGTATTAAACAGACTACAGCAAAAAAAAAATGACATGCTAATAGCTTAGTTCAAAGTGCTACGTGCATTTCACTGTAGTATTTACCTGGCAGAATACCAGAAATAAAGTCACTAGTTGGTAAAGAATAGTGATTTCCATAAAAAAAATTTATATTTATTTACTTATTAACAAATTTTTATGGATACATACATAAAAATTTTCAGCACACAAGTTGGCTTATTGCTAGTTATGAGTTTTTTTTTGTATACAAGGTCAAGAAATTGGCAAGTTTGCTGCATGAATTTTTTGGCATCTTTTAATTAGGTTAGCTTGTTTATTATAACTTTTGTTTGCTAACTGTGCAGACATTCGAGCATAGGCCCAGTCAACTGACTTTAATACACTAGTATATAGTGGGGTATCCAACTAGTGGCTGTTTAAAGTATGTTCGTGCCTCTTTTAAATAACCTCTGCAAACATCATCTTCCTCGTGGATTAACTGGTAACGCCACATATCACTCCCCATGAAAAGCATCAGTTTCGTGTAACAAAATGGCATTCCCATTGATTATAATTAAAAGTGTGACCGCTTAAAGGGTTCCCGTGGTCGAACAGTTTGTTTACATTTCGGGGATAAGTATTATTCACAATTATGTTATTTCTGCTAGTGCATTTTGTATTAATGGTATAAAAATATATGCATTTCAAGTCTTGCGGGCTTAAAACCACTCCATATTAAATATTAACATATCTCATACTAAGCAAACTGTTTAAGATTACATATAAAACCTATTTAATTTCAGGGGACCTATTCAGAAGTCTTCAGAGCAAATATCCCAGAAAGTACCGTACGAACACTCTGATGCCAAAAATTAAGTTTAAATGGAGTGCATTGTAATTTTCAGGAAGTGCGAATTCCATTTTCAGTTACTTCTCACTTCTCATTAGAAATTCAGCAATATTATATATATATATATATATATATATATATAAGAGTATTCAGACATCTTTAAAACAAAATGATAACGAAGAAGAATACGTACTAACCTCCTGTGGATACTAAAAAAGAAGTTACATTTGCTTTAAATTTGACCCAGTTTAACACCTCTGCATGTAAGTGGTGCACATACAACCATGTTGGGAAGGGGGGAAGGGATTTTACAAGTACTGTAAACCATATTTTCTGTTTTGTAAATTGTAAACACGCACTAGTGGATTGTGGAACTATTTATGTACCATGTGGGAATGGGTCATCAATAAGTCAAATGCACAAGATAGAAATCCGAAAACATAAATAAAACCGTATTCCAATAACTACCACGTAAGCAATTTATTCAGTTAATTCCAAATACAATTGCAAATGCAAAATCATTTAAACTAACAATGGTTTAATGAAGGTAACTACTAGATCTGTAGGTATAAAATGTTTCACAAGTATTATATAAAAACATACTTAAAAAAATATATTTAAAATTTTTTTAAAAGGATTTGAAACTTACATTACTAATTCACTAGTTAATGCAATCAGGTTTACAGTATTAGCTTAGGATATGCAGTTTATAAAGAAGGTTTCATCGTAATATGGCAGCTTGCAAGACATTATGGTTGTGACAGTTTCACTGTGGTGAAGTGGCTATTCAAAGCAGAGGAAATGACACGTGTCATAAAATCATGTTGTTACTCTTCAAAGGTGTTTAACAACACACTGTGTGGTGCTTTGGCAGGTACTGTACATGCATGCTTACATTACACATAACAGAACCCTGATGCAAAAAAAGGTCTTCACTTCTAGGCTTACTGATAATTTCATGTTTTGTATTTGAGAATTTTTTCAAGGACCAACATAATTTAAGGACTTTTCATGGCCTTGAAACTAAAAACTTAAAATTCAAGGGTGCAAGAACCCCGAATTAAGAGTAGTGACACCAAAACCCTTACACTTTATTAGTATGGACTAGGAAACATATTTTTTCATCATTTTTTATTGCTATTTCTTACACTTTTGCTAATTTTTTACATGTCCTGAAAATGGTTACGTAAACTTTCTGTCCTCATTAGGCACTCGTAAGATCGGGTCCCTCCTGTACTCACAAAAGAGGTTAAAGATCTGAGTATTTTACGGGAATGATGCCAAGATAATTTTGTAACAATATGTCGTGAACTAATCACTTTCAGAAGGGAGATCATATCTCAAGCATTTGTACTTAATCAACTAGCACATTGCAGTGAAACCTCATCCTTAGGATCATTTGGAAGTTTTGCAATGTAGGCATATTAAGGTGATTATCTTGCTGTGTCACAACTGTGTAGCAGTTTTAGAACAGTCTTAATAGTGTGTGTGCATGTGCATACAGTGAATTTGTAATAGAATGTCAATCTTGACTATTGTGTAGTTTTTTTTGTATTTGAAAATCCAATATGCAGTATGTATTATTAGCCATGCAGCTTGTTGGCCTACTTCTCTGGCTTTCTTTTTCAGTGATCTTACACCTAATACAATGCAATAATAAGTAGTACAAAGTTAGTTTTGGTAGTGGTGGTAATAAACTTGGGTCACAATAATTTTACAATTTTTAAAAAATAAAATGCTTGAGGGGTAATTAATTATGGTTTTGCTGTACATGTGCTAAGACTGTGTTACAATGTACATTACGCTTAAAAAAGTATTTTAAAAGCATTGTAATTTTAGTTATAGAGCCAGCAATATTGTAAGGTGGTGTTCAAAGGAAAATATGTACCATAATTACTCAAAAAAATTAGCACCTCAGAAATAGGGTGAGCATTATGTTTGTGGCAGGATGTTGTTCCTCCCAGCAAAGTGTGTTGCTGCTTTGTTTCTGTCAAGGTCACGTGGCTATTACCATCCGTGTCGTAGCCATGCATTTGGAGGGAGTGGAAAAATAAGTGTTGTGTAAACACTGAACTACGCAAAGGACTACTTTTACCAGTAGAAATTGGCCTCTTCTACTTTTTCTGGTAAACCATGCTGGAAAAAGGCAGGAGAAAATTATACCTGAGTAAAGATGATATTGTAAGTTAATTTGTATAAAAGATACAATATTAGTCAATATGTTTTATTATATGATGGGAATAGGCTGCTAGGCTACTTATTATATTTAAAAAGGAGACAGAAACACAAGTACTCACAGGGCAGTACTGGCAGATTGTTGGACAAACACGTATTTACTACACGGATGCACAGTCTCAACGGTTTGCTGACTGAGCCAGCTTCTTCAGGCGATGAGTGATGTGGAATACTGCAGTCTGTTGAGCAGTAGTTGGCAAGAAATTAACCTTGACGTCTCACTGACTTGTGTAATGTTGGGTGTCGATGCTGCATCCTCCTCCAAGGGCTGGAAAGCATGAACCCTATTTACAGGGATTCTTGGCTGATTGTGGGTGGTAGACAGGCTTGGTGTGCTAAGCGAACGGACTAAATATCAAATCAACTTGGGTAATGCAGGGTTATTATATTAGCTGAGTAGTAGTGCAGACTGGTACAAAGGTTCTTGAGGCAGGCTGTGCTGGATGTAATTGTAGCTGTCTCACTGTCGTGGGTTGAGCAACTGGGCGAGGTGCAGCTGGTATGTCTTGGAGGGTTCCGTGGCAATGGAGATATGGCCCTCAGCACAGAGAAGCAACCAGGTAGGTAACCTGCAGTGAACATTGGTCTTACTTGATGGCTTTGATCAAACATTCTTCTGGTCAGCCTATCTCTTTCTGAGTGGTATCTTCCCTAAGATAGACATACACAAAAGCTTCCCCAGGCCCTGCCTCCCAATAACCAGTTTTGAAATATGCCCCCCCAGCCCAATGCTGAGGTATAAGGTATTCCTCACAGAAAGTAGTTGAAAGCAGGTGTGAGTGAGAAAGGACATGGCTAGTTGGTTAGGGGTAATACAAGGGTTAAGCCTGGGTGGACCTTCTGGAGAGCCAACCTCTCTCCAGTGCCGGTGCTCCGACAGGCTTGCAGTCCCTTCCTGGGGCTGTTCTGGTAGAGCGGGTTGTCGCTAGGACACCGTAGTCCCAAAGAAGGTTCATGAACATCTGACCGTAAGTATTCCACCTCTATCTCGCTGCAGAGGTTCACCTAGAGGTGTGGGATGGTCGTGCTACCAAATGAACAACACACAAAAGCCCCCACACTCTGTCTTTGATGGACACTGACAAAGAAGAGGATTTGTTGCTGTACATTGTCGCCAGCTTCGAAGCGGAGTGTTGAGGTGTGACCAAGTAATATGAA
>NQII01003402.1:1265-123967 GCA_002778355.1 Clitarchus hookeri | reverse complement strand
AAGGTCGGAAGATGGCCGGATGACAGATTAAAAGCCACATGGAGCCCCTTATATATGGGGGAGCAAGTAAGCCACTGGGCTGTGCGGCAATGGGAGGGCTTTTGATGATGCTCCTCCAACTTAAGTATACGTGGCAGCTGTGCAGACACACTGTTTTACTTCAAAAGTGAAGTGGAGAGATTTGGGCGGCTTTTAACACAGAAGTGGTCTTGAAAGCCTATGAGGGTGAAGTGAAGTGAGTAAGGAGCAGCACCGTAATGCAAGGGCAGGGTAAACTGGAGATCCCGGAGAACCCGCTGACCAACTGCATCGTCCGGCATGATTTCCACATGCGAAAATCAAAGGGTTTATGGGGGGGCGGGGGGTTACATGCATATCTGTGGCAGAGCCTTCAATGGCATGACCCAATCCCAAGACCAACCTTCCATCTCCTTCAACAGAAGTTCACCAATCAGGCTTATCCCATCCAAGGCAGCTACAAGTGTGCGACAGAAAACTTCATCTATCAGCTTTGTGCGTTCACTGCAAGTAACCACCAACAAAATCAGACAGAGAATGACTGGCCCATAGAGCGAAACCAAACAAGCCACAGCTGGGGTAGATGTGAATTTACAGGAGAATCCATATGCAGTGTCCCAGAACCAGAACTGTGACTCCTGTTACAAAACCAGAGTGGGGAGGTCTTACCACCTTCTAATAATAGTGCAAAATTGCACTGTTGGGAACTGGTCCACTAATAAATCACCAAAGCCACCTGGGTTAAACATAAGCTAAGCCCTCAGCCACATTTCAGATTTCCCACCTCACTCTAGCTACTCAACCACTAAACAGACTGCAATGTCTCATCACTCATCACCTGAAGAAAGTCGCTATTGCCCGTCTTCATGGTAAAAAGTGTAACTCTCATTTGGGTGTGTGCATGCCTATGTCACTTGTTTTTTGTGTCTCCTTTTTAAAATGTTTTATTTATGTGTTGTATACCATGGTTGTTATTTGTAAAAAAACAGTGGTTTTAATATTTTTATACAGTTTATATTAAATTTATTTTGTTAACTAATTTCAAGCAGACCTTTATTTTAATATACCCTTCATCTATGATACTTATCATGAGATAGATGCTGTATCAGAAGAGAGTAACTTTATTCATGTGACAACAGTAGATATATAGCTGCAAGAACATTGTGGTGTCAGAACCTTTTGTACTTGTTAGACTTACTCTGAAAAAAATACGACAAAGTCCAGTCTTTCAGTGGACTAGTACACACAGTATTATGGAGACTTTGCATGTGCTGCATAACAGCGTGTAATTTTTTTCTTTGATGGCTACTAAGAGAACTGTACATAAAGAAATCAGCAATCTATTCTGACAAAGATAAAAATGCCAATTAATTTCTGTGAGGTGAGAACTAAAGGATGCTTGGAATAATGGGTACTTATGCCAGATCTGAGTAGAATCACAATTGTTCAGTAACTATCAGTTAGGTTAGGCCTAACTTTCGTATGTGTTTTGCAATGAATCACGTCACTATGAACTATGGGAATGTAAACATTGGAAAGACAGTGCGAGGAGAGATGGCAGACGTGTTGTACGTATGCGCGAGTTTGTCTCACTAAAACGTGTTGTCTCGATCAGGCAAACAAAATGTGAATCCAAGTCATAGTCGTTGAACATTTTATCATCGTCCTCCGGGCCGGATTGAGATGCTAGCAACTATATGTGTAATTACGTTCTTGTGAAAGTGGAATTACAACAGTGTAAATGTAAACACAGAGTGCACACACATGCAGCAGTTGCCATGGCAACATCAACAGACCTGCAACTCATCATTTTCGATTATTTGATGGACAAAATAAATGAAGTTAGTGCTATTCTAAATGAAGTCAACAGTGACCCTGAGAAGCTAGAAGAGTTTGCGATAGCATTTGAGGAATTTGCAGAGAAAAAGGAGGATGAGTTATTAGCAAACTGCTTTGCTTTGCGTGCAGTCCTGCCAAAAGCTGAAATATGAACAGTTCAGGATTTAAAGGAGGGTTTTGTACATTTTGAAAAACTTTTTAGGCAAAGTAGGATAGCACATAATACGGTCAGAGCATCCCAATTAGTTTCATGTGAGACATCCTGCAGTTTTACCACCATTGCTGCTACCTACTTTCTCAGGCAATAAGGCTGAGTGGACTTCCTTTGTGGAGCTTTTTAATTACATTGTGCATCAAGACTGTTTGCTCAGTAATGTACAGAAGCTCCACTACCTCATTGGTTGTCTGAAGGACGAACTGAGAGAACTAGTAGGTAACCTACTACTTAAAAACACAAAAACTTTAGGGTTACTGCCACCGTTCACATTCAGAAAATTCTGCATTTACGAGATGTGGATGGCAACTCCACAGAATCATGTCATGCTTTGTCAGTACTGTGCAAGAAAATTTAAATGCACTAAGGGCTGATAATATCCCTGTCTCGGAATGGATTTTCCTTTTATTGAACATTTTGCTTGAAAAACTCTACGTGTCGTTACCCCAGGCCTTTGAAATGTCGATAGAACAAGATCTCCCTACGTGTGATGATCTAAAATTTTTGGAGCGGTGTACTGTTGTAAGTGAAAATGTGCAGCTAGTTTGCTCTCAGGGTGCATCCATGACTAAGGGCTTTGTAAATAGAACCTACAAGTCCCCATCCTCCGGTGTGAAACCTAGTGGACAGTCGAAGCACAACACTTATTGCAGTTGAAGGTGCTGCAAGTTGTAAGTTATGCAAGGAAAATCATGCTCTGTATAAATGTGAGTAGTTTCTGACAAAACCAGTTGATGGCAGAATTAAGTTTGTGTTTTAATTGCTTGAAACCCCAATAGTGCTCCACTGTGATTTACGTTCTGAAGACTTTAATATTAACAAATTGATTCAAAATAATAATAAATATGTATGTGTGTGTTCACATTGTTTTGGTTTTGTTATTGGGCGCCCATAATAAATGGAAGGGTGAAAACCTTAAATTAAAACAAGACAAAATTTAGCTAACCAAAAATGAAAGTTGAATTTACAGGTTAAATTCCAATACTATTACATTTTAGTTACATGTAAAAAAAAAAAAAAAAAAAAAAGAAGTAAACGTACTGAACTGTAATATTATACTACACAGGAACAACAGTCTGATCAGGGTTCAGAGCATGCCTCACCTCACAATGCCTCTGTTAAACAGCAAGCATTGCATTTATCTGGCGAAACCAGTGTTTTATTGTCCACTGCACATGTTTGTGTAAGAGATCACAGTGCAGTGGACAGTTCCAGGTTGTGATAGCTCTTCTGGATGGTGCATCACAAACTTCATTTCCGACAGAATTGTGTGCAGCGATTAGGCCTAAAGCGCTATCGTGAGAGAGTAGAAATTTTTGGTGCTTGCCCTGTGCCAGGCTTAAAAAGAGGAGTTGTACAATGTTCTATTAAACCTGTGGATTCATAGTACATTAATTTTGACACAGAGGCTACCATTTTAACTGAAATAACTCATCCCATGCCAGGTTCGAAAGTTACAACCAGTTCAGTAAAACATCTTAACGATTTAAAGTTGACAGATCCATATTTTGATACGCCTGGGCAGGTTGAAATGCTTCTGTCAGTGGACATTGTTAGCATGACTGGAGCTAAAATATAATATGAGCCAAATGCGTTTCATTCAGTGTTTGGCTGGTTAGTGACGTAAGGCCAAATGTGAACCACTTGTTAATCCTCCAGTGTCGCATTTGATAAGAATAACTAATGTGGATGTACAACTGCAAAGGTTTTGGGAGTGAGGAAGTTCCATCAGCTAGCATGATCTCCGCAGATAGAAAAGCATGTGAAGAGCACTTCCTCACAACACACACGTACCGCTGATGGAAGATACATGCTTGGACTTCCTTTCAGGCAAGAGAAACAAAGCATGGGCGAGTCATTGCAACAAGCAATGCTGAGAGTAGAGCACCTCGAGAAAAAACTGGGAAGGTTACTTCAGCCAGCATGGAGTACAGATTATTTTTAAAAGAGTGTGAGGATTTAGGCCATATGGCAAGTGTTCAAAAGCTGTCTGATCAGACGTGTGTGTTCAAATAAGATCCATTTAAGGACTGTGATGTAGCCAATGTGATCCCTCATCATGCAGTACTCAAGTGGCCAGTTCAACAACTAAAATTCGAGTAGTCTTTGATGGATCTGCAACTACATCAACTGGTGTTTTATTGAACGACTTGCTCTGTACTGGCCCTAAACTTCAAAGACACATTGCGGATATAATTTTAAATTTCGAACCATGCCTGTTTCCACCGCAGACATTCGTAAGAAATTCAGATCCATCCAGATGACTGCGAGTACCAGTGTATACTATGGCACCCACTCTACAGAAGAAAATGTGAGTGTTTACCATATGCTGGGAAGAGAGCATTACATTTGAAATATTTAAAAATGAAATACCAAAAATAACAAATTTATCAGTCTTTAATTTTCAACAGCAGATCTTTTATGTACATTAATTCAATAATGTAACATTTGGTACAATTCTCATAATAATCCAACATAGCTAAGTATTTCTCAATTTACCTGGGTAACTTGTGATGACATGAATTGACTTCATATCCAGCCACGTCCTGGAAAAATATACATTATTGTTCACAATCAAGAAACCAAATGAATGACAACACTAATGAATTTCATCGAATCACCAAACAAACAATTACATTACTGCTTACAAAGGTACGTGATATACATGCAGTACATATTGTATTTACTCGATTACAAGCCGTCCTTTGTTTCTGGAAATATTTGAGTCTTAGAATTAAGTACCACAAGGTTTTTAACTGGTTGGTTGGGTTCGGTCGGTCGGGTGCTGACACAGCCAAACAGCTTATCTTAACTGAAATGTGTAAAGGTGGTCATGTTACTAAATGTGAAACACAAATGGAAATAGTTACAGACAGTACCAGGGAAGCTGACTCTGTCACATCATTATATGCATCACTAATTCATAACAATAACACTCAAACTAGTACAAATTTGAGTAGTGTAGGTCATGAGCAAGAACTCTGGTTGTATTTCAGTGATAACGTTTCTGACACTTCCAGCAACCCACTACAGTAGTGGAAGTCTGCTCAGCACAAATCTGCAAGACATGTGGCTAAAGTGTATTTGTCTGCATAGTATGGGCATGTTGCCTCCGAAAGACTATTCAATACAGCAGGCTCCATACATCCAGAGAAACTGAAGCAAATAGTTTTCGTAAACAAAAATTTACGTATTATTGAACAATGAGTGAATTGTTGCAATCTTTGGCAAATGTACAGTTTTGAAAGGATGTTATAGAAAAAACAACAGATCGGTGATTGTTGAATGCGGTCAGCAATTGATGGGAACGAATAATCGAGAATCCACAGTATTTATATATTATGACGTACATTTTGCCACCCAGATAATCAATAACACAGCAGGAAACTGTCACTCAACAGGTGCAGTCTGAGCATGAGAGACACAAATAAGATGAAATATTTAAATACAAAAGGCTACTTGGTTACATGGTACATTACAATTTTAGCATAAATACAATAATCATGCTATTATTTTAGTAATGTACAGTAATAACATAACCATTTCCAGTCCTGTATTTTTCTAAAAAAAAACCTTGAATCTCCTCACAAGACCTGCACCAGTACTTTTAAAATTTGTTTCTGAGAAAAAAATGTGTGGGTGGTACACTTATAAATAAGGTATTTGTATCCTCAAATTGAAACAATTGGTCATCAGTCAAGCCTGCATTCACCATTTTTATTTCTGTTATTCAAAGATTGATGATGGAAAACTGCTTTTATTATACCGTATTTACTTGCAGAAGAATAAAATTTTAGAACAATATCTGTTGTGTGAACACTATTAATGCGAACATACCAGTACTCAGATTTGAAAGACTTCCTAAAACATTCAGTTACAACACAAATAAACTGCCTCATAAAAGTGGATGCAACCTCTCTCAAACTGTCACAGTTACAAATAAAAGGGAATGATTTATACAAGGGTTATTTGGAAAGTAAGGTCCCAATCGCCGTAGCTAATCGAATGTTGCGCGAACATTGTAACACACATGCGCACCGACTCCCAGCATGTCTTGCTCATCAAACGACGCCATTTGCATTGGTATTGCTGCAGTGTGCTGTTTACAGTGTCCGTTCAAAATGTTTAAAACAATTGATCAGCCCGCCGACTGTGAAATACGGTCAGTGATTCTGTTGTTGACAGCAAAGAACTTTTCAGCAGCGGAAGTTCATANCTGTTGTTGACAGCAAAGAACTTTTCAGCAGCGGAAGTTCATAGACAGATAAGTCAAGTGTATGGCCCCCAATGCGATGAGCGACAGCAAAGTGCGTAAGTAGGTGAGAGCTTTCAAGGACTGATGGGAAAATGTCCATGATGAACCGCGATCAGGCCGACCATCAGTGATCACAGAAGATTTGGTCAAAGCCGTGGACGAAAAGATTCGTGAAGACAGGCGATTCACAATTTCAACTTTAGCATTGGAGTGTGGGTAAAACTTAGCACAAAATTGTCTCTGAAAATTTGCAATTTCACAAATTGTGCGCACGTTGGGTTCCCAGGCTCCTTACTGAGGCACACAAAATGAAATGAATGGCTTATGCTCTTGATTTTTTGGACCGATATCATAAGGAAGGTGATCAATTTTTAGCGAAAATTGTCGCAGGGGATGAGACGTGGGTTTCTCACATGACCCCAGAGTCTAAACATCGGTCAATGAAATGGCGTCACCCGACATCACCAGTCAAAGTCAAGGCCAAGCAGACAATCTCAACACGCAATGTTATGGCAACCATGTTTTGGGATAGACGTGGAGTCTTGTTAGTTGAGTTTATGCAGCAAGGGACAACAATCAATGCAGCTGCTTACTGCGCTACCCTGACTAAACTTCGATGTTCAATACGAAATAAGCAACGTGGCCTTCTGACGTCTGGAGTTTTGTTGCTGCATGACAATGCCAGACCCCATTCTATCATTCACACCCAAAATCTGATCAGATCTTTTGGATGGGAACAGATTGACCACCCACCCACCCACCGTACACTCCAGACTTGGCACCGAGCAATTTTCACTTGTTCTGCTACCTAAAGGCATTTATCGGGGGCAAGCGCTTCACCACAGATGACGAGGTGAAAGTAGTAGTTACAGACTGGTTGTCCTCACAGGCAGCAGACGTCTATGACTTAGGCATACAAAAGCTTGTAGAATGTTATGACAAATGTGTAAACAAATATGGAAACTATGTAGAAAAATAGAGAAACATGTAAGGAATTAAATTTAAAAAGTTTTTTGAAAAAATTTGTGGTGGTTTATGCTTTATAAGAAATTCGACCTTACATTCAGAATAACCCTCGTATTTTGGAAATGTTTGATACAAAAGATTTCAATTCTATGGTCGNGAAATTCGACCTTACATTCAGAATAACCCTCGTATTTTGGAAATGTTTGATACAAAAGATTTCAATTCTATGGTCGTACTTTAAATCACACTCTCTCCTGACTTTCATTTGTACCAAGAACGATTTATCCTGTGAACACTGCGCAAGACTTGCCAAACCAGTTACAATCATGCTTAGATTTTTTTTTCTCTTTTTGCCAACTACAGCGAANGAAATTCGACCTTACATTCAGAATAACCCTCGTATTTTGGAAATGTTTGATACAAAAGATTTCAATTCTATGGTCGCACTTTAAATCACACTCTCTCCTGACTTTCATTTGTACCAAGAACGATTTATCCTGTGTNTCACACTCTCTCCTGACTTTCATTTGTACCAAGAACGATTTATCCTGTGTACACTGCGCAAGACTTGCCAAACCAGTTACAATCATGCTTAGATTTTTTTTTCTCTTTTTGCCAACTACAGCGAAACACCTTATTTACACTTTACAAGGGGACAAAGTAAAAAGTGTAAATTGAGGGAAAACTATAAAATATTGTCTTAGTACACACCTCATTTCCTGTATCTCTCGTTTATTCTTCAGTAAACACTTTCCAGTTATAAAATATTTAAAATACAACAAATACTGTATAACACCACTCTTCAAACCACCACAGGATAAAACATACCAGATTTCGAATAATATTAAATAAAGCTTCATCCACTTGTAACATTGGACGCTACAGTTACACCGCTATACGTTAAGTTGCCACTGCTAGCTCAGAGGTAGTACACGACTCTCTTTAAAATGGACGCCAATTACATATGAAATAAGGTGAAGTTCCAGAGTATTTGTTATATACTATTGAAGTTACACATTTCACTTCCAAAGTTCTGAATATGCAGAGTACGAAACGTTCACAGATAATTAGACACGGGCAGAACAGAGCCACAGTTGTTCACGAATTATTACTTTTCTGAAAAACTGGCCCTAAGAAATGTGGCGACCTCCCACACCGGCGGAGAAATAATATAGCAAAGTCTAGTTGCCGATGTGGGGGTTATAGTCACGCCCGACGCGGCCTAGGCGAGCATTGTAAGACGACTGACTTCGCCGCCTGCTTGAAGGGCGACTCTCTTCCACCTGACCTCGCCGCCGACTGGCCTTAAGTGACTGCTTGAAGGGCGACAGGCACACGTGTCTTTTTGCTGCCTATCACCCCCCTCTCCTGAGATAAGGGCCTGGCGAGCCACGCACACTCTTAACACGTTATCGAAACTGCGTTGTAGGAACTAAAACTGCCCAGTCAACATGCAGATAAACAAACTTCTCGTACAACAAAACTTGTTGACGCATTCTGAAACTGAAAACTACGATGTTCGACACGAAACTGCAAACGTCCGCCCGATAAACAATCACGGAAAAATGAACCACCACTGCTTTTAACTTCAAACCCAATAAAAATATTACGAAGCTTAGCAAAGCTTAAGAAAACCGAACGAAATTGAAACACGTGTCCTGAAAATTAAGAATGCTGCGTCATTACATTACCCCCCTCGGTTTGGGATAGATTTTGAAGAAATCTTTCCCAAAGTGAAACCTATCTTGTA
The DNA here is from genome assembly GCA_002778355.1 of Clitarchus hookeri. Lineage (NCBI taxonomy): Eukaryota > Metazoa > Arthropoda > Insecta > Phasmatodea > Phasmatidae > Clitarchus > Clitarchus hookeri. The sequence continues at coordinate 114,925 of NQII01003402.1, read as the reverse complement.
TGCTGCTGTTCTGTAAACCACTGTGCCTCTGCTCCTTGAAAACAATTTACATATATAACATGGTAATTAACTTATAACAAAAAATATTCACTTAATTAACTCATTAAAAATTATTTACTTCACATATTGAAGAGTAACAAGATATTTATGGGGATGCTGCAAGAAAATCACACCTTTCACTGGTTTCAGTTACCTGTTGTTATACTTTGTGGTTGAGGGTGTATTTCCACCAGTGCCATTGATGATTCATTGTGGGTTGTTGCCCTTTGGTCTTTCACTGGGATCAGCACACACCTTCCAACAGGGGACCCAGGTCTGCCCAAAACTATAAAAAAAGCCACTGCGACTGCCTCTCCCTAGGTCAGTGCTGACAAAAACCATTAAAAGCCACTGCGACTGCCTCTCCCTAGGTCAGTGCTGACAAAAAACATTAAAAGCCACTGCGACTGCCTCTCACTAGGTCAGTGCTGACAATAAAAAAGGGCCCAGACCTGTCCCAATCCAAATACACTTACACCTTGTGCCACTGATCCCTGGACACCATAAACTGCAGCAACATCTCCTACTACTTATGCAGATACTAAGGCTCAATATTATACACCACCTCAATGTTTGGAAATTTAGGTAACATTTACTGCATCCTTAGTTAGTCTTTCTTATAATTCCTATTGTCAACTCTTTGAAAAATAACAGTAATGATTTGTTTCTTTGTTACACAATTTTAAATTGAAAAATAAAACTTTTTAACCTTTATATAGCACTTCCGGTTCGGTACTCTGCGTTAATGAATCACATTAGTTACAATTACACAATAACCCACGACAGCTTGAGCTTCTACTACATACTTGCAAAGGTATATCTAAGTTCACCAAACCTTCACTAATACACTTTACGGTAATTATAATATTAGAACATTTTCCTTAGACTAATTAGCAATTTCTACAAAAGTTATTACTAAGGGCTTACCAATGGAAGTTATAGTAGTAAAATTATAGAACATGTTAACAAAATATTATTATATTAACTTTTACATATTTTGAAATAAAACTACCTATATTAAAAGAAAATTCACAAATGTTCTTTTAAAAATAAAACCTTGCATGTAAATGCACAGTACAAGATAAACTGATAAACTAAAATTTTCACCCATGGCAGTGCCAAGCTTTAATGCTTAACACAATCACTAAATTTCAAATAAAATACTCATACAGTAATTTCAGAATAATTTAAACAAACTGAGCAAATACTTTTTCAAGACAAAACACAACTAAAAACTGAATTACAAAAATGCTATGCAAAAGAGCACACTATTCTGATATGCAGTTGCCTGGAACCACTTAACCTGTATTGCTAATTACGCTTACAAAATATTATGATAATGACAATCCCCTACATAGTAACACAACCTCAATCATTAGCACAAAAATTTTCTTAAATGTTTTTAAAGAGCGTATCAGTCATTCCTAAATTCAACATTCCCACGACACTGTATGCACTTCACAAACAACTTCAAATTATTATTTTATTACAACCTTGGCAGCATTTATAAAAACCATTCATACTTTTTCGCTTTTGGAGAATGTAAACCACAGTTGAATTAACTTAAGATTTCTGTGACCTTACAAAGTTGTTTTTTGAAACATATTGACAGAAACACACTCTCACGATTATTAATTCTTACCAAAAACATTTTCTATTAACAATTATCTTCTTATTTACTGTTGCCCGAGAAGGGTTTACCCTATGTATCCTGTACACATTGTTACTTACTTGTAGGGTTCAAAATAAAAACATTTCCTTATCTCTCTTACCTATTACTGTATAACGAAAGTATGAAAAAAAATTATACAAGAAAGTATGAAAAAAAAAAAAAAATTAAATATCTAACTTATTGTCTAAATTGCAGTCTTTCTGCTATACTACATTTTTTCTTCTTCCTTTTCCTTGTCGTTCTCTCCTTGTGTTTCAATTTCCTTCCCTTTTTCCTTACTGCCTTTCTCATACTATACTGTAGCACTCTCTTCCTCTTCCCTATTGTCCTAAATCTACCCCTCTTTTTCCTTTTCTTTTTCCCCACTGTCTTTACCTTCTTATTCCTTATCTTTTCCCTGATTACTTTACTGACCCTGGGTTTATAACTTTGCTTCTTCCTTTCAAAACGTTTCCTAAACACTTCATAATGTTTCAATCTACGATAGCCCTTACTCTTAGCAACTCTTGCCTGTTGCAATTCAATATCTGATCCCTCTCGCAGCTTTAATTCACTATTACTATTTGGTCTAACCCCCCTAACCTTATTTCTCCCTTCCTTTATTACATTTCTCTTCGACTTACTAACCTCACAACAGTTAGGTTCACTCTCCACAAAATTATCTGCAATTCTATCATCTTTATTTATAACATCTGCCTTTCTACCTTCAACAATTAACTCTTTACCTTCTTTGTCACCGCCAGTATAACCTTTATTTGGTACGTCATTGCTATTTTTAATATTTTTACTTGGGGCAATTACTGTTGAAACCTTTCCTAACCTATTTAGAGATTCAACCCCCACTTGTCTATATTTGTTATTAATTCCTCAAATTTTATCTCGCTCTTTTCTGCTTGTCGCTGTCTTTCTTGTTTAATTTCCTGTATCATCTCCTGTTGTTCTTTCTGTATGGACAAGAGGAGATTATTAATTTTTTCTGACCATGTAGTTTCCTGCGTGTTCTGCGGTAATTGCGCCATTTTTATTTCAGTTACGTTGTGGTAAACAAATAAACAAAATAACTCGTCGCGAAATTAATATAACTTGCACACGGAATAAACAAATTTACTTTTTGGCGAATGTACCTGATCATAACATAACCTGTATAACTAAACAGAAGACTTTACTTGTTTTGATGGCTTCACCGCTGATCCAATGATTTCTTACCGTTTTACTGCTTTTGTAGAATGAGGTCGTCTCGTACCTGAAACTTCGGCATCGTGCTGCTGGAAACCTGGAACTGCCGGTAACTTGACGTGTTGATCTTCTCGATGTTCGTAGATCCGTCTTCACGTGTGGTGATTATTCGACCACGCGGTATTATTCGAGCCCCGCAGCTGGGTTGCCATTTTGTAACGTTGGACGCTACAGTTACCTGAAGTGATTGCTTGAAGTACCGACTGACCTGAAGTGACTGCTTGAAGGGCGACAGGCACACGTGTCTTTTTGCTGCCTATCACCCCCCTCTCCTGAGATAAGGGCCTGGCGAGCCACGCACACTCTTAACACGTTATCGAAACTGCGTTGTAGGAACTAAAACTGCCCAGTCAACATGCAGATAAACAAACTTCTCGTACAACAAAACTTGTTGACGCATTCTGAAACTGAAAACTACGACGTTCAACACGAAACTGCAAACGTCCGCCCGATAAACAATCACGGAAAAATGAACCACCACTGCTTTTAACTTCAAATCCAATAAAAATATTACGAAGCTTAGCAAAGCTTAAGAAAACCGAACGAAATTGAAACACGTGTCCCGAAAATTAAGAATACTGCGTCATTACACACCAACACAGCCAATGTAAACTAAACAAAATAGGTCAGGCGTCAACTCGCACATAAAAATTACGAGAGATTTTGTCAAAATAATAAAGCATGATCCACTACTAATATAAACAAAATATAAAAAATCACTCAAGAAGATAAGATAAACATGTGTATCCACACGCTTGTTATCAATATTATTTTTGGTTTGTCTGCAACCAAAATTGTTTTATCACACTTTAAAGTTCTCCATTACTTTCCACAAAAAAAAATCATACCATTAAAAAAAAAAGTAGATCAGATATTATGTTTAAATTAAAATAACATACTGCAGATATATTTGTATATCAAGACATCGGCTGGTTAAACGTTAACCTTTCAGCAAATCTCCATAGAATAAAAGACACAAGTTAAGAACACACAGTTTTGTTGTGACTACAGCAGTCGCATTGTTACCACTTGCGCTTTTGAAGGGATAAATATTCACAGGCCTCCATCTTGCTTTGAGGCATGTTCCATGTTTGTGCATGCACTAAGTTACCAGATGTTGCTCCATTGAAAATCTCACACGCAATTCAAAAATTAATTTCAGCACAAAGGTTGTAATGACGCAATATACTTAAATTTTCGGGACTTGGGTGTAGAATTCTTTCGTGTGTATGAAGCTCGGGAAAGTTTCATAATAATTTTAATGGGTTTTCAGTAAAGCCGTGTTGGCTCGTTTCCCGTGTTTGTTCGTGTTCGTTTATCAGGAGTCCGGTTGTGTTTCATCATTTCAAACATCGTGGTTTTTTGGAACGCGTCATCATTAGTTAGATTAGTTCCTCCGGCGCCGTTTTGATATACGAGAAGTTCGTTATCCGGAGGTGAGTGCGTCAACAAGTTTTTGTGGACCGCGAAGTTCGTTTTTGTTGACAGCACAGTTTTAGTTTCCTGCGACGCAGTTACGATATCGGTAACGGGCGCAGCAGTATCGATGTCAGGCTGAGCGTGGGACAGCGCAGTTCTCACGCTGCTGCGAGATGATAGGCGCTTATCACAGGAGAAGGGGGGCGATAGGCCAATATATACTGGTGGTGCCTATCGCCTGGGGAACAAAGTAATCAACTGTTGAAGAGGACGCATAGGGCGTGTGACGACGCATCAGGCGTGAATAATTTAACCCACACCGGCAAGCACCCGCGACCGTTAATTCTTTTCAAATCATTTCTTTTCAACTTAAACTAAATTCTATCTACTTATTTCCGCCGGTGTGGGGGGTCGTTAGGGTGCCAGGAGGGAACGAGTATCCCTCCTGCCTTCTTAAATTAGTCTTGCGATGCAAGCTTTGAGACATTAACATAAACGGTAAACCACTGTGACACTGTTCTGTACTTGGATATTTATCTGAACGCTTCGTACTCTGCATACTGGACATTCGTATGTGAACTGTATCATTCAAAAAATGATAAATAAAGTATAGAACTAACTAACTTCGAACTTGAACTGTCTTTCATAATCAACGAACATCCAATGGTACTGAGTCTCGTGTTTCTACCCCGAGCAAGCCGAGGCAAGTAAACAGTCTGTAGTGTACGCGGCTGAACGTTACAAGATGGCGCCCGTCCAACTGTGCGGCATTATTATAAATATATTGTAACGAGCAGAGGCCCGCTTCATTACAATATGGCGCCCAACGGCGAGGCTGCATGTTTTTAAATAACGTAGTAACGAACGCACAATCCGCTTCATTACAAGGTTTATGAACTTGTAGTTGTTATCTGTGATGGAGAAACAAAAATGTAAATAAACTGTTTGTATGTGTTTTGCAAGGCGTTAATAGCAGGAATATAAAAAATTTTGTGGTGCAATTTGAGGGAAAGTGTTACATTACTTCTTATGGAGCAAAAATAGGACCTGAAGAAAATGGTGCAAACCGCGGGAAAACGTAAATACCAAGAATGTAAATAAAAGGTATTACAGCTCAGTTTGCTCAATCGGTAGACACATGAAATTAAAAAAAAAAGGCACCAAATAAATATAACATACATTCAAGTCTCGGATTTGTTACTCTTTACTTTTATTTATCATTAACATGAAAAAGTTCACATAAATCTAAGTATGCAGAGTCCCGAACAGTTAGTTTCACCAGACACAAACAAAGAGCACCACTGCAGTAGTTTATTTCTTATTCACATCATTCAAAGCTTGCATTGAACGAGAAATTTACGAAGGAAGGCGGACGTCAGTTCCCTCCTGGCACCCTATCGACATCCCACACCGGCGGAAATAATTTAGTAGAATATAGTTCTAAGCCAAAAATACTTGAAGTTAAAATGAATAAAGATTTAGAGGTCGCTGGTGCTTGCCGGTGTAGGCGATATTTGCCACGCTCGATGCATCTTCTTCTAGAGCTGGTCCTGCACTGTTAGCGGACGGTAGGAACACAGGGTTTTTGTCGCCCCGTGCCTACTCCCACTCCTTGCCCCAGGGTGCCAAATAAGGGCATGGCGTGGGTCGGAATCCCTTTGAAAGCCGGTGCGACCCCGTGGCAGCTATTCGCCATGCCATGTCAAACAGCATTGTAGTGAAAATAAAATAAATGTTGTAATGTTGGCCGCTACAGTTATAACCTGCTTTAAGTTGACACTTGGCTATAACTTATCACTCGACTAGCTCAAGTCAGAGTAACACGAGACTCTGTAAAATGGACACCAATTACATATGAAATAAAGTCAAGTTCCAGAGTATTTGTTTTATAATTTTATTTACTATTTTAGTGACACCGTTCACATACGAAGTTCAAATATGGAAAGTAGGAAACGTTAACAGATAAACATACACGTGCATAACAGCGTCACAATCGTTTACGAAGTATTACGTTTCTTAAAAACTGCCTGAAGAAATAAGAAATGCAGCGACCTTCCACACCGGCAGAGAAATAATATAGCAAGTTAAAGTTTGCAGATGTGGGGGTTAGCGTCACGCCCGACGCGGCCTAGGCGAGCATTGTATGACGACTCCTTCCAACTGACTTTCAACTGACCTTATCCACTGCTTGAAGGGCGACACACACACGTGTACTTGTGCTGCCTATCACCCCCCTGTCCTAAGATAAGGCACGGCAGCCGGCATCTGCCAGCAGCGTCATCTAAAACTGCGCTGTGTCCCGCTTAACTGCGCCGTCAACATACAGATAAACGAACTTCTCGTACAAAACTTGTCGATGCAGTCTGAAAATTTCTAATATAATGCTGACGCTTAACAAAAACTAAAACTTTTGAAACGACAATCGGACGCCTGATAAACGTAAAACAGCAAACGTCTGCCGGATAAACAAACTATCACGGAAAAATGAACCACCACTGCTTTAATTTAAAACCCGATAAAAATATTACAAAGCTAAGGAAAAACTAACTAAAATAAAACACGTGTCCCGATCCCGAAAATTAAGAATACTGCGTCATTACAATGTTCTAGAACCTTCTAGAAAGAAAAAATGTCCACTGAAGGTGGAAAGCTTTTATCTACAAATGCTAACGCAAACAAAAACTAAGATTTCCAAAAAAGCAAACATATGACAGATAAACATTCTACCATTGCAATAACTTTGAATCTTGATAAAATATTACAAAGCCTCGCAAAACGAAAGAAAATGAACCACGTATCCCGATAATTATTATGACTGTGTCATTACAAGGTTTCTCTGTACATCTACAATGCATACATCACAATTTGAATGCCATTTTCTCAACGAGCTTACCTGAAACTTTCAGAATGCAGTAATATTCATCCAGGGAGACAACAGGGTAAATTTTTTCACAGCACTACAAAAGAATCTTGAAAGTGTTGTCCTCTCGACTGTACAAAACCAGAACAGGCCGAGACTTCTGACAGCATAAATCTTGGATCTCATCACAGATTCGAGACAAGTACTTTTTATGTCGTGGATGCCTATGCAAACAACAATGAAATGTATTGTATTACACAGTGTATCTTGAAATGTTAACATGCAAATCTAGGCTCACAGCAAAAAAATTCTTACAAACACAAGTGTATTGTTGTTTGCTGTAATGCTGTCTCCCAAAATAATATTACAAAATTGTTTTTAAATCAAATGAAAAAAAAAAATTTATAGAAGGTATAATAACAATATGGCCCTGTGTACTGTGGAACCTCTATGGATTGAAAGTCCGCATCCATGGAACATATTCGGTGATCCCATTTTTGATTTATCTGCATTTCAAGACCACATTCATTGAAAGTCTACGTGTATTGAAATTTTTTGTCAAAACCCTTAGAAACGATGAATAAAGAATCCACTGTAGAATCTGTGGCACCTTTACCTCACATTGCTAAGCATAAATGTCTTTCTGCCAACATTTTGTTACATACTACAGTACTTGCTGATGCTGGATAGACACCAACAGACTTGTACGAGACTTCCAGCAGTCGAGAGGTGCCTTGTTATACCTGAGACGAGTGTGTGAATATCTTTAGCCAGCTCTCACAACAATAGGTAGGGATTCTCAAGCGGGTGCCAGACAGATTCAGCAGAGATGCCTTGGCATATTCCTGAAGTGATTCATAAACATTTTGAATAGAAAGTCTCTATTAGTTGTGAAATTGCATGTATGTGAAAACAGGATAGGGACAGGCTAAAGGTATATATAGTAGGAATATAGTCTATTCGTGGTTTTCTCACACTTTTTGAATCAAACCTTTGAAAAATCACAGCATGTATGACGTGTTTGGTTGCTTCCTGTGTATAAAAATGTTTTATACTTGTGTTTACATAAATCTACTCTATTTTTGGTTAAACTGAATTTTTTTGTATATTTTACCTATAAATTATATTTCCTTTATAATAAATATGAATAAAACGGTGAGAAAATAGATGTGTTGGTAATGCCTAATACGAAATAGTTCTTATGCAAAATATAATTAAACTGAGTGTGCACGAATGCGGTGCATAATCCCTTTGGTGTAATTTTCTAGAATCAATTAAGCTTTGTTTGAATGAGGCAGAGGAACATCCTGGAAGTAGAACTTAGGCAGGGTTTCAGAAAATTTGAAAGTATTCGTGAATGGACTACAGATATAATTCCAGATTACTGGAGTTTAGTAGCTCTACTGTTACGCATTTAAGGTGGTTGTCCAAATTGCAACATGAAACTGTCCAGTATGCTACGTAAACCTTCATGAAGTAGTGTTACACGAGTGTTTACCTAGTCTGGATTCAAACTGAGTCTTGATTAAGTAGAGCTAATGACAAAATTCACAAGTTGGAGAAATTTGACTAACTTCAACATTACACCAGTGCAGTACAGTAATGCCTCTATTTACTGGACCTCTAATCAGCAGACTTTGTCATTACACGAAAAAATCTAAAGCCGCAATTATTTTTATTGCAGTGTCCACTTCCCACTTTCAGTGTGTGAAAAGCATCGTTGAGCGGTGAGATACTGTGTTAGGCAGGTGGATGGAACCGTGTAATGGCTCAGCTGTGGGCATCTACTATAGCAGTGACCATAATTTGTCACACACAGAACATTTCCTTGTAGCTTGATGTTGTAATTTCTGGTTTACCAGACTATTCTCCCCTAATTAGCCTGATAAACAGAGGCTCTACTGTACATATGTACTTTGCTGTGTAAACCAAAATAAACAAAATACCATCATTTAATTTTTTTCATTGGCACTGCATGCAACATATGTAGCGAACAGTTACGATGAACTAAGCTGTCATTTGCCTACCAACAACAGACTTCTAAAATCACTGACCTAGAAAATCTCAGACTGTTGAATTTTGTCAGAATTTTTACTAAGAAAGACGAAGAAGGCATCTACCCTCGTGATACAGAAAAGTATTTCATACAATGTCGTTGGAACACTACCTGAAACTTGACATTGGTCAACTTTGTGCAACCAGTTAACTAAATACACTCAAACCTCATTCATACGGCACCTGTTTCATACAGACACCTTGTTCGTAAGGACACACAATCGCGAACTTAAAAAAAATAGAAAAAACAGCAGCAAAAATGTAATAAACACAATTGAAAGTTGCAACATTTAAAACCAATATGGGTTGCATGGACTTAACCCTCGCATAATGCGTCGCATAGAGAAAATTAAAAAAACCAGCGGAAACTCATTAAAATGTACAGCTGCTAATGTGCAGCACGCAAGCAAGGTTAGTGGCCTGACAGCTATACTACAGCGTCGCCTTCCATCCTGTACTTGTCTGCTCATATACACATGCACAGCACAGCACATTCCACGCTCTGCCTCGTGTTGGCAGCGCCAGCCAGTGTCGGCACTGATGCGCACCGTAAATGGCAGAAAAAAAACTGTGCCTTTTACTTGGCACGTCCACCCATTTTGGTACCATTATTATTCCTGAGGAGTTCCCTTGTAATGTACATTTTTGACAGTTTAGTGCTATATTAATTTGTATTTTTGGTTATTCTTCACAGACTATGACTTGGATTTCTATTTATTGACAACTTCTTTATGCTATTTCCTTGGATTTTAATTTTTTTTTACACATTTTTTAAATTTATTTTGTTACAGTTGTTGACGACCTACCCTAATTTCTGGATTGCCATTCCAACATGAGTGGAAGGAAGAGGAAGGCCATCACACGTGCAAAAATATGAAATACAGAATATGGTTGCAGGCACACACTAGCAGTGTTTTTCTAAAAATCTTCTCCCTCCTTCCCAAATGTCATTGAAAGAAAAATGCTTGATTTAATAATCATGCTACCATGTTTTAAAAAGTTACCAGAAAAACTATTTTTCACATGTATTTCCAAGCGGCATATTCCCTCATTTTACATGTCATTATAGGTTAAAAATACGTAATGCTGCTGCTGTGTGTTAACCAAATGCTAAAGAAAACGGTCCACTCTCACCTAACGCATTGTATTTTCCCATGGCAATACATCTAACTTACTCCTCCTTCACTAAACTTTATTAATGCCAAACTGTAAGGACGATGAAAAAAATTTTTTTTAATGGTAAGTGGTAATGCCTTGTATTCTATTTCACGTTTAATGTCTGAACTACTATCGTGTTGTTCAGTACTATCCATTAAAGCCACTATTTTTACACCGAAAGATTGTTCTGAGCCAGTCGGAGTTTGTCACATTTTATTCACAACATACAGTATTTATCAAATACAAAAACTTTACTTAAAATACAAGCATCAATTCTTTTTCTGTGTAATATCAAAATGTAATTTACTACTGATGTGATGTTTTATTCAAAATTGTTACAGCATTGGTTTTTAATTTTCAATATTTTTTTGTATCAGTTAGGTATATATAGTCGGTTCACGACTGGAAGAAACTTTTGAAAATCAACCTTTGAAAAAACACCCTAGCTGTTAGCTACATGCATATAACATTACAAACAGCGGCGAGTGCGGATACAGTTATGCCGTTAGGTTGCCAGCACAAAGAGAGGAAATAGTTCTAAAGTTTTAACGTAATTGTTAATTTATCGCTTACAAATGGGTTTCGAAAAGACTTGTATCTTATTATGCCAATTATTAATGACGTGATGCTAACGTACTTTGATTTCAATGTTTCTTGCATACTCCTATGATCACGCTCAAGGTGAAAGTAGAGCGGCCATTTGTTTACAAACCTTCGTTCCGTGTGTTGTTGGCGAGATGTGATTGACACACGTGTCAGAGAATTGGTGCGATTATCTTGTTTAACCTATAATTATTCATTTACTGTTTTTTTTTTTTTTTACTAATATCCTGTCTTTATTATTTCTCGTTGTGCTGATTTCTTTAGTTTCTGATACCTGTATAAGAGATTACTCGTAGTGCGTTCTCACGTGTTTAATATTTTTTAAATTTATTTCAGGTTTGCTTAAAATTTTATTTATTGTATTTTACGTTATATGTTGCGGTAGTTTTTGTGTGCAGTCATGAGTTCTAGCAAGGTGAATAAAAGATAAGTCACCAACGCCAACAGGACATCATTAACCTCACCGAATCGTTGTATTCCCTAATTAGGCGAGGGGAAATGAAACCCTGCAACGTCGCGGAAAGAGCGGCAGAAATGTTGAAACGCTTCAGATCCACAGTTCTAAGGTATGTTAAAATATATGTAGTATTAACCATTGCGTTTGCAAGTTGTGTGTGCTAAGGTCAATTATGTTGGCCTACGAAATGTGTTTACAAGAACATAAAGAAAATTTGTTAATAACTTGATAACATCGTCGAACGTTGTCTACGTGTCTTTTTAACGTTTTATTTGGGTAATTATTAAGTTTAGGGGGCTTTTCTGTAAAAAAAATAACAATAATTTCACGGAAAATCTTATATTTCCACTCTGCTAATGATGCAGAACACGAATATACGAGGGCCATTAACGTCCGACTAATTTCGTAACATGTGCCCACCTAACAGAACCTATCCCCACGATGGGTGAATCACTATTTTACATTTTTAAACTAACCTAGGATTGTTGGGTTTTACACTAACCTAGGATTGTAGGGTTATATAGACTCAAATGTGAGTGTATGAATCACCTAACCAAAAGGTGGTATTACAATGTGTAATTAAAAATAAAAACTACTTTGTGTTGGAATTTGTGTACCCCTGCGAGGGATTCTTCATAAACAACCCAATATATACAGTGGAAATTTATTATAAAGACAACTGACAATGGTAAGGAAAATTGCCTCTATAGTGAGTTTGTTATAGTCAATTAATTTTATATAGGTTATGGAGAGATGGTGCATTTTAAGATTCTGAAGAAGGAGCTTGTTTTGTATTTATAAGTTACATTGCGGCATTAATTGCCATTGTTATACGTCACTAAATAGATTACAGTCGATATAACTGGAACTTCCCCTACTATTAAACATATCTGTATCACTTCACTAAACATGAGAGGACATCGTAATCGATGAAATCGCAGTCATAATCTTTTAAGAAAACAATTGTGTATTAATGCATTTCCCCAACACCACTGTTCTACAGCCATTGTCTTTTAGTTATTGTAAATTATCAGTGTCATATTTTTCACTTTCAGTGCTACATAGCCAACCTAATTTGCATAATTTAAAAAGGACCATAATTCAGTTACTGGGTCAACTACAGTTACTGATACCAAAAACATACAAGGGTTTGTTTACAAATGATGTGTGACAATGTGATATGCTCTGCCGTGTGTTAGTTTAGGTTAGTTTAATAGGTGGCAGGTATTGGTTACTATATAACCCTACAATCCTAGGTTAGTTAAAAAATGTAAAATAGTGATTCACTCATTGTGGGGTTAGGTTCTGTTAAGTTAGGTGGGCACATATTACGAAATTAGTCGGACGTTAATGGCCCTCGTATATTCGTGTTCTGCATCATTAGCAGAGTGGAAATATAAGATTTTCAATGAATTATTTTTATTTTTACAGGAAACCCTATAAACTTAATAATTACCAAAATAAAACGTTAAAAATACACGTAGACAACGTTCGACGACGTTATCAAGTTATTAACAAATTTTCTTTATGTTCTTGTAAACACATTTCGTGGGCCAACGTAATTGATCTTAACACACACAACTTGCAAACGCAATGGTTAATACTACATATATTTTAACATACCTTAGCACTGTAGATCTGGAGAGTTTCAACATTTCTGCCACTCTTTCCGCGACGTTGCAGGGAATCATTTCCCCTCGCCTAATTAGTGAATACAACGATTCGGTGAGGTTAATGATGTCCTGTTGGCGTTGGTGACTTCTCTTTTATTCACCTTGCTAGAACTCATGACTGCACACAAAAACTACCGCAACATACAACGTAAAATACAGTAAATAAAATTTTAAGCAAACCTGAAATAAATTTGATAAATATTAAACACGTTAGAACGCACTATGAGTAATCTCTTATACAGATTTCAGAAGCAAAAGGAATCTGTAAGAGAAGGTTAGCACAAATTAAAGTCATACGTTATGAAAAATCAAATAATAAAGAGCTGATATTAGTATAAAAAAACCGATAAATGAAATGTTAGGTTAAACAAGAATCGCACACAAAAAAAAAAGAGAGAGAGAGAGAGAGAGAGAGAGANTATAGAGATAGAGAGACAGGCACGCACACGAAACATCTAATTTTTAATACTCACATTTTGGGTTTATATAATGAAATGTTTTTCGCTTGCATCACATATTCTTTTGTGTGGAATTCTCAAGATTAAAAACTTTACGCTTGTGGAATATCCATTAATAATATATATATATATATATATTACTTTTATGATGGGTACGCGCATGTACGAACACATGTACACACACACAGTGGAATGTAAACATTGCATATAAACATTGCCATGTGACTGCCGCATGGCAATGTTTGTTTGCCCTTTGGCAGAAGGATTCGAAATGGGCTTGAAAGTAGATCTTTAGCAGGGCTTCAAGAAAGTCTCTTCCAGTCATGAACCGACTATACACAGTTTTGAAGTGAATATGTATATGTGTTAAAATATTATTATTTTATTAACGTAAAATATTTCATTTCTTCGTGGGAATTGTAAACACAGGCCATATCACAACTGTTGTTAGGCTAGCGTGCAACATTGCATTCTAGAATAAATAACCCTAATAAATTACTTTATATTTTATCAATGAAAACAATATAAAATGTTTTATTTCCTTGTGTGAAATGTAAGCATGGGCAATATCGTGGCTGCTATGTCAGATGTGTATGCATATTGTGGTCTTTTTTTGTCAATTTCAACAACTGGGATATCATTTTACTCAGAATACTTTAACATAATATAAAAGTATATGTTTAATAGTGATGGGTCGAGTCTCGAGAACCGAGTCAAATCAACAAATATCAACTCGACGCTCAAGTAGTTTTTTTTTTACAGCAGACATTGAACTACTGAATGTGCAAGTTGAGTCACTGTGCTTTAAGGTTATAAACAACAAATATTCGCACATAACAATCATCTTTCGTGTCTTGCGAATCAATAACTTTACATTGCTTAGCCGCTAAAGTTATGCCGGAATGAAAATAATAACTCGGCAACATGACTTGACACTTACATGACGTTTTTGATGTTCGACTGTAATAAAATCCGATGGGCATTAAATTCGTGACTTGAGCCATTTGGCTTCCCTGCAAAGTGTTTCCTTTTGTTGCCATGCAGGGCAACATCAGATAACAGGACTGGTGACTTGTTAAGGTTGACAGGTACAGTCTCAGCATGACACAAATACATACAACCATAGGACTGTAACGTTGGGTGCTACAAGTGCAGCCGGTTTTAAGTTGCCACGGCTAGCTCAGAAGTAGTACACGTGACTCTGTACAATGGACACCAATTAATTGTGAAATAATGACATGTTCCAGAGTATTGGTTTTATCCTTTTATTTATTCTTGAAGTGACACATTTCACAGCCGAAGTTCATAATATGCAGAGTACGAAACGTGCACAGATAACTAGATATGGGCAGAACAGAACCACAGCCATATACTTAATTATTATATTCTGAAAAACTGGCCCGAAGATATAATAAATGCGGCGATCTCCCACACTGGCGGAGAAATAAAATAGCAAAGTCTAGTTGCCAATGTGGGGGTTATCGTCACGCCCGACGCGGCCTAGGCGAGCATTGTAAGACGACTGACTTTGCCGCCTGCTTGAAGGCGGCAAAGACTCTCTTCCAACTGACCTGCACTGACCTGCCCTCAAGGGCGACTGACCTGAAGCAACTGCTTGAAGGGCAACAGGCATACGCGTCTGTGTGCTGCCTATCACCCCCCTCTCCTGAGATAAGGGCCTGGAGAGCCACGCACGCTCTCCACACGTTATCGAAACTGACACGTTATCAAACCCTGTGTTTTAGGAACTAAAACCGCACCGTCAAAATGCAGATAAATGAACTTCTCGTACAACAAAACTTGTTGACGCATTCTGAAAAAAGCTAAATAATGCTGACGCTTAACAAAAACTGAAAACTACGACGTTCGAAACGAAATGACTAACTGATAAACATAAAACCGCAAACGTATGCCCAATAAACAAACTATCACGGGAAACGAACCACTGCGGCTTTAATTTTGAATACCGATAAAAATATTACGAAGCAAGGGAAAAACGAGGTAAATTGAAACATGTGTCCCGGTCCCGAAAATTAATAACACTGCGTTATTACAGGACGTACAGTATTTAAACATGAAAAGCCTTTATCTCATGGCATGTCACACCTTCAGCAGAAATATGCGTAGCGGTAAACTTGTAATTCATAATTTTTCTCATATAATTACAGTTTTAAAAACCAGTGTTTAAAGAATAAACAACTATGTATTGCTGCAGCATGCTGACAGACCAGCCTGGAAGCTACCCTCCCCCTGCACCCCTGTAACAGTTATCTTTTCTTTTTAGCATCACACAGCTGACATTAACATACCTACATTGGCCATTCACTCGTCGGCGAGAGGGAAAAAGTAGCACTGTGAATCACTTATCCAGGCAGACAATTATTCTTATTAGTAGAGACTAGTTCCAAACTTTTTTCTTGGCAAACTCTGACTATGAGGGGGAGACAGTTGTAACGGGCGGGCATCATACCCATGTACACAGGTACACATTTACATTTTGGTGCAAACTTGATTTTAACTCATAAATCTTATACTGAACTCGGCTTGATCGGATTCATATAACTTGAAACTCAACTTGACTCAAATCGAAGATGTAGAAATCAAACTCTTCCATCACTAATATTTAATCAATAAAAACACATAATTTTTCCATCAGAGACATGTGAACATGACTTTATGTACCCAGTTAGCAAAATATACTGTTTGAATGCAATTTTCATGTTTGGAGAAGGAGATTGGGGGGGAAGGAGGGGGGGAATTCAACAGTTTCAATTCGTACAGATAACTCGGTCCTACGGACAAATTTTGGGGAACTGTAAAATCGAGGTTTGACTTATTTATTACAAATGGTTATTAAAAACTTAATAATGCTTGTATTTTGACAATTTTACAACAAAAGCCATTTCAACATACAGTGAACTGGAAAATTCCTTTGAATGTTATTTTGATTTGATCATACATATGCTCGTAGCACACAAAACTGTAGACAAAAATGTCAAAGCTACTGTTTATATTCACACCCCTTTATCATACTGACAGCAATTGCTTCATTATTTGAAATATGCTAAAACCATGACAGAATACCTTTCAATGATAAGACCAATGCTCTTCTGGAAGTCACTAGCATCAGCATCAAGATCGAGATGAGAGACAAGTGTCTTGATGACGACAGACTCCAGAGACAGTACCAGTACCTCAACACGCACCCGTGATGACAGTCTTTGCAATGTGCTCGCTAACTGCGACATCACCTGCAAACAGATAGAAGTAACTTCTAACAAACGCTTCCACCGTAAATTACTAACTTTTTTTAACAGGACTACTATAATTTGAAATTTCTAAAGACCTGCTAAAATAGCATGTTCAAATTAATTGTGTAGAAAGTGGATATATTTGCATTAAAGAGTGTAGACACTTCCAGTTTGGTAATTTTGATCCAGCTAATAAGAAAAAAGAAAGAATTGATGTGGTTATAGCATGAGGCTATGCCTCAGTGTGAATGCGTAGCAAATGCTCTGCACGAGATGATTATTACACGAGAGCCTGTGATCTTTGAACAAAAATCCTTAAAACTAAAATGTTTATATCCATTAGTATAAAGCGTGATATAAGCCTATAAAATATTGAGCATTATGAGTATGCTTACTATAGATCACCTTGTTACAATAAAACTGGCAAACAAACACCACTGCAGGTAAGAAAGTAAGCTAATGTTATAGTATTTACAAATTATGCCAGAACAGCATGTTATATTTGCAAGATTATACAGTTTTATGCATTAATTTGTGAGTATAATGTCATTATTTTATGAATGGGGATGCTGTTAGCAACCAATACTTTTACACAATGGTCATGTCTTCTTAGATTTTGTGACACAAGTACTGGTAAATTAAACTTGTGTTACAAAGTATCTTATACAGAATAGACCATTTCGTTTCAAACTAAAATTGCCAATTTTATGTAAGTGCTCCAAATCAAATCTGAATTTAATTCACCAAATTTATTTTCAAAACTGCTTGTAAAGTCACTGAAGTTCGCAATGTCTACACTTCACTAGGCTTACTGTTTGTTTACAGGCACACATTTCTTACATAGTCTTTGATAGTACAACGTTATTTTTGTTCATAGCAATACTTGTGCTTTCCGAGAATTGCAAACACGTTGACTTCAAAATCACGCGGTGCAATCGTAACCGTATTACACGGGCAGGTTATGAACATGACACACAGCACCTTTTCTAATGAACATATTTTATAGATATGCTACACAACAAAAAGTAGCAAAGAGGGCGAGTTTTTCTTGCGCCGTGTAAACTTTCCTCACATTTCAGAATTTTAAAACGTCACTGTGACAATGAAACACAACTTGGGAAAATGAACGCACATTCCGAAAAATAAATATGGCATTTTTCTGGTGTTACGAATCGTTTATAGCAAAACCATATTTCAAAATGACCATAATTGGAAATCATGTAAATGGCAGAACATTAGGACTCAAATAATATAAATAAATATTAGTAGCTACATTCTTGCAACATGCATTTTTTGTGAATTTATTGTTTTTAGGTTACGTACAATGTATATCGAAACTAGTCAACTAACAATCGATACTTGACATGCAGATTACACATCCCGTACTTTTTATTTAAGTTGAAACTTGCTATACGCGTTCGCCTGATTATTTACTATTTTTTCTCGCAGCATGGAGGTAGATATTTTACTCCTATTGACAGATATAAAATAAAACATTTTTAAATAAGCAACATTTTGCAATATTGTGAAACACAAAAATCAACATAAAAATAAAATCATCTCGATTTTCGTTCATTTTGCTGAAGAACTAGAAGTTCTTTTTCTGTATGCATGTTACCAACTGCTTAAAGTTGACAGTTCTCAATTGTGGTGTACTTCAAATTATTACTGCTTGGGTGTTTATTGTACATTGGAAATTCCAACGCTGGCATGCATACGGAGCTATGACTCCAGCCTTTTGTTTGTAAACGAGTGTGTGTAAAGTGGTATGAAAAAAAAATCAGTAATTTTGCCTTTAAATCCGTTAATCCGTTTGATGACATAAAAATCAGTAAAAACGGATCAAATCTGTAAGAATGGCAGCCCTGCACGAGAGTGCTGTTTCTAAAAGTTAGTATGCACAATAGCTTCACCAGTGTGTGGTACAAGGTACAGGAATGCACAGGTACCAGGGAGAAAAATGCAGTTTCTGCCATGAATTCCCAGTCAAGCAGATTGTTTTCTTACACGTGGTCAGCGGTACTCCTCTGCTGCCCTTTAATCAGCATCCTTTTCAGAGGGGAAAATGACTTGTGCCCACAGGGCCTCTCGCTGGATAGCTGATAAGTAGGGCCTACTGTTTTTAAATAAAAGATTTATGCTCAAGCTAGACTTTGACATATTATGTGCAAGCTTGCAAATTTCCTTTGGTTATTGGCCGCGAGTATGTGAGAAGACATTTTCTACATGACTGGGCCAATCAGAATAAAGTTACCCTGATGCTGAATGTCCGTATTAGGCTGGCAGACACTTAAGACGTGTGCAAGTTAAAATCATCAAACCACTAATGTTGAAGCGTGACACGTACTGACAATACTACAATTACACAACTCCATGTCATCTTCTAGTGCAGTGGTTCCCAACCTTTTATGAGGTGTCGCCCCTTAGTGGAAGACAACTCACCCCTGTCGCCCCCCTTCTCTTAATACGGTATACCCTTATTTAAATGTAAGAAACAAGTTGTTGTAAAAATAATAGACTGAATTATTCTGTTAAATGTGTATTTTTATTACTATATACAACAAATAATTAACCAATGAAGATATATACAGAATTCTTCCTCTTATCAGTCTCGTCTCATGAGTTTGAGTTCAATTTAAATTTTGGGTATCTTGTAAACCTGTTGAAGAAACAAATTTTTTAGAATTATTTCAAATTAAATGAAGAGTGTAATAATTTGGTGGTTATGTGGGTATTTTAAGGCTGTACCGTATTTTGGATAAAGATAAAAAAAAAATTTGTTCCCTCAAAAAACTGCTTTTACGATTTTAATGAAATCGCAATGTCACTGGCGTAGCCTACTAGAAGACATATGACACACTGGGGTGAGTGTTGTGATTAACACGAAGACTAGATGTGCACGCACTAACGACAACACGGCCGCAACACTACTAACTTGTGATGGTAATGATAGTGGAGGGGCAGGGGGTAGCGCTGTGACCTTGCCAGCTAAAAATAGCTGGTGACTCAACTACTTCGCGCCAATTCCCTTACCGGCGCATGACCAACGATTCCCTGAGGAATAACGCAACTCTATCTTGCACACCTGCTTAGTATAATACAGATTATATTTTTTCCCATAATTTCCTTAAAAACGAGTGAATTTGTTTTTAAAACGATACCGTGTTTCTGCGACACTTAAGATTCTACTCTACAGAAGAGTTAGTTTATTTTTCTGCTTTTACATACTGATCGCCCCCCTGTCGCCCCCCACAAATATATCGCCCCCCTTAGAACCCAAATCGCCCACCGGGGGGCGATCGCCCCCAGGTTGGGAACCACTGTTCTAGTGGAATGACGTCACCTTGAGCAGAGTTTTAACCCAGGAAGACTGGCTTCCGAAACCAAACAGCTTACTCCTAGATGCAGGGCACCAAAGAATATAGCAGCAAGGCCGTTCACGCCATTTTTAAGATGTCACGTGTCTGGAGTCACCCTCTTCGCGTGTGTGATTGAAGTCAGCCAAGCAGTACAGCACTGTCCCTAAGCTCGCAGGCATGTCGCAACCCGTAAACAAGGAAAACTGCACTTCCAACCTCCCCCAAGAGATTGCGGCAGGTGCCACTAAGGGAAGAGCGCCGCAGCAGAAGATTCCCGGCCGGCCGAAGTGACCAAAAGGACGCGAGTGCATGGGCCGAGAAATACCAGTTGACAACCGGCAGCTCGCTCCACCACCTCATGTGCTGGAGCTCTCTGCCTATACCACCTTCCTCACGAAGGACCATCGCTTCTACCAGACCTAGACCAGTAACCCCCAAAGACTTCCTTTGACACCTCCTAGACACTCATCACCACTCTGTTGGTGACACCCAGTGTCCCTTCTTGACAACGGGCATTAGAGTTAGATAGGGTCTAGTTATTTTTATAGTTACATAGCTGCATCTGCCTTTGTCTAGGATAGAACCAGGTCCCCTTCACCTGGATTTAAGTAGAGTACTTCCATTCCAGTTCACTTGCTTAAGTTAGGAGATAGTATAAGCCATCGGGTCTATTTCTCTTGGAATAAACTCGTTCTCTTTGCTAACCTCCGAGTACTTACTTCTAGAATGAATTCTTTCCTTGTAGATGGTCACCTACTAGAGAAAAACAGAAGACTGGGAATTGACAACCACTTTTGCAGAACTTAGCGTAGAACTGTGGGCTCCCTTAACTGGGTGTACGTACATCATAAACACACACATTAAACATTTGACAGCCACCCATACTGTGGACCAGGGGCGCAAAGGCACTTGGTGCACATGTACGGTAGAGCCACAACTACTTGAGATTCAATCCTTGAGGCGACTAGACAACCAGACCAGCCAGCTCACTCCATCCACCATGTTGTACTTTCGCTGGTTGGAGTGACGAGACTGGACCTGGGGGTTTGACCACTCTTGGATCACATCCACCTTGCTGTCAGACATCCAGAGTAACCCACTGCTCCAACCACCGTGTTGAACTTCGCCGGTTGGTGTCTGACTCTGATGGCTTGGCCACGACTGGTTTACACTTAGTTAGGGATTTTGTCGTCTTCACTTCTCTAGGTGGCAGACCGTAGTGCCTCTCCCCATGCCCTTCACCAACAGATGTGGTGCGAAGTGGCAAGCAAAGAAGGCAGCAAATGCCAACAAGCCTAGTCAAGTCATCTGTGACCTCTTGCCGACTGCCTTCAGCAGCTTAACCCCTCGGGAACAAGCACTAGCTACCCGACAACTGGCGAGATCTCACCTGCCAGTCCCACCTAGTTCCTTATTTCAGCCACCCCACAAGACCACTGGCAAACCACACTTCATTGTGGTCAGCATTCGAAATGGTCTTCCAGTGCCTTTAGGCATTGCCATTCCACACTTCAAGGGTACCAGAGCCAGCAACCCACCGCGGGGAACAGCCAGTTTCACCAGCTGCAGCTCCACCCCAGCCCAAGGCCAGTGGGCTATATCCAGCCAATGTCAGCAGCAGCAGTGGTCACACCAGGAGCTATCCCGGGCCGCGGTCCAGTCAGGTAAACCAGTATTAGCCTGCACTGCCAGTGCGGAGAACTGTAAAGCCCACACCTGATTTCATCCTGTGCATAAAGGCCACACGCCCTACTCTATACCAAGGCCGAAGCACTATTAGTAACCAGTAAACCCCGAGCTCCAGCAGCCCAAGTTAGCCTCTGACCGGCACAAAAGTACTCTTGATTGACCGTGACGTTGCCTTCAACCACTCCAGACGTAATGCGTAAAGTGATTTCATGGCGCCCAACATGGGGCGCCACTGCGCTTTGCTAGTTACGCATAGTGAAGCCGAACCAGGCCAGCACGATCCCGAGAATGCAATCACTAGCTGGGAGTAAGTCAATAACCAACCAGAATACGGGAAGTCTGAAAACACCCAGTGGCACTCAACCAACTAGCTAAGATCTCAGAAAAAGATGCAAGAAAGATTCAACAGGCCAGGGCTGGTATACAGGTGTGAGGAAAGTAAATGTACGGCAGAATACCAGCCACCTAATCCCGGCCCGCACAACAGCATAACAACTACCCGGGGTAGCAACGGGTCTCAGCTCCCAGAGTTCGCGGGAAGACCCCACGAAGACTCAATAATGCTCACCCAAGATTGCAAAAAAGAACTGTGGGACAATGAGGTTCCAGTTAAACAATGGGTTGGGAGAACTCAGAGAATCAATTTTAAGGGAAAGAACTCGAATGGTGAAATAAGTATGGAGAATTTGTTACTGAGTGAAGACAGCTGTGCTCACGCCTCGCCACTCGGTTCTCTGGCGAAGAGGTGCTAGCCCACTTGACCACCAAATTTCATAGTCGAACCCAGATAACAATGGAAGAGGCCTAAATTTTCATCAGGCGTAAAGTGCAGAAGTATTGAAGAATTTCCCCCAAAGGGGACAAAGAAAGTCGTGTGTGTAACATCACACGCATGCTGCTCCCGACATTATGCAACCTTTTACAAATCCCGAGACCAGAATCTGTAGAAGAATTGGTAGAGAGAGCTCGTGACACAGAGCATAATTTCAAGACGTAGGCAATAGGCAATACTAGACAAAACACGCACCAGCGGTAAAACCCAGGAGGCCGTNCCCCAGCCCTCCAAGACTCACCTTAAGTGCTGGTTCTGTCCGGAACGGCACTTCCACCGAGACTGTCCAGTCAGGCAGGGGAAGGGGGAACAACAACAGGCACGCCTGAACCCCCACAGCGCGAAACAGAAGTTAAAGGGCTAGTCAGGCGAGAAACGCCGGTACCGGGTGCTAAACGGGCCACCACCACCTCCGAGGAAACACAAGCCTGTCTACATCCAAACACTACACACAGAATCTGACGCACCCAAAGCCATACATATAGAAGTGGAAATTATCGGACGTCGGGCGGGCGCTCGCCCTCATAGACTCCATAACTACAGGGAATTTCATACACAGTATCCTGCTCACTCCTGCACAACAAGCTTCACTCCGTCCGCAAAACCACCCGATGCACATAGCACAATATGACCAAACCCTCCAAGCTTACAGCTAGACTACCTTAAATATTGGAATTTACCGTCAAGCTAACCAGGCAGAATTAGTAGTCTCACTCGATATTATGGAAGAAGTAATCCTAGGACAACCATGGCTACACCAAAGGCAGTGCATGATGGATTATAGACAGAGATGCATTTATATCGGGGACAATCATAGGGTGACTGTCAACTGGAAGCACGGCCCAGAAGTGGCAATCCCACCCCCGATAGCACCTGAATGAAGACATTAATCAACAACTCAAAGAACCAGAATTTGCCCAGTTGCGGCAGATACTGGCCGACCAGACTGGTGCTTTCGACCAAGGGGGAACACTATGCCAGATGCGTAGTATTCAACACAAAATTTGGCCCACCACTATCGTGCCCCTCTACAACAGACATTTCCACATGTCCATCAGGAGGTGACACCTCATCATGACAAAAGTTCAAGCAATGAAGAAACAGGGGATCGTGGAACCGTCAGACTCGCCTTACAATTGCAGGGTTGTCCTAGTCCCTAAGAAAGACAGGCAGCTGAGATTCTGAGTGAATTACAAGGACCTGAATGACATCACACATCCCATCGCACCGCCGGCTATCAACCTAACTCACACACCGGGATATAGGAGAAGCCAAAATCTTCAGCACCCTAGACAAGCAATCAGGGTACTGACAGATTTCTGTACATCCAGACAACATAAAACACACGGTCTTCACTACTCCAGAAGGGAAACCCTACAATTTACAGTAATGCCGCCATCACCTTCCAGAGGCTGATGTCCGCCGAAGTCTTAACAGGCTACATCGGCCAATTTTGTTTTGCGTCCCTGGACAACATCATCATATACTCTAAGTCCTAGGAGGAGCACTAGAAGTACTAGAAAGACTGGAGTTACACGGCCTAACCTGCAAGCTATCTAAAAGTCTTTTCGGGAAAACCACCATTGACTACTTAGGTCATGTGGTCACACCGGAGGGGAACCACCCTCAAGAAATCTAAATACGAGCCATAGATGAGGCAGAAGAACCCATGAATAAGATACAGTTGCGCCGATTTCTGGACATATGCAACTGGCTATGCGACTATGTACCAGACATCGCCCAGCAGATGGCGCAACTCAACCCTCTCCTTGAGAAGAATGCCCGCTGGAGGTTGGAGGTGGGGAGAAGAACACCGCACTGCATTCCACAACCTTAAGCACAGTTTTCACACATTACGCAATTCCACAGGCCGCAAGGGGACAGCCTTCTGATATTGCAGACTGACGCCTGTCAAAATGGGCGAGGCGCTGTCCTGTATCAACAGGATGCCATGGGAAAACCTCATGTCATTGCCTACGCCAGCGCCTGACTAAATGCCACTGAACAGAGGTACCATACCAATGAACAGGAATGCCTCGCCGTAATCTGAGCAGTGATGAAATACCGGTACCACTTGGAAGGAAGACACTTCATACTCCGCACAGACAGCAAAGAACTCCAGTGGCTATGTGAGTCTAAAACCACCAGAGCCAAGTTAGGACGATGCACTGGGTTCAGGTGGTAACGCCTGCATGCTGTTCGAAACTTATAAGCGTCATCAACAGTGAACGTGTTAAGATAACAATAAATGCGATTCACTGAAAAAAATTTCTCCATGATCAAACTTATAAAAAATGAAAGCGAATCATGACAAAAAGATTTAAATTGCATGTTCTTGTAAGTCACAAAGCAGCAGCAAGACGTAGATGTGCAGACACAAACCTGATTTTCCATCCTGCGTCTCTGCACAGCATTGATGCGCTCGTCCAACAGAAAGTTGACGCTGACAGACTGTGCAGGCGAAGGCTCACTGCTTGTGCTGCTTTTGCTGTCGGAGCGTGTGATCACTGGAGCCAGCTCGCCCACTTCCGAGGTGTTTGTCTTCATACTCCGCTGAAGAAAGTCGACTAGCTCCGCTGTTGGCACCTTCTTCTCCTGAAACCTGCACATTACATTTCTCTAAACTGTGCAAAAACTTGAGGGTTCTGCCTAGAGCTGTGCCGATTCACAAAATTATGCCGATGTGCCGAATCACTCATGTGCCAACTCTGTAATGCAGATTCACTGATGTGCTGCCGATGTGTGGAAAAGCTTTTTGCCTATATTTAAGTTAGATTTATGGCGGGAATAGGCCGCTATGCATTATAAAAAGTAGACAGTGCACAAGTACTCACAGTACAGTACGCGTAGATACACACACACATACAAAAGTCAGACAAACATATTTTCCATGCGGATGCGTTAGACAGCAAAACATTGCACGATTGTGCATCCGCGTGGAAAATGTGTTTGTCTTACTTTTGTTTGTGAATGTATATCTAGTAGTACCGCCCTGTAAGTACTTGTGCACTCTGTCTACTTTTTATAATGTATTAAGTTAAATTTAGGTTACTATTATATTTAAACAATGGTATTGGTGAAGGACTACACAATTAAAAACAATTTTTAACCAATTTCAGTTTACACTGTCCAAATGTGCTCGTCCAACTGTTGTTTGTTTGTCTATCCACAAGTACTAACTACCCTGTGGGTACTTGTGCATAGTCTACTTTTTAAAATATGGCTTATTCCCGCCATATCTTGTAATGACGCAACATTCTTAATTTTTTCGGCAGGTGTAAAATTCTTTCGTGTTTATTTAGCTTTGCTAAGCTTCATAATATTTTTATCAGGTTTGAAGTTTAAAGCCGTGGTGGCTTGTTTCCGTGATAGTTTGTTTATCGAGTGGACGTCTGCTGTTTACGTTTTATCAGGAGTCCATTTACCGTTTCGTTTCAAAAGTTGGAGTTTTGTTAAGCGTCAGCATTAATTAGCTTTTTTCAGAATGCGTCAACAAGTTTTATACGAGAAGTTCGTTTCTGTGGATGTTGACAGCGTCAACAGTTTTAGTTCCTCCGGCGCAGTTTTAGTGTGTACAGCGAAGTTCCATTAACGTGTCAGTTACGATAACGTGTTGAGATAGGTACACAGCGCAGTTTCGGATGACGCTGCTGGCAGATGCCGGATGCCATGCCCTTATCTCAGGAGAGGGGGGCGAGAGGCAGAACAAAAGATGCGTCTGTCTGTCGCCCTTGGAGCAGTGCTTCAGAGTCAGTCGGCGGCGAGGGATGTTAGAGCAGTTTCTTCAACACTTCACTTCAAGGCAGTCATCATACAATGGTCGTCTAGGTCGCGTCAGGCGTGACGAGAACCCCCACATCGCAAATAAACTTTGTTATTTTATTTTTCTGCTGGTGTGGGAGGTTGACGTATTTTATATTTATTTTGATGCAAGTTTTGAAACATTAAAAATCTGTTAACGACTGTGGCGCTGGTTTGTACTTGAATATTTAATTGTGAAGGTTCGTTCTCTGCATACTGGAACTTCGTCTGTGAACTGTGTCGCTAAATGTTAAATAAACATATAGAACAAATACTCTGGAACTTTATTTCATAATTAATCGGCGTCAATTGTACTGAGACTCGTGTTCTCCTTGAGCTAGTTGTGGCAACGTAACATTCGGCAGTGTAAACCGTCCGAACGTTACAATCTCAAAAATAAATATGATAATGCAACAAGCAATATGAGTTCAAACAAAGAGAATAATTTAAAAAAAATCATACAAAGGTCCATGTATATAAAAAATATTAATTTTTGAACACACCAAACAGTAAGTATGCACAAAGTTGTTTACATGTTTTTGTTGTTGTTGACAGTCAAATGATAGGCTTGAAACAAAAAATGTGGATTTTCTTTCATATGCATTGATCCAGCAATAAGACAGGATTAATGTTACTTGTAAAATACACTGAAGAGCCAAAAAAACTGGTACACCTGCCTACTATTGTGTAGGGCCCCCGCAAGCACGCAGAAGTGCCGCAAGACAACGTGGCATGGACTCAACTAATGTCTGAAGGTATGCAGGAGGCAATTCACACCATGAATCCTGCAGGGCAGTCCACAAATCCATAGGAATGCGAGGCGGTGGAGATCTCTTCTGAACAGTACGTTGCAAGGCATCCCAGATATGCTCAATAATGTTCATGTCTGGTGATTTAGGTGGCCAATGGAAGTGTCTAAAGTAAGAAGAGTGTTCCTGGAGCCACTGGGTAGCAACTCTCGACGTGTGGGGTGTCGCATTGTCCTGCTGGAATTGTCCACGTCCGTCGGAATGCACAATGGACATGAATGGGTGCAGGTGATCGGACAGGATGCTTACGTATCTGTCACCTGTCAGAGTCGTATCTAGACGTATCAGGTGACCCATTTCACGCCAACTGCACATGCCCCATACCATGACAGAGCCTCCACCAGCTTGAACAGTCCCCTGTTGACATGTAGGGTCAATGGATTAATGAGGATGTCTCCATATCCGTACATGTCCATCCGCCCGATACAATTGGAAATGAGACTCGTCAGACCAGGCAACGTGTTTCCAGTCATCAACAGTCCAATGGCGGTGTTGGCGGGCCCAGGCGAGGCGTAAAGCTTAGTGTCATGCAGTCAACAACGGTACAAGAGTGGGCCTTCGGCTCCGAAAGCCCATATCAATGATGGTCCATTAAATAGTTTGCACGCTGGAACTTGTTGATGCCCCAGCATTGAAATCTGCGCCAATTTGAGAAAGGGTTGCACGTCTGTCACGTTTAATGATTCTCGTCAATCATCGTTTGTTCCGTTCGTTCACTATCTTTTTCCGGCTGTAGCAATGTCGAAGATTTGATGTTTTACCGGATTCCCGATATTCACGGTACACTCGTGGTGAAATTTTATCGCTACCTCGGAGATGCTATGTCCCATCTTTCGTGCGCTGACTATAACACCAAGTTCAAACTCACTTAAATCTTGATAACCTGCCTTTATAGCAGCAGTAACCTATCTAGCAATTTTGCCAGACGCTTGTTCTTATGTAGGAGCTGCCGACCGCATCGCGTTACTCTGATTGTTTCCGTACATCTGTTATTTGCATACGCACACCTATACCAGTTTTTTTGGCCTCCAATGTATGTACTGTTAAACCCAATTCTTTCAAAAAAATAAATGTTGGTTGATTGATGTTTTTCAAATGGTTGCTTTGTTACACATTTGGGTTAGTATAAAAATTTTCTTTATGAACAGGAAGATTCCAAATTAATGCATGTAACAGAATTAATTTTAACATAAAAATGTTACTAATGAACTCATAAATACCATGTTTACAGTTGACTCTCATACCGATAAACCGTAACTACAGTTAATTTTCAGTAGTTAGAGCAAAACTTCTTTATAAATAATGATAAAGCTAACTGCTTGTATAGTTTATTGGATGTTGTGTTGATCGAAGTATATTTTGGTCCGGTCGACTAAGATTTGCCGCAACTATCTTTTTTCAACTGGTTGTTTATGCAAACGTCTCGTAACTGGATGTGAAATACGTCACGTGCGCCGCAGTTTATCAAAGCTCTGTGGCACATTGTCTGTCTTCCCAACACATCTGCAGATTGGGCGTGGTTCGACGTGCGAATCTGACTTGTTACCTCCCCTTACAACCTGACGAGAAAGGGTTACCTAGCAACCAGTGTGGTGACCTAGCATCCTCTCTCCCCCCATCTTTCTGTCTCTCTCATGTCTTTGAGAGGGGAAGTTGTCTAGCAAAACAAAAAGTGCGTCCTCTCTCTTTCTCAGCCGCGCGCGCTTGCCTTTACACGCCGACTTCAGAGCAAATAAAGTGCTTCTGGTGAACTTAGAAATTTTATCAAGATTATTAATCACTCAAAATAGTTGCACCTATCGTGACTTGCATTTCAACACAAATGATTTCGCCTGAAAATGTTACACAATACATTTAAACGAGGAATTATTATCTGCAAAGATGTTTTTTTTTATGATTAAAGGTAATTTTTTCCCGTAAAGTTGGCGTTTTATTGTATCTGGCGTAAAATTAACATGATTTTTTAACCTAATATTAATGTAACTCAATGGACAGTACCTTTGTGAATAAAATGATATGCCCAGAAGCATAAACTTGACCTCCCCTTGTCGCCAATAATTGTTTGAACATCGAGCGACTTATATTACCAAACGTAAAGTTTATTTTCGGTAACCTCCTGCAAAATCTGAGGATTTATATTGATTTATTTTAATACACACACATCTTTTGAATAAACTGATAAAATGTAAGGACCTATTCGACCCTTTTTGTCATCTAATAATGGGTAAGCACCGAGCCCGAGTGCAATGTAACTCACGACAGGGAAAATCAGAGGACGTGGTTTTGAATGATTAATTATGAAAGACAATGAAGAAATCAATTATAATCGCCTTATTTATTCATTTCTGTTACAATTTTTATTTTGCAATGAAATATAAATAATTACTTTAAAAGACAGACATTTGCCACGTGTGCAAGGTGTCGGAAACATGTAGCAGCGGGGAGAGGGTATGTTTTCACTCCTCCCGCCGCCGTGAATACACTGCCCTATCTATAACTTCTCCGCGCTCTCTGCTGATTGAGTGTATGCGGGACATTAAAAATTTGCCTTACATAAGGTGTTGTATTATCTTCATTTTCAGAGGGTTTAAAAGTTTGTAATGACGCAGTATTATTAATTTTCTAAATACGCGGTTAATTTTCTTACGTTTAACGGGGTTCCATAATATTTTATCTGGATTCAAAATTAAAGCAGTGGTGGTTCGTTTATCGTTATTGGACATACATTTGCCGTTTAACGTTTATCAGGCATCCGGTTGCCGTTTCAGAAAGTCGTAGTTTTTGTTGAGGGTCATCATTAGGTTAGAAACTTTTCGACTGTGTCAACAGGTTTTGTTTGAGAAAGTTGATTATCTTTTACTACGACGCAGTTTAGATAGCGTGCGAAGAGCGTGCGTGGTGGCCCACACCAGGCCCTTATCTGAGGAGAGGGGAGTGTGCCTGTTGCCATTCAAGTCAGTAGACCCTCAAGACTCTGAAGCAGTAGACTCTCAGCAACAACTCACCGAGACCACGTCGGGCGTGGCGCATAGCCCCCACACCGGCAACTTAATCCTACTCATTATTTCTCCGCAGGTGTGGGAGGTCGCGGCATCTGTTTTTCTTCGGGCAATGAAAATTCTTAAGTAAATCAAATAACGACTGTGGCATTGCTCTGTACTTGTCCATTTATATGTGAACCTTGTAACATTTCCGCGGCTCGTTAAGCCATATTTATAATATTGTAGCCCCACAGTTAGGTGTCATTTTGCAACGTTCGTCGGCTTGTTACACTACCGATGTTTACTTTGCCACAACTAGCTCAAGGTAGAAACACGAGACTCAGTACATGGGCGCCGATTAATTAAAAAAAAGAAGTTCCAGTGTATTTTGTTATTTATATTTATTTAACTATTTAGCGACACAGTTCACAGTAGAAGTTCCAGTATGCAGAGTACGAACCTCTCACAGATTAATATAAAAGTAAAGACCAGCGCCACAGTCGTTTACAGCTTATTAATGTCTCAAAAATTGCAGTATAAAAGAAATATAATATGCGACTACCTCCCACACCGGCAGATAAATAAAATAGCAAAGTTTAGTGGCCGATGTGGGGGTTTAGCGTCGCGCCCAACGCGACCTAAGCGAGCATTGTACGATGACTGCCTTGAAGTGAAGGCTGCTGAAGTGACGCCTCTAACGGCCCTCGCCACCGACTGACTCTGAAGCACTGCTTCCTACAACTGACAAAACTGCTGTAAGTAAAGTGTCCTGAAGTGACGCCTCTAACGGCCCTCGCCGCCACAGCCCTCGCCGCCGATTGACTCTGAAGCACTGCTCCTGAAGTGAGACTCTGGAAGGGCGACAGACAGACGCGTCTTTTGTTCTGCCTCTCGTCCCCTCTCCTGAGATAAGGGCCTGGCCACGCACGCTCTCAACACCTTATCACAACTACGCCGCAGGAAACTGCGTTGTAGGAACTAAAACTGTTGACACCGTCGAACATCCAGAGAAACTAACCTCTTGTACAACAAAACTGCGCCTGAGGAA
This sequence comes from Clitarchus hookeri, assembly GCA_002778355.1. NCBI lineage: Eukaryota > Metazoa > Arthropoda > Insecta > Phasmatodea > Phasmatidae > Clitarchus > Clitarchus hookeri. The sequence continues at coordinate 83,525 of NQII01003402.1, read as the reverse complement.
CTAAAACTTGTCGACATCGCCTGAAAAAGCTAAATAATGCTGACGCTTCCCAAAACTCCAAAGTTCAAGACGAAAACTGTAACCGTCCACCCGATAAACGTAAATAGCAAACGTCCGCCCGATAACCTATAATAGCACACGTCTGCCGGATTAACTATCACGGGAAACGAGCCACCACGGCTTTAAACTTCAAACCCGATAAAAATATTACGAAACTTTCCAAAGCTTTATACACACAAAAGAATTTTACACCTGTGTCCCGAAAAATTAAGAATATTGCGTCATTACAACCTGTTCGTACTCGGAATACCTGAAGATCGATATGTGAAGTAATTTAATTGATTAATAAATAAAAGTATAAAACAAATAAACCGAAACTTGACTTTATTTAATATTTAATTGGCGTCCTTTTAAAAGAGTCTCGTGTTGCTACCACTGAGCTAGCCGAGTGGTAATTTCTATGCATCATCACAAACGCTACATCATTAGAAATATGGCGGCCGAATGCACCGCTGGAATCACCACCAATATGGCGCCTAACTGTGGGGCTGCAATATTATAAAGCCGGCTATAACGAGCCGCGTGCCACATTACAAGTTTCAGGTCAGCTTGCATTTTGGTGTCGGATTACAATCAATTATATATGATATTTTGAGATTTTATATTCTTTATTTAAACGAGTTTAGGTGAAATGTTCATAAATTTTATATTTACTGTAATATTAATACAGTAATACTTTTTTAAAATTCACATTTTTATTGTGTTTATTAGCTAAACTTTATTCGCAGATAATGTCCAGCTCTCCTTTTACTCAAAATGAAGTCTAATAAGGTCAGAAGTTGTATTTTATTGATGTACATGTCAGAACCCTCATCTACTGAAATCCCACCTGTATAGAAATTTTTTGGCAGTCCCCTGAAAAACGGTAGATAGGGTGGTGACTGTACTCGCAAATAGGTGGCAGGTATGTTTTCTAGCAAAAAAAAAATCGCCTCAAAATATTTTGTATACAAAAATATGAACTTCAAATTTTTGAAGTAAAAAATTATATTCAGGTAAATACAGTACTTAATCAACGGAACTATAAACTATGCTGACACTTTTAAGACTGATTTAAAAGTAAGTTTCTCAGGAATTTTCAAAATAATCACAAAATTATAGATAGAAATAGGAGCAATGCACTAAGGTCCCACTCAATTCCGTAACCACATTATTAAACATCATGCTTTCAATACAATATTAATACATACAACAGTTGCTGCCAACTTATCTGGGAGCATAGCAGTGAGTGTGTGGACTAAAATATATGCAGTAAGGGAAAGTGACTTTTTTCAACGGTTGACTTCATAAGTACTCACTATTCTGTGAATAATCAACACCACAAACAACATGAGCTTTGTTAACTATATATGAAAGAAAGATTCTCACCTCTCTCGTTCCTTATCCCAGCTACGCACACGCACACTTGTTGCCTCCGTTTCTTTCAGCAAGACGATGTTGGACACCATCATTTCTCTGCACCAATCCTGCACTTCTTCCAAACTCTGCAGTAATAGTCAACCAACATAGTTCATCAAACAACATTCGGTACAACTAGCAACAAAGTTTTAAAACACTTGTCCTATAATTGGGTTACTGTTACTTGAAGGTCTGAAAGTCCATCTCACTTTCTTCATTCTGTTGATTTTGCCTTCCACCATACGTAAATACAGTAGAGCTCCCGATTTTACATAGGGTCACGGTTCCCAAGCATGACGTCGTAAAATCCGTGACTTCATAAAATTGGGACAGACTGAATTTGACCCCACATTTGATGCCACTTCGGCTTCTGAAATGGAATCGTCAGTTCTCCCTCTAGGAGCTAGAAAGCTGTGTGCTCCATTAACGGGGCTTCAATTAGGGCTGGTTCCTGCCTGACAGCACGCTTTGTCTGGGCAAGTGGGGCCTCAGCCGCCTTCTTCCTCCCAGCACAGTGACCAGGCATGGGGGTAGTGATGTGTACAGAAGGTATCTAGGCAAAGGTGTCTGTCTGGAATCTGTAGGCTCAGGCACGTCTGGATGATGTTCAATGTATGCGGTAGTTGAAGCAAACTCTAATCTGGCGTGGTCTTCCCAGTGGCAATGCATCCTGGTGCAGATGCCGTACGGGTCCGTCCCCTTTTACCTCCCAGTCAACAAGCAGTAAGGGGGGCGACACAATCGCTCACGTCTCACCGTCAGGTTGAGGGTACTGACTTTCCTCGTAAAGAACACTAAGTCCTCCAATTCTCCAGTGACGTCTGAGGGGCGGCCAACTGCTCGAGTCAGGCATACAGCTAGAGTGTTGTAGCTTTCCCTCCTTGGGCCTGGGAGGCCGGGAAAGATTCTCTATGCCTTTGCCAAGGGAGTGCCCAGGAGAGCGGCGTGACCTGCTAGCAGCCAGCTCCCAACACTGACAAGAACAAGGAGCTTCCTTCTGGACTTGATATAAGGGGGGTTAGCGTGGCAGTAAAGTCATATGTGGGTCTAATATAGTATAGTGGTAGGAAAGGGTAGCTGTGAAAGCAGAAGGCTAACTTGAGAGCAAGTGTCTTTAACGGTAAAATGCCAAACACAGACTCCTGACCTATGCCCTGGATAGTCTGACGGACTAGGACCAAGCATAAGGTAAGGTGCGTAATCATTGGCCGACTGCAAACACACTGAACTTCGGAACTGTAGCGATAGCTGACCAGCAATGTGGCACTCAGGCTGGGGACTTACTCGCAGTCAGCTCTTGAGTAAGCGGTAACTGCCGTATGTAAGGAAGACCACTGGATCTGTGTCGCAGAATTCAGGCTGGGGAGCTACTGCAGTGAACTATCCCGAGAATGGCCTGGCCGCGGGCTATATACAGCTCCGAAGGCTGTGGCGAGCGAGTGGGGGCAGCCAATCCTCCTGCGTGTCGAGGATGCGGGTGCAGTACCAGCCAGCCCAGCGCAACATTTGGCAGGGGGGTGGTCCATCCACTGTAGTGGCGAGTGGCGGCGGCTTGCCTACTGGCAGGCGGCGCAACACACTTCCATCATTGAGGTGTAGAGAGGATGTGGTGGACGTGTCAACGATGGCATGTAACGGCACAGAACAGGCGCAGTGGCAGAGGCGCAGGCTACTACGAGCCAAGGACGTCACCTCGTGGCGCTTCACATTACCTAAACATTGTGGTAAAAGTATTTTTTGTATGAAATCTATGTTTCATCATCTCTGATGTAAAAACGTTTCCAAATTAAATATTAATTTTAATCAATAACCATACGTTTTCCAAATTAAATGATAAGGTATTATGACTCCCCTAGTTACCAAAAGAAATTAAACATGAGCACGCGTAACTTTCAGGGACTGTAAAATCCACTTTCAATTGCTTTTCACAGGAAAATCAGAGGTTTCACTACAAATATATAAACTTATTGTAATACTTAAAAATCTTAAGAATAAAATAATACTCTAGAAAGTTAAGTATGACTACTCATTGACACCAAATGTACATAGGTTCAAACAGAGCACCACATAATTTCCAGCAAATGTGAATTACATTTTAAGTTGCTTCTCATGGGGAAATAGCTGCTTTATTACAAATGAATAAATATGTTTCAATACTGACACTCCTTTAGAATGAAGTGGTTACCTAGAAAGATACATACATCCTCCTGTTGATATAAAAAAAAGCTCAAACACAGTACCGCGTAACTTTCAGCAGGAAACTACTTCCACAGTTGTTTGCGACTGTTAATTTACAAGTTCATACAGTATTTGAATTTTATAAGTCCCACCATATGACAGTAGCACTATCTGGTAGGATTTCTGTGTACAAATATGGCAGTTACTACACCATCTTGTAAGGTCCCCCTTCCCCTCCCCACCTGAACGAAATTGTGTTTCCACTGTGTTCAGTCAAGTCAACACAAATAAACGGAAATGCAACCAGCCCTGTACATTTCCGTACGAAACAGCAGCACTGAGCTTTAAATTTGACCCAGTTTGTTACCTCCATACGTAAGAGTGAGTGAATGAGTGAAGATATTTGGGCGGCTCTTAACAGCAATTTCTTGAGAGTCGATAAGGATGATTGAGGTGAGTATGAAGCAGCACCGGAATGAAAGGGCGTGGGAAACTGGAGATCCCAGAGAAAACCCGCCGACCAGCGGCATTGTCTGGCACAATTCCCACATGCAAAAATCCGGGAGTGGCCCGGCCGGGGATTGAACCCGGTTCGCCTTGGTGGGAGGCGAGCAGGGTAACTGCTCAGCCACAAGTAGGCTAACCGCTCAGCCACCGCGGCCCCTCCGTACTTAAAGACATGCACAAAACACGCTTAGGGGGAGGAGAGGGATTTCGCATACACTGTAGACTCAATTTTCTGTTTTGTAAACTGTAAACACACAAGTGAAACTATACACATATTGTGCCAGAACAGGTCAACAAATCAAAAGCACATGATATAAATCAGAAAACATAAATAAAATTGCATTCCAATAAACGCAGTGTAAATAGAACAAATATAAATACGATCAATTCTGAGTGTAAACCAAATTCAAAATCCAGAAACAAAGTCAAATTAATGTTATAACAGCACTATCACAAAATGTGTTGAAAAGCCAAACACTGTAAACAAAATAGCAAAGACAAATTATGACAAACATGTCAAAGTCATGTCATTAAGGAAGGACGATTTTATGGGTGAAAGGCAGGATGTGTAAATAGTGCTGTTATTGGTTCCTCCTGTTGACGTGCGCATGGGATTGGAGTGTAGGAATTCCAAAGAGGGTGGTAGAGGAAACTGAGGCGTGGGAGATAACAGAGCATCCCTTGTGATGTCATGTATCGTGCAAGCTACAAAAGCAGGTAGCACCCCTACCTCATGTCGCCACTTTTTTTTTACATCACACCAATTAATGGTAACAACATTGCAACCACTGTATTTTATCACTGTGGGCTAGCAAGTGTATTTTAATTGAGTTTCATTGTGATTTCTTAAATTTTTTTGGGATTTTTCTTTTTTTTCATACAATTTTGGGATGTTTTGACGGTTCCGGAGAATCGCTTTGTAAAATTTCTGTATTCATAAAATTTGGGTTCTACTAATAATTCCTATAATTAATGACTAACACACTGATAAAGTGAAGCTGAAAAATTATTACACAAATATTTCACTATCATACCAATTCTTGTGCTGTTAATAAAACAAAAAGATATACTTATTTCACTAATCAGCTATTTACAAATTAATATTTTTAGAAGATGTAAAGACACTAAACACCTTTTTGTAAACATTTTTAATACTTCAGTTTATGTTAGTTGTAGGTGTTTCATTCAAAAATGTTCTATTAAATGTGAATAAATAGGAAGTGGCTGAACATATATAAGCATGTCAGCACTAAAATTTAAGTCTGTGAAATTGCAATTACAGGTACCTTGCCCCTCTGAACTAGTTGCCAATTTCTGATACGAATTTTTATTTATATGCAAAATTACTGTACAGAAACAATGTATAGATAGGAAAGCACCCTATTTTAAGTAATCTGTTTGGAAGTTGCTCCTTAGTTTTTACTTCAAACCACATGGATCAACATATGCCATACACCCCAAACAGTGACATTTTAGAAACATGCACTTCAATAAAAATATAGTATTTCTAGAATCAGGAAAATTGTTTTAGTGTTTTTAAGTCCTTCTCTTTTCATTTATGTGTTAATGAAAACCATCTTACTGAAAATGTCACAGAACAGGAAAGTGGCCTGGTTAATAAAATAAAATGATATACAGAAATGTGTGCATTTATGGGTTTCGAAGTTTGGTCATAATAGGAAAACTCATTCGAAAGCTTCCATAACGACTAACTTAATAATCACACATTCAAATTCTAAACATTTAAACCAGGTTTTATAAGAATTACATAAATCTAAGACAGGGCAGTAGACAATGAATAACACACGCACACACACATATGCACACACACAGAAAGACAAACCTGTATTGTGTCCATGAGGTTGGCACGAATGCCTGCTGCCCACAACTCTCGTACGACACTACACTTCTCCTTGATCATGGACCTCTGTCCTAGCGAACACACCATCACATCCAGCACACGCACATCAAGGTCACTTTCTTGTAGAGCTGACACAATACGGTCCAGGGATATGCTAACACCCACGGCTGACTGACTCACTTCTCGGGGCACCATTCCAGCCAGTTCTACCGTTTTCCTGACAAGCATACCACACAAACTTCTAACAGCACATACAACAGTTTTATACTGTTAAACATTTTTGCCACCAAGATTTCAGATCTCATTAAAGAATTTTTGTTTGCACCTCCTGTGATATATTTGGAAGCTCTGTGTACGACTCCTCTAATAAGAAACATACAGACCTTATGGGTGTTTGCACACGCACTCACATCGGACTCTGATCTGACATGTGTGGGATCGGATATCTACATTTTCACATGCATTGACATGTTATCGGAGTCAGAGGTCTTTATAAGATTGTCAGAGAGAGGAGAAAGATGTGGCCCATGATTAACAGAAGACTTTACCTTCTTTATTTGCTATCTCTCAGGAAGAAATAAGAGAAGAATGAAAGACAATGTTGAGTTCATTCACTATTAACAGCAAGATTTCTAGTTTTGTTCCATAAACATGGCCTGCTCTCCACCAGCTTAATTAATAATTCTGTCTTGTATTGAAATTAATAATATGTAGTAATATAATAGTAGAACCCTGTTATAACATTTTCTTGCATATACTGTAATACTATTCTAATTATGTAATTAGTTGCCAACTTAACTAGGATCCAGCATGCCAGTGTGTGCTGTCTCATACCTATACTAGTTATGAGAAGTGATTTTTTCAAATGTTTATGTCAAAAGTGCTTACTATATCATGAAAAACCTCTAAGAAAATTGTATGCCAACTGTTCTACCTACAGGTATGACAAAAGTTAGCAGAAATGAGTGTGTGCACAGCGAACATTATGGACTTGCTAAGAGCCAAATGCACTGCTTACCTGAACATGTGCAACATGCTGTCGTATCGTCCCCCTGCTGCCAACACGTCCACGCCACCTTTCCTACGCTTCTTCTTCAGCTCGCACACAAACTGGCACATCATGCCGCTGTACTGGTGACTACTGTGCACCAGCCCTGGCGCCACTGTTATCGGAAACTGACACAAACAAATGTCCGCATGGTAGTTACATCATTCATTTCCTTCTTAATGATATTCTATCTATAATGTCTATGAAAGAAAAAAAACTAAATGATACTAGCCAGAATCATGATTCAAAAATCTTTGTATCCAAAGATGGCACTAAACCACCCTTATCAAGGAATTTACTGATAGGTCGTTATTATTGCTAACATATTACAACTATAACCATAAATACACAAAGTCTGTTTTTTAAAGTAAGAACCATTTAAATAAAAAATTAAGGTCTGAACATTGCAGGTATTTAATTTTTTCTCAGATTCTATACATTTTCAGCTACTTTTCCACAGTTTCCATCATTCAATCTAAAACATTTGTCGTAGCGTGAGACAAGGTTTTGTAGACCAGTGCCATAGAACTTTGCTGCCCGAGAGGACAACCATTCCTGAACTGCAGTTCTCACTTCACTGGTGTGGAAATGCTTGCTGGCGAGGAACTTTTCCAGATGATGAAAGACGTGGTAGTCCGACGGCGCCAGATCTGGGCGCACGGCCGTAGTGTGCATGCGCAGTGACTTCCAGCATCCCTTCCGGACACACACAGCAGTTGCCGGCATGTTGGCAGTGTGTACGTTTCAAAAGTTAGGATGGCAAGGTTAGAGAAAATCCAACAGCCAACTACCTATAAAATAACGTCCATTATTCAATTCCAAGCTGCAAGAAATGGGACACCTACAGAAAATCATTGCCATATCTGTAAAGTATACGGCCCAAATGCCATGCCATGAGTGATGGCAAAGCTTGCAAGTGGGTGACAGCACTTTCATGATGAACCATGCTCGGGCAGGCCTTCTGTAATCGACAACAGTCTCGTGAGTGTGGTAGACAACGTGATTCTTCGAAACAGATACATAATTCATCATATCTGCGCTAACAGTGAACTTCCCCACACGTTTCATAATCTGTTCTCTACACAACTGTGAAGGAAAACCTGGGCTACAGAAAGTTGTAAATTCAATAGGTTCCAAAGATGCTTACAGAGAAACAAAAAACAAAGAGATTAGCCAGTGCTTGGATGTTTTTGACACACTGCAATGAGGAAGGTGATGAACTGTTGTCACATCATCACAGGGGATGAGACATGGGTGTCCCACTTGACCCTAAAATCCAAGCAGCAGTCACTGGAGTGGCAACACATCTTTTCTCCAACGAAAGTGAAATTCAGACAAACAATTTCAACTAGCAAAATTATAGGAAACGTGTTTTGGAAAAACATTCAATGGGCAATGAAATATGCAGAGGTTATTGTATTAATTGGATATGCCTAGCAGTGGTCAGTTTCTACACAAACTTATCTCTTCATTGTCTATTTTTAATCTCAGCATTAGATGACACCTTACATTTTATTCTTGAAGCAAACAGTTTGGCACAGTAGATATTTCAGGTTCGTAAGATTTATTTAAGAAGTGGAGCCACAACCAGTTTCCATGCTAGTGAGGAAGATAAGAGGTCTACGGCTCATTGGTAAGAACGCCTGTTTTCTGCCAAACATGAAATTGCAAAATTTCCACAAAATTTGCTTCAGTTATTTGTAATTGTGAAATAAGCGAACACTTTTCAAAAACACGGAATAATTGTGTAAGATTGGCATACGAAACTGTAAACACGTAGTTGGTTTGAGCAATCAATTGCAATAGACTGTGCTGAATCAATTAGAATGTTTGCATATTCGAATACTCATCTGAACAACATTTAATAGTACTGAATGAGACGTTAAAACAGCTTAAAATGGAGTTTGTTTAGGTTCTCAGAAAATCCATTGATTTAGTATACTGGATGTTGAAGTTTTTGATTCAGCAGTATAAATTTCTATGGGAAAATTTTACAGTCTTCATAAAGTTAACATTGCAGTGTGCAATTATTACAATACAATATAAAGAGAATACTTGTACTGCAAACATACAAACACCACCATCAACAGCACCACACAGAAACAAAAACAATATTGGTATGGCAAAACTTAACTTTTTGTTAATTTCAATACCATCAGCAGAGAAAAACAAAATATAAAAGGATGAATATATTATTTCAAATAAACTGGCTTTTATGGTGGGAAACATGAATAAATACAATCACGTTATTTAGTGGAATATTTATTTATGTAAACGAAGCTACGTGTTTTATAAGTTACAGGGTCTAATTTTTGCAGTCAAATTATTGGGCTGATGCAAAATGTGGTATTCTACCAAAATGTTTTTTAATCTATCTTTTGCAGAACAGTTCTTTTCTTGGTTCCATTTTTTCAGTAGTTTCTTATTCTGTAAGGGAATCATGCTGGTGAATCATGTTTTTGCTTGTATTTCATAAATTCATATTAACTGTCTATTTTATATGCACACACATTTTTAATATACATGAACTCATAAGTATTTGTTTTTTTCATTGAATTGGCAAATTTTAGCAATTAAAATAATATATTTATTTAAAATTGGGCACTTCAATTTACTAGTTCGCTGGAAGAAGATTAATTCTACACGTACTTTAGAAAAAGTTGACGCTATTCCCCACCTGCGGGTCATACAATGTCAGTTAATATTACCAGGCACAGACTGTAGGGTGCCTTGAAAGTTGGGGGTATATTCTGTACCATATAAGAAGGCCACTTTTTGACAGCTCGGCGAAAGTAGCGCCACTGTTTACATCTGACTACGTATCCTTCCGCCATCAGCTGGTCCGTCACGTCGGGGCTGTATTTTTTATCAACACGCTGTCAGCTAATCCACTTCTCATTGTACTGTAATGCTAAACAAATTTTAAGATATTTTAAGACTGACATCTGTCTAAAAATATAAGTAGGTTATAAAAGTAAAAATATAAAATGTTAGATATTTGATAACTCTTTTTTAATTTGTCCGAGATAGTGAATTTGGGTTAAAATTTGCGAGACGGTCTGTTGTATCTATTATTACACTTTGGAGTTATAACTAATATATACAAGTTGGAAATATGTGACGTGGAATAACGTTAGAATTGCTTAAAAACTATTCACGCGTGTCTCACTTTCTACGGAAACAAGGAGATGGGTTTCTAGAGAACAATATGGCGTATAATTTACGTAGACGAACGATTACCGGCCGAATATAAATGACTTGTACTCCAAATCGTTGTAGATGAAATATATGTTACTTTAAAAATTATGCAGAGCTCGTGGAAAAATATAACTATTGGCATATGTTTGTAAATTCGTTATATATCGCGCAAGAAAGAGGTTCATTTCTGGCTGGTAATAGCTCGCAGAATATTCTATAGATAGCGCGCAGCACGTCACGGCGAAGTTTTGAGTAACTCTCTTTATGGTCAAGTGATAGCGTATTTTTTAAAGTTAATAATTCTTATGTTACGGGCTTGAAATATATTAAAAATTTGTGTCGTTTCGTCAAATTATTAGAAAAAATAATTCAACAATATTATGCAATATTTCTGTATGCTTTTGGAATTAATATCATGGACGTGTTGAAAGCAAGGTTTGAGATGGATGATACGACGTGAAAAATCTTTCTGAAGTTAGCACAACTTCAGAAAACTTTTCCATGTCGTATCGTTCTATTGTACATTTCATTTTGAGCACCTAGAAATAACTGTATTATCACGAAGTTTAGTTTTTAACGCTAACAACCATTGTTTTGTGACCTAGTAAAATAAAATGTATTAATAAATCTATGAACTCTTTCTTATCCGCACATTTTCTGCTTTTCTGATGTGCATCGGCAGTGCACTCAGAATAGCCAACGTAATTTTAACTTTTGTTCGTTCGTGCATCAGCTGATACAGGATTTTGTAAATGGCGCTTTGTTTGTTTCGTAAACATTAAGTTGCCACTCACTGACTGTCAGAAAGTGGCCTTCTTATACGGTATGGACTATAACAGGGTAACATTAAGGTAGCCATTCGGTGTTTCAATTTACTGGTTGGTTATATTATTACGAGATTATACTTTACAGAAACAATTCTGAGGTGGTACCCTAATTATTGTACTCATGCTAACTTTAGTCTGTGTCTTGGGGGTGACGGTAGGCATCGGAGGGGTTTCTTTGAGCGACGACTTGATACTTATCTAGTCTTGTAGTTCTGGTATGTTGTCAACAGGCTGAGATCTGGCGCTTTGGGCGGCCTTGGAAAAGACCCTGGTTATGGTGACTTCTCTCCCCGACTGTGGCTCCGGGTACGCTTCTCGACGGCTGCCTCCTCGACTCGCTTCTTCCAGTACTCCCGATCCGACTTGCGCTCGCGCACTTTTGAGTCAACTCACCTGGTTCAACTGATCCCCCCTTGTCAAACAACTTGGCTTTTAAAGTATTTCTATCCCCCCTTAGAACCTACATGTGTCTTCCCTTGTTAGGGGGAGGAGAGGGGAAGGTGAGGGCCAGCGGCCCCTGCCAAAACGCTGTCAGCTCTTCTCCTGCGTCTAACTAGTGTTGCATTAGCGTAACTTTTGCTTACATCGGCATTTTCTTTGTGGTGCGTGTCTCTGCATGTAGGTAGGGGAGGGTGGGGACTCGTGGCCCAATTGCCAAGCTTTGTCAGCCTTTTCTCTAGTGTATATCCCCCTTCAGCATGTGTTNGAAGCCTGCGGTGCTACTGACAAACCCTGTCAGCTGTTTCTGCCGCGCGTGTCCAAATTGCCACGCGAGAGTGGGGGAAGGGAGGGGTGGTCCGAGGCAACCTTGATACATGTAACTTGCTCCCTGGCTCCGGCTTGCCTTCATCGTAAGGGTTAATTGCTGCCACGTGTCTTCGAGGCAGGTGGCTACTTGGAGGGCCCTTGTGGGAGGGGTTGGGGTACGGCGTGCGTTGTGACAGCTGAGTTTCTACGTTGATATGGCACGCATCAAAGTAGCGAAAAATATACCAAAATCACTTCATCAAAACAAACAAATTCATGAAAATATTTGCACTGAAAACAGGTGTCCACACTTATTGGTTGTGATAATGAAACAAGCTGTGTTGGTTTAAGTACAACAAACATAAAAAAATGTATTGTGTGTAACACATGAAACTATAAATGAAGGTGGGTATAACAGGATTAATGTCTTCTGAACAGTGAGCTCATTAGTGACCGAGCTGGAGAAGAAAGATTGAAAATGTTGCGGGAGGCATGACAAACTATTCTGGTGAATGCGAGAAACAATTTAAAAGTGCAAGGAGCTCTGCAGTATGCTAAAATAAACTTTCCACAGCCCACAGAGTAAATGGTGGCAGGAACTTACAGTAACTCCAAGTGCTTCTGCGTGACTGATAACTGCCTCCAGCTCATGAAACGCTTGCTTGGCAAGGGAAGCCGCTTCCCCGCGTCGCTTCGTAACAATTTTGAAGGCAGCTGACACATCAGACAACGATCCTTCAGTATCAATCAAGCCAAACAAGGTGAATATCGACTGGTCACTCAGAGATGTGCCATCCGCATGTAGCTGAGCACGAAATTCAGACAGCCTATCCTCCTGAAACCATTTATAACTTATAACAAATTAGAATTTACAAAAGTACATACAAAGTTTTTCTTCTGTGAATATGAACACAAAATACCTATATGGAGAAACTGCAAGTCATATTCACACGCATATCAAACAACATACACAACTTAATCATTGTTTAAACAATTTCTAAAAACCTGTACATGCTTATATCAATTCCAATGCTTCATGTGGCCTAATTTTCAAACTTAATGACACTACTTGTAGAATTAACTAATGCTGTAAAACTTAGATTTACCAATTCAGATTATTTTGGAAGAATCGATGGTACAATGAATCAAAGAATAGATGACCCATCTCTATCCTCAATACATAATTCTGCAAAGTTACTTCATGGCACAATTTTGCAAACATCCAATCTTTTTCCCGGTTACAATAAAAAACCCTACAAAACTACAAAATCAAGACTCCACTGTCAATCAGCATGAAACCAAACAACCAATATACTAAAAACACCTAATGACAGTAAGTTCACACACAGGCCACATAGACACTTCACTCGCCTTGGCTTCCTCTAGCACAGCACACACATGACGATGGACACTGGGATCCACGCCACAATGCAGCAAGGTTGCTTGTAGTAACAATGTGTGATTCAAGCGAATACTGCATGCCTTGGTGCGTAAACTAGGGAACTCATTGACAACTTCTTCCACCACTGACAACAGTTCTGCATCTGCCACCAGACTGCCTTTAACACAATATAACTCACAAAGTTACATTTAAGGAACCCTTCGGAGGAAAACAAGACATATTTAGGTCTTGTGAGACATTGGCCAAAACTACCTATTACAAAAATATTACATATATTGAATAATCAAAATAGATACCTTTTCTCAATTTTTAAGGTAAAAATTCCTAAATTCATGATTAAATGCCATTTTGAAGTAATTTCTCCAAAACATTAATCCCCCTTTTGTGGTATTAATCATTATATTTTTCTACTCTATGATCATGTCACAACCTCTAAATATCTAGAAATGAAGACGGATGTTCTAAAAAAATATATACGAAAATGATTCAGATTTAGCAAAATTACACATAAAAAAAGTTACCAGGTGTGGGTGTTACAATGTCGAATGCACACTCGTACAATTCTCTAGGGTGGAATCCAAAGACCTTCTTTTCTCGGTAGACTCGCTCAACGGTGTAACGCTTGAGAAACGTGATGCCATTCCAAGCCATGTAGCGAGCAAATGGCACCCGCAGATCATGGGGAAGGCACACAACCACTCCCGAACGCGCCATGAGGTGCACGTACGAGTCTCCAGCCTCGTAGTTCTGGTTCGGCGGGGAGAGGAGGGGAGTCGACAGAGACACAGCTCCGTGCTTGTGAAACACACGTGCTACCGTCTGTTTTACCAACTCCTGCATGCACGGCGACGGGCCCCGTACCAGACTCATGTGGTACGTGATATCCTCAGCAGGTCCGACCTCCTACACAATCACACACATGCATACATAAATATTTATCATCAAAAAACTTACGTTTGTTTGTACAAGAATTAACAGACTCCCATGCAGCCCCTGTAATTCTTTAACTAGTACACACCAAGGGGAATCAGGTTTGATTCTTGGCAGGAACAACCACATTTTTTCAAATGTGGGAAACAGGGCAGAAGTTGCAGTTGGCCAGAACGTTTTCTCAGGGTACTCCCATTCTCCTGCCTTTGCATTCTCACCTCATTTCACCCTTACCGGCACTCGAGACCTCTTTGTTAAGAGCCAACCCCGTACCTCTCAAGTAAATTTTGTTAATAAAGTTTACAATAAGACTGTCTGCTTTGGTTAAAGCAGAGATTGGTTGCAACTACAAGTGAAACTGGTGCCTGTCTGCAGTAGCTACAGAAGTGAACATGCCCAGTGTGTCTAGTTTCTATGGACTCCGTTGTGATAGCAATTAAACTGTTCTACCTAGCAAGCGACTTCTATTTTACAATTGTCCATAATCAGGTATCTAGCAGAAGGTGGTGTTGAACGTAACAATTTCAGAGCATTGTTTGGTTGTGACAGGCTGATGTTGCATTCCAAGTTGTTTCTCAACCTACATGTTGGATCAAGTGGCAAATTGTGAAAGGAAAAAGTTATTAGGCAACAATTAGATGATGATACTATTAAAAAAAATTGGCCACAGTATACAATTGCAGTACAATGATGTATGCATCACTGGCCAACAAGGGGCACATCCAACATTCCAGGACCGATTCTCATGGATGCTGTACCCAAAGATATGGCAGGGATGTACATTACTACTGGGTTGCAAGGAGAAGCTAGCATGTTATTAGCCTTGGTTTTCATACTGGGTGCAGAATATAATTTTGTACACTAATGCAATTTACAAAAATAAAAGAGAAAGAAAGAGCTCAGATCCTGGAATGAGATTTTGCATGGTTTCCACTGCCCCCGTTGCAAGATTTGATTGATAAGTACTTGAGAGAGAAGGATAAAGATGGACACTCATCTTATGTGAGCTTACAGCCTCGCCATCTTGGTATTCACTGCTCCTCCTGGGAATACTGCCAGACTACTTGCGATATAATGGATACATGCACACTGCGGAGTGTATAGTTCCACGCCCACACACACAATATAGTACATGAGAATATACAACATACCGCCCGCAGAGACCGACTGAGGTCTCTAATAATGCACACACACAGTCACGCTATGTACAAAATATCAAATTTTTAGAACTGGAAAGCATTATTGGGTTGGCAGGCGGTACAGCTTGTGTACCGGTCGACACAACTGTCTCTTTTGGGTGCGCATTTCCACCACTCTGACGACGTGGTCTGCTCCAGGATGTAACTTGACGACTAGCCAAGCACCAGCCCAATGGGGGTATGCGTTCTTCACCTACAAGGACCAAATCTCCCACAGTGAGTCCTGGTTGGTTGGTTTGCCACTTGCCCCGAGGTTGCAGCTGTTGATACTCATGATACCGTCGTCTCCAAAACTGCTTGGAAAGTGCACACACCATTTTCCATCTCTGGGATAGGCAGAGTGCACTATCACTGTTCTCATCACATGATTCAGGGACACCTACGTGGGGCCTACCAATAAGAAAATCTCCCGGTGTGAGGGCAGCAAAGTCACAAGGGTCGGATGATGGTGTTAATGGTCTGGAATTGAGGACAGCTTCAACCTTAGTACACAATGTCATTAACTCCTCCAAAGTGAGAATCTGATTGCCAATGCTGGTATTTGACTGACTTCCATAACCCACCTTGATGGGCACTTGCTGAGGGAAGAAAATGAAAATTAATGGAGTGAGTCAGAGAAAAGTTTTAAACAATGGGAGACTTCAGAAGTTGGAAAAAGGATTGTTGAAGCTGCCTTGCCGCGCGCACAAAATTGACCCCACAATCCCAATAGAGACTCATGCATAATCCTCGTCTTAACACAAACCGTGTTAAGGCTGCAATGTCTCGCCTTCACAGAACGTTACACTGCCCGAAGAACTACCTACTTTTTCAAGTCACATCAGTCTTACGCTGCTCAGTTGAGAGCTCTGCTCTGCACGACCCTGCCTCGCTGTCCACCTTGTAGCTTACTCTCAGCGGTAATTATTAAGTTTAGGGGCTTTTCTGTAAAAAAACCCCAAAAAGTAATATATTTCTACTCTACTAATCACGTAGAACACGAATATACTAGGGGCGTAGCTTTAAAATAAGTACAACATATTTTTTAAAAATTGAACAAAATTGCAAAATGACTGTTTAGACAGTTTGTTTACGTTTGTGAACGAAACGTCCTAGACCAACAAAAGTTGGATTAACGGGTTCTGCACAGCTTACCTTGTTCATATTCAAGATGGCGTAATGTTAAAATAAGTAGAACATATTTAAAGAAATCGCGAAATTTGATGTTTACGTCTATTAACGTCTAATGGCTGCACATTGCATATTTCACGCAATCTAGCAGCCGCAGATGTCATCACGGGCCGTACGTTAGTATACCAGTGTCTGGCCACAGGTGCGGATCGCGGTGAGTTAGGTGTTGCTCCGTTCGTGATTTAAAACAAAGAACGCAAGCAAGAGTGTATATTAGCCTATTAACGAGTGCTTCTGTGTATATATTCTGCTGTTAACGTGTATTTCAGTGCGTTATATGTGCGTATGTGGCACTTTGTGGAAGATTGCAATTTCATTGAGTGAGGTGAGATGGAATTGGCCATTTACAGACGTATGTACCACCCGCCTACATTGGTGAGGAAATTGATATTATTTTGGTGTGTTTTATGGCTCCTTTAAATCCCTAAAATCCTAAATTTGTAGTTTAGTGTGAAACCCAAAAATCCTAACAGGTAGCTTAACGTTCAAAGGTAGTTATAGTACGTAATTCAAACAAGGTTTTTCCGGACGTTTTACCCCACAATTTCACATTCTTTCTCAACTAACCTAGGATTATTGGTAGGTAACGCAGAACACGACTATAGTAGTGTCATTAACGTATGACTAATTGTATAATATGTGCCCACCTAACCTAACCCCACGATGGGTGAATTACATTTTTAAACTAACCTAGGATTGTAGCGATTTTAACTAACCTAAGATTGCAGTTATTTAAACTCATGTAGGATTATAGGGTTCCCATCTAGTCTGTGATTGTAGGGTGTTGATTGGAGATTTGATTAATATTGTATAATCTTATATTACTTAACAACCTTACAATCCTAGGTTAGTTTAAAAATGTAAAATAGTGATTCACCCATCGTGGGGTTAGGTTCTGTTAGGTTAGGTGGGCACATATTAAGAAATTAGTTGTACGTTAATGCCCCTAGTATATTCGTGTTCTACGTGATTAGTAGAGTAGAAATATACCACTTTTTGGGGTTATTTTTTTTTTACAGTAAAGCCCCTAAACTTAATAATTACCCTCTCAGCTATCACGAGTGTGAGTACCGCAGTCTTGCGGTTGCCCTCACCCCCAGTGCTGCTGCGTCTTCCGAAACATAGGTAACTATACCAGTTGGCAACTTGGGACCGGCCCTTCAGGCCTCAGACAAGGTACAGGCTGGTTTATGTGTGTTTTAATTGAGCAATCAATAAAACAGGCATAAATCCGACTTGGTCAAGTTGTCTCTCCAGCACTCTGTATTGCTACACCTTATCCTTTCTCTTTCCGGTTCGTCATCTGACCTAGTAAGACTCTTCTAAGATTAACCACGAGCCGACGCCTTGCTCCTTTTCTCTCCTATTGAAAGCTGTCTCGAAGTGCAGCTTAGGAAGCTTGCCTTCCTGGGCCTCATTAGAGCAGTTGTCTCTTGAACTACCAACCTTCCAGTAAGAGCCTGGGTCAGACCGCGACGTTCCGCACACCAGGTTTCTTGCTTGGAAACGATAGTCCAACTCCCAACAGGAGTCCTGCTCTTCATGACACCTGGGTCAGATCACATTGTTCCACGTGCCAAGGAGTCACAGGAGTGGACGCCCTTTGCTGTCTACTGTAACCTCCAGCCCGGAATTTGGGTCAGATCGTGACGCTCTAAGTCTCTGGGTTGAAGACCAGTAGTACAGGCCTCCCACCTCACCTGACATCCGCATCTCTCATTCCATCAGGCTGTGTCTACCCCTTACTGGCCACCCACTATCAACCTAATTGGTTACCCCCACCACCTTACGTCTCATTATAGGGTTAGGCAGGGCAAAGCTGCCAAGCTAGGGTGAGCTCAGGCTGGGTTACGAAGGGAAAGTGGCCGAGTTAACAACCAGGTATACTCCTGAAAGAAAGAGGAGGCTGCACGTCAAAGAGGGTCAACCACCAGCTCAACAAGCTCCAATTCTAACCTCCTTTGGCACGTACCATGAGCAATATCTCCGCTGCCACATACACCACCAAAGAAGACACCTACTTTCATCCGACCAGCTTAAGTTATCAGGGTAGTCAGGGCCCTTAACATCGCAGCAGCTTACATTCTAACCAGGGCACCCACTAGCCCATCGTTCGCTTGCGCGCCCCACCCAAAGCTCAGCGCACAATTATTGACGTGGCCAAAGCCAACAACTCAGGCACCAGGAAACACCCCGTTCAAGAAATGACCACGGCTTCACCATCTTCCAGGGGGGGAAGTAGCTTAGCCTTATCCTCCAACAGCAAATCCCACTAAGGGTGAGAGACGAGGCCACATACCTCCCACAAAGGAGAAACAAGTTTGATTCCCGGCAGGGTCTTCCTTTGCACCTCTCGGAATAAAGCGGCATTTCAATCCACCTGCTGCCCCTTACTTTGGATGGCCTTGGGAGGCCGGTGTCAAGTCCTTCAAGACACACTTTACCAGAGTCATTGGGGAGCAGAACTTGACCTTTGAAGAACTATATACTGTGGTTGTGCAGGCGGAGACAGTATTGAACTCTTGGCCACTGTGTCCTCTTAGCTCAGACCCTAATGGCATGAGTGCACTCAGTCCAGGTAATTTCCTTACATTGGAACCCCTTGTAGCCATGCCATAACCAGATATTCGTGAGGTGAGCCTAAACAGAATACAGTATTGCAGCTGGTGGAAAGAATTCACCAAGACTACTGGTGGCGCTGGCATCAGGAATATCTACACACCCTACAACAACGAACGAAATGGCAAGAAGTAGGATTACGCCTTGCTACTAACCAGCTCGTCCTGATTAAGAATGACAGAATTCCACCATTGCAGTGGCAACTGGGACATGTCATCAAACTTCGTAAGAGCAGTAATAGCATTGCTCGTGTTACCACCGTATGCACTGCCCAAGGGACACTGAAGTGACCAGTCGTGAAGCTGTGTCCACTGCTTGCTACCTAAGAGTTGAAATGGATATTTAAGGTGGGCGGGATGTTTGGAAGGCTGTAAATTGTATGTATGTATGTATGTGACTTGACTTACATTTGAAGATAGTGATATGGTTGTAAAAGAAAAATTGTGACAATTGGCTCTCCTGCCTTTGGAGCAGGATCCTTGTCATTGCCAATAGTAGCATCACTGAACTTCTAGTTGGAACCAAGATGGCGTCAGTAACCAATTTTTTTTATCATTTTTTATCATTTTGTATTGCAGTTATTGTGTGCAATCGATCACATATTTTGCTATGTGTCACATTCTTGCTTTGGAATTAACAAAAGTCATCAACTTCCTTTTTCATTTTTTTTTAACCATTTTCAGTTTTTTTGTTACTCAACATTTTTAGCTTTTTAACTTGTCAATGTTAATAAATTTATTATTTACTATTTGTTTACAAAATATTTCCAGGTTATTGACAAAATTCCCTGATTTTCCCTAACTTTTTCCTGCAGCTACAAAATTTCCTGACTTTTACAGGTTTCCAGGTCAAGTGGCCACCCTGAATTGCATAGGAATGAAGAGAGGAGTTTGGGACGTTACCAAATGCTGGTATTTTAGGACAAAAAATTTAAATATTGATTGCTGTGAAAAATAGTGTGTGGTACTTTTAAAGCTCATATTAATTGCTTCACTTCACAAGTGTATACTGAGCAGTTTCATTTATATATATATATATACATATATTTTTTTTTTGTCACAGCTTTTCTGATTAAACTAGGGTAAATTTCACATTGTTACTGACTAAGTAAAAAATTTATAGACTTTGTGGTACTGAACAATTATTTGATAGCAGATTCCTCTATCTGAATAAATGTAAATTTGGAGGAATATAAATTTATTTACTGTTGCATTCAGTTATATATCCAATAACAATTGAAATAAAGCATTAAATTATTTATCCAATAACAATTGAGATAAAGCTAAAACTATTGTAAATAATTAACTCTGTTTTGAAGTAATTGTATCGGCACATGATCGGCCAATCTATAATAGTAGTATCGCTAGATCATTTGTTGACTGGCACAGCTCTAACAGAGAACACCATATCAGTATTCCGTAAATTGGTCTTTGTTGCTTTGTATTGTCACAGTGGTAGAGTCCATTATTATGGTGTGAATAGTTTTGAAAATGCATGTGGTACATATAAAACAAGTATTAAATTCTTAATAAATATTCTCTTGCTAATCAGATACACAAATATTCTATGCAATAAGTTACCTTGTATAATGAAGAAACACTTAATTGCACAAAATTTACACCCGGTGACATACCTGCTTGAAACACGAGCCCACTAAATACTTGTAAGCTTTACTCTGGGGATTGGACAAAGTGTGTCGCACCATCTCCTGCAGTGCAGCCTCCTCTAGCTGAGGCGGCGGCAAATAGGATGACTGCAGCAACTCCTGGGAAGTAGGTCGCAGTGCTGGGTCATGATCTAACAACCATCTGGCAAGGAAAACAAGATAACAGTTGGTTTAATTATTACGATTAAAGTTGCAGAAATTTGAAAGATACAGACATTTAAATACCATATTTCATCATATAATGTTTACACATTTTATACTTTAAAGTTCCTTGAAAATTTGGGGTGACTCTTGTGTGAATCATTGGTTAGACAATATACAAGAAAATTAACATTGCCTTTTTTTGATTGTGACGAAAATTTCTTACATTCCTAGTTGGCACCCTACATCAATTCTCTCTAAACAGCGCATATTTCCCTTAAATAGTTTGTATACGCAAATGTCTAGCAATGGGGAGTGTATCACCTATCAACAAATGCAGCGACCAATGTGAACTTCTCTCCTTCCATTCAGCTGTCACTTGGCACAGTGTGATATCTCTTCCTCCCCTTACACGCCTTGCAAGAGGATACGAAGCGCTTTGTTATCACATTCAGATACCTTCTGGTGTACTCAGCAGTTGCTCGTCGAGATCAGACGTGACATTACTTCCTCCCTTTACATGTTTGACAGGAGGGGAAACAGGTTACCCAGCAACTAGTAAAGCTTTTTCTTCCTCCCCTCACATACCTGACGAGAAGGGAAGTTGTTGCCTTACAAAGTGGGCGTCCTTACGACCTCCCTCTTGCAGCCATCCAGCGAGCAATGGACGGCCTCCACATGGGGTCAAATTTACATTCTTTGAGAGGTGAGGCAACACACTAAGGTCGCCTTCTGCTATCTTCAGATGTAATCTGTCCCAGCCATAACCTCTAAGACTAGTCCCCTCCATACTTTGTGAAGAGGAGGCTGATGGAATGAACCTTCCACAAATTTGTCTGTGAAGGGGCATCTGGAGTAGGGCACGTTCCTCTGGCTCAGCTGCAGTGTAGGAAAAGACTGCAAGTTTTAGGCTGTAAAATTTTTTTTTACTCTTTTCTGGACTTCTGAATTATGGTGTGACCATTAAGGGAAAATGTATCATAATAATGAAGTCAAGGGGACACCTTTTAATGTGTTAAATACCTTGTTACATATGCTCCCCACACATTTTCTTAAGTAGTATTCATATGACTGGGCATACATGTAAACACCTTGTCCACACACCCACCATGGTAGGAAATTTTCTCAATTATACAATAAAAACAAATGAAAAGCTATTTTCCTTATTTTCTCACAAATTTTACATTTTATCAAAAAATTACAATAGATATATCAATGTCACTAACAAGTGGGTTCAAAAATATTTTATTTAAAAAATAATTACGTATACAATTATAATTTAAAATCTTTAAACTTGATTAATAAGTTTTTTTTTTGTTTAGTAAACTCATCCAAGACACTTACACCCTAAATTGTTTAGTTGAATTTCGAAGCAATCAGACAATATTCCAAATAGTTTAAGAGGAAACAAAATTTGGTCACATATATGTATAAATTATGAAAAATTTCTCAGAAACCACATATCTTTGTTCTCATAATACGACTTAACATATTCGCAGATTTAAAGGATGATACAATAGATCTTTAACAACCTACATTATAAGAAATTTAATTACACAGTGTATTAAATTACAAAAAAAGTCTGATAATTTATTACATATTTTCTTATCTATTCAAATGTCTTCCACTTTGACAGTGTGGGGGCATGAATTGCTTCCACTCATCTCCTCTCACCTTATTTATTGTGGAGGGGGTCTGGCGTAGGGCACATTCTTACAAATTCGGGCAAAGGCACGAGTGTGCAAATAAAGAGCATAACTTTTAGGCAATGAAAACATTTTATTCTTTAAGCATTATAAAATTATGTTTCAATATCACGCAAAAGTGACAATTATGCAACAAAAAAAAAGGGAAGTGAATCTTGTACTGTATCCGCACCAGTGGGCAGTACTTTAACATTGCCAAAACCAACAAACACTTTTCAAAACTGAGTTTGGTGCTACCCGAGGTTTGGCTGTTAAGTATGGTTGACAGCACTGGATGCTTTCCTCAACAAGGTTGGCAAATTGATGACGAGAGTAATATTGCACGTGAACAAAGGATTGAAACTTTGCAAACTGCAGGAGACAAAACAATTCCGCTTGTTGCGTGGCATCCATGCTGTCACAAGCCACACCATAAAAAAATGCAAATGCCATGCAGGTATACAAGTTGAGTATTCTGTACTTACAGAGCAATAAAAGTTAACATATTTATGGTTATTGCCAAAACGCACATCCAACAAACTGATTCAAACCTACAAGTATGTGAATAAAATTACTGCATATATAGCTGCATGTCTTTATCCAGGGACCTTGGAATCAAAAGTACAAAGCATCCTTTACACTGACCAGCAGACTGGAAATATACACATACCTGATAATGTGTACCTGACGTTGCATCCTCTGGTCTGAGAAACTGGAAGGCAGTATTACATCAGGGTGACGCAGGTTTGCCAACATCTTTACTCGCTCCATTCCCGTCTCCAATGGGGCACAGCACATTTCAAAAAAGATGATCCCAAGACTGTAAATGTCCACTTTCTGCAATATCACATTACCTAATGTTCACCCAACCACCACACTATTCAGAGCTAGCGGACCACTTTTGAAATCAAACTACAATAAATGTCACTGCTACCTGCGTGTATTTAAACAAGCACACTGACTGGCGTGAGCACAATAATGTTGGTAACGATGGAAGGAAGTAGTCCCATGTATTAAGGTCAAATTTACAATATTAGGTACACATTTGTGAATACTAAACTTTTTTTTTAAGTGTAAGAATCAGTAATTTGGTAAAATATTAACTTTTCCACTAATTCCTCAGTTTCTCTTGACCGATGCATAAATAAAGTGATCAGGCCCATGTCATTAATTTCCCATATAGTGGAAGAATAAACAACGTACATACAAGTAGATCTTAAGTAAGACTCAGTTTACTGTGGGCAGTATTTACAAAAACAGTCAGATCTCAAAATTACGACCTTTCACAGTTCCCAGGAACACAGTTGGAACTTGAGTGTGGCCGTTGTTTATATTTGAACCAATTCTGACCCACTGACTCCCAACACACAAAAATTGCATTGAAATGTTCCTTAGGCCATTTTTGCATGGCTTTAGCAGCAAAATTACACATTATATTTGTTAAATACAGTCAAAAGGTTCCCATGAATTGACTCGTAAGATCTACATACTTGTAAGATCAAATTTTACCCATTTTGATTCATTTTTAAACCCAAAAACTCCAAAATTTCACCCATGTTAAATTATTTATAGAGCAAAAATAATATGCTGTTTTAATGAAATATTAATTAATTTTAATATTTTGATGTTTTCCAAGGAGAATTATACCCTAAACAGACATGTAGGTTATCCCCTCATCCCTAAAAGAAAAAAGCCTCAACACAGTGTGCCAAGCAACTTTGCTTAGCAAGTTGTAACGTTCGGGCCGCGGCACGTTGAGCCATATTTATAATATTGCAGCCCGACAGTTAGGTGCCATTTTGCAACGTTCGTCGGTTTACACTGCCGAATGTTACTTTGCCTCAACTAGCTCAAGGTAGAAACACGAGACTCGTGCAAGGTGACGCCGATTAATTAAAAAAAGAAGTTCCAGAGTATTTTGTTATATATGTTTATTTAACTATTTAGCGACACAGTTCACAGACGAAGTTCCAGTATGCAAAGTACGAACCTCTCACAGATTAATATATAAGTAAAGACACAGCGCCACAGTAGTTTACAGGTTATTAATGTCTCAAAATTTGCATCAAAATAAATATAATGCTGCTACCTCCCACACCGGCGGAGAATTAAAATAATAAAGTTTAGTTGCCGATGTGGGGGTTACCGTCCTGCCCGACGCGACCTAGACGACCATTGTACGCTGACTGCCTTGAAGTGAAGGCTGCTGAAGTGACGCCTCTAACGGCCCTCGCCGCCGACTGACTCTGAAGCACTGCTCGAAGTGAGACTGCTTGGAGGGCGACAGCTAGACGCGTCTTTTGTCCTGCCTATCACCCCCCTCTCCTAAGATAAGGGCCTGGCCACGCACGCTCTCCACTTGTTATCGACACTGCGTCGTAGGAACTAATCCTGCGCCGTCAACATAAACGGACTTCTCGTACAACAAAACTGCGCCGGAGGAACTAAAACTTGTCGACGTCGCCTGAAAAAGTTAAATAATGCTGACGCTTACCAAAAACTCCAAAGTTCGAAACGAAAACTGTAACCTGTAACCGTTGTCCTGATAAAACGTAAACAGCAGACGTCCGCCCGATAACCTACAATAGCACACGTCTGCTCGATAAACAAACTACCACGGGAAACGAGCCACCATGGCTTTAAACTGAAACCCGATAAAAATATTACGAAGCTTTCTAAAGGTTAATAAACACGAAAGAATTTTACACCCGTGTCCCGAAAAATTAAGAATATTGCGTCTTTACAAAGTGCACACTGCATTTTCACTGGCCTCTTGCACGGAAATCAGAGGATATATATGTAAGTGTTAACTTATTATCTCAGGGTCCTTTGTTGGCTTTATACGCAGGCAACTAAGGTGGTAAAAGGTCCTAAAGCAGTTACAATTAGCGTGACTTCATCAGTGACAGACGGAATGAGCCACTCACAGCTGGAAACCAAGTGAACTTGCCACGGCGAATAGTGAGGAGAAGGCGGCTGGCTTGCCCCCGCCTTAATTTTATTTTCCCCAACAGCAGTTATACGCTCACCCACCTGATCGATATACTACTGTTCTGTCAGATTATTTTTGTATTTGTTTTCATTAAGTATATCTGTGCCTTTTCAGTGCTTCTTGAGTGAAATGTAATATTGGCACATATCAACTGCCTCATAAAAAAACTTTATCTGCCATTTTTCGCTATCATGAAGCGCTGCAAATATAATTTAGGTTCCGTAAGTGGAAAGAAGTGAACGATTCTGCCATGAAATTATTTCACATCAGTGGCAGACACACGCGTGATTTTAGAATGAAGTAATTGTCAAAAGATTGTAATACATACAACAGAGTTGTGATTAAGTTTGTGTGTTGTTAAAAAATTATATTTATTACAATACATATTTTTAATGCATGTGGACTAAAAACAAGCCCTTTCAACTCTGTTTTGTAGAGTGAAAATAAAATTTTCTTAAATAGAAAATTTTATGAGTGTATGGTTAACTTTGCTAAAAGTGTTATCTACCCACCAAGTGTGTTTATTATTCGCATCTGTATGAACAGCACCAAAGTTATCACCTTTAATTCTTCCCATGCAGTTAAAAAAACTTGAAATATTGCACATAGGCAGAGAAGTGGACTCAAATGCTTTCTAACACAGTCGTTTATTATACACACGGTTACACTTGACGACACATCGCTACAGATGCTTGCGAAACAACAGAACAGGCGACTACCGAGCGTAGGCCATTTTGATACATGAATGTCCATAGAGGTAGCAATCCAACACTCCTCCTCAATTTAAATATATATAATTAAATTGTTAAACTTAATAAATACATTTCACAATACTTAATTTATATAACATTCAAGTCACTTCTACATTTTTCAAATTTTTCAAATGACAAAGGTTTAGTGAAAATGTCAGCTATGTTGTCTTCTGTAGATACATAATTTATATCAAGTAACTTCTTGGCTACACAGTCTTTTAAATAATGTTCTTTAATGTCTATGTGCTTTCCTCTTTTTGACATGGATATAGCACTCATATTGTCTATATTCAAGATTGGTGTCTGTTTTACCTTCAAACAGGAGAGGATACCTTGAATGTTAATGACCTCCTGTGCTGCTGCAGAACCGGCCACATACTCCGCTTCACAAGTGGAGGTAGCTACACAAGTTTGCTTTCTTGATATCCAGTCTACCGGGTTTCCACCATAGAAGAAAACTGCCCCTGAAACACTTTTCCGGTCTCTTCTGTCCCCTGCCCAATCAGCATCTGCGAAAGCTACTAACTCTTTTGGGCCTTTGTAAAAGTTAACACTTTGTCTATTGTTCCTCTCAGATATCGCAGGATTCTTTTACTGGCAGTCCATATCTGGTTGGTTGGTTATGGGCCCAGAAATTCGAGTGGTGCGACAATACAGAAACAGTGACGGTTAACGGTTTTTTTTTTTAAGCGTGCATCGAGTGTCGTAATACAAGTTAAGATGGCCTCAAGTAGTAATCATTTGCAAGTAGAAAAACTTGTAGGTCGGGACAATTACGGCGACTGGAAATTTGCCATGAAGGCATATCTTCAACTAGACGACCTGTGGGACGCAGTCGAAGGAAAAGAAAAGGACAGCACGAAAGATAGGAAGGCACTCTCAAAAATTATTCTCTCTGTGGATAAAATAAATTATTCACACATTAAAAATGTGAATAATGCCAAGGAAGCATGGGATTGCCTGGAGCGTGCATTTGAAGACTCAGGACTGACAAGAAGAGTTGGATTTTCTGACATGTTCGGTGGGGCCTTGCAACTTCGCGCCCAGACCCAACAACAGAACAGGCGACTACCGAGCGTACGCCATTTTGATACATGAATGTCCATAGAGGTAGCAATCCAACAAAAAAAACACCATGTTATAATAATTTTAATGTTAATTCCTTACGAGCAAAATTTTCCATTGTTTTATCAAAACAATATGCGGTTCAAAACAATAATTGTGTCATAAGGAAAACCAAAAAATTAATGCTCTCTCATGAAAAATGTTGAACTAAAAAGCACTCCCCCTCTTCCTCCTGGAATAAAATAAACAGAACCCCAGCTATAATATCCTACACAGAGTATTGGACGGAAGTTAGCCGACATCATTCACTCAGTGCCTGCCATTAAATAAAACAAAAGAAAAATGTGTGCATTGAACTTGTCAAGTTTTTTACAAACATTTGTTTTCTTCATCGGCAGAACAACTGTGGCGGAAAGATATGTAACCGCGCTACTTATGTTTTACCATAAAGATAATATTTGTTGTCACCTGAGTTCATATCTTCAGTTCTGAGAAATAATTTCAATCAGAACACACCTACTGGTTAGATAATTGTCTTGTGAATGAATAACTTTATTTTCTAGGAAACAGTACACAAAACTCCTGAAGCACTACATCTCAAGCTGGTTTGCGACCCCATTCTTATTCTTATTTTGATGGTAATGTGTGTTTATATCAGCAGTTTTGAGAAATAATTTTAATGGGATCATGTCTACATTTTGAAATATTATTACATGAGTGAATAACTTTTTATTTTCTAGCAGACTGTAAACAAAATGCCTCACCAGGGCACAGATTCTTAGGCCGATTTCACAGTACCATTTTTATGTCAATTTACATGGTAGTGTGAGTTCATATCTGCAATTTTGAGATTCTCCTGGGCTGTAAATATTGATTTACTTCACCCCTATAAGATGCAGGAAAATAATCCTTATTTCCAGACCCTCTCTTGCTGTATATTGTGCAAAATTTTCAGCTTCTAATTTTTATTCATTGACGCGTGACGCACACTGACAATTATTTAAACACGACTTCGCCTCATCTTCACGTGTCATAACGTCGCCCCAGGCGGGGTTTGAACCCGGAAACGACTTGCTACCACAGCCTACCAGCATGCAAGGGCACCCACGGACATGTCAGCCAAGTTCGTTTTGTGCCTTTATGTCGGACGTCACGCCAACCCCTTACGTGTGATAGAAGCCAGCCAAGCGGCACAGCTAAGCGCCTGAGCTCGTGCAGCCGATGTAACCTCACATGGCAGAGATGCCTACTTTCGCCACGGACCGAGAGATGGCAAATGAGAGCAAAGCTACGCCCATGGGAGGAGGAGCTCACCCCGCCACTCCCGCACCTCAGAGCCCACGAGCAGGTGGAATATATGTTAGTGCACCGCCGCAGAATGACAGTTCATTCTCAGCAGCTCGCTCCACCACCTCGTGTGCTGGAGCTCTCTGCCAACTCCATCTTTGCGACCTACCAGAAGCTCTTCAAGACCTCCACCAGCAACCTCCGAAGCGGTCTTAAACACCTTCAACACGCACTACCCTTCTGGTAGTGTCAACCGAGTCCCTTCTGCACAACAGCATCAAGTTAGTTAGGGTCAGTAAGTACTATAGTTACCTAGCCGCATCTGCTCTGGTCTAGTTTTGACCCAGGTCCCCATCACCTGGTATTCGTAGTCTACTTCCGTTTCAGTTCCTGGTTAGTTCTGAGATAGTACGGGCCGTGTCTATTCCTTGTGAAATAAAAACATTTTCTATCACATCTCCGAGTACTGATTCTAGGGTGACTGTGACTTTTATCCCCCTAAACATCAGCACACCAGGGAAAAGCAGGAGACTGCATCATTTACAAACCCTATTGCCGAACCTACAGTAGGACTGTGGGCTCCCTTAACCGGGCGCGCGTACATTGCAAACACACCCATTAGACGGCCACCCATACTGTGCACCTGGTGTACAGTACAGTAGAGCCTAAACCACTAGCGACTCAATCCACAAGGCGGCTAGTCAACCAGCTCAGCCAATTCACTCCATCTACCATGCTGAACTGTCGCCGGAAGGAGTGATAGACTGGTTCTGGATGTCAGCCCACCTTTGGACACCCACGTCGCTGTCGGACATCTAGGGTAAACCCACCGCTCAAACCACCACGCTAAACTGTTGACGGTTAGAGTAATCGGGTACGACTTCGGTTGGCTCGGCCTCGGCTTGTCTACACATCCAGCTAGGGGTCATAATCGCCTGCTATTCCTTCGTGGGGCCGACTTTAGTACCAACGTTTATGACATATACCCATAGAGTGGTGCGAAGTGGCAAGCTAGGAAGGTAGCTACTGCCTCCGAATCCAACAGGAACTGTAGCACAGCCCCATCTGCACTTTGCAGCATAACCCCCCCGGGAATGAGTGTAAGCCGCCAGACAGTTGGAGAGGCCTCACCTCCCAGCTTCCTCCTCCTTATTGCAGCTTCCATTCAAGACCACCAGCCAGCCGCTTTCGGTTGTCCTCGACTTCTGTCAGGGATGTCACGTGCCACTGGGGATAGAGAACCCGTGGTTCCGGAGAACCAGGACCAGCAGCCCTCCACGGGCACCCTTCAGCCTCATCAGTCGCAGCACCACCTCCGCCCAAGGAATAGGCACGAGTTCTGGCCGACCTCAGTAGCAACAGCGTGCTGTCAAGCCTATACACCGGCCGAGGTCCGGTTAGCAGCCAGTAAAGTCATTCAAGCATACCGCCCGTGTCTCTGACCGACACACAAAACCTTGCCCGAACATGACATCCTCGTCAGTCACCCGAAGTCACACATTATATTTATAAAAGATGTTTAGTGACCCATTTGTGGTTATCCAAGTGGTTCATTGTATGACTTCCTTGATGAAAGAATAGGTTAATCTAGATAATAATATTTCATTTTAGTGATTTCACAAATGCTTTGCATGTTAGTCTATAAGTCGTTATGTCTTGTAATATAATTATACATAAGTATGATTGAATAGACTCTGTATTCCATAGTTGACAATTGTATCATCTATTATATTTTTATTTGATTGTATTTGTATTGTGGACTTTATGTTGGTATTTTGTATTTGTACAGTTAATTTATGTTATGTTTATGTAAAACTGACATGCTCCACATTCCATATGTCCTTAACATATATAGGAATCCACGGAGTAAAAAAAAAGTATATTGGTTTCCTAGTACATATTGAATTATTATTTATTAGAAAAGAGCTTTAAAATAAATACAGTATACAACATTTTATTACTATTACCATACAATGTTTCACCTTGCCTGTTGCCCTAACCACCTTCACATTCGAAAAAAAAACTGTACCTGGATATGAACTTGTACTGTAATTAATCTAGGTAATTGTTCACCAGTGTCAAAGAAAGATAGTCTTTATTCCTCCTTTCAGCAGTTTAGTGATTTGTTTTTGTTATCACGTGATCTCACAAAGGGAGGTATCTTGGGCTAGGCAACTCTGGAGCGCAACTTGAGTGAAGGCAGGCCAGTAGGTATGTGTGTGTGAACACTGGCGACTTTGATGGCAGGGGAAGAGGGCAGTCATGTGTTAGTGAGTGATGTGTATATTTTGATCTTTCCCTCTTCTGAGCCATACAGAAGTGGCAAAGAGAATCGCAATGATCAGCAACCAAAATAAATACAAAAGGCTTATTTTAAAAATTTAATTTTTTAACTTGATTTTTTATGGTTCACCAAAAAAATGGTTTTTACTTTTAGCAAGTTGTTACTACCAGGGCTTTTTTTTTTTCTAGTAGACACCAACACAAAATCTTCATAATTCCAGTTCATGTAAGCATTGCTAGCACGAGCAATCTGATGAACAGAAAGCATTAAGCTACACCTCTGACAATATTTACAGGTTTCAGTACTGGAATAACAAGGTTCAGTGGGGCTGCAGCTGCATAGAGTATACAGTTAAATCTCAGTATAACATACATAAATAAAGCTTCAACTTTTATACTTAGTGATGAAAGTAATTTATACCAAAAGTCTTGATTTAGACTTTTACAACATGGATTTCAAGAAATTAGGGCAGGTACAATTATGTAGTTACTTCATTTCAGTAAAAAAAATTAATATGTGATTGCTGAGAAATATTTTTTAAAAAGCAAGGATAAAATGCTACTTTCTAAAATATGAAATGCACAAACTACATCCTGCAAACACCAAGTAATGTGTGGTTTCAATAGTACACACTGCTTACATTGGTGAAGTTTCCTTTGAAAAAGTCACACCACTTACCCTTAACCAATAACATTGAAGGAATTTTACTCAAAAGGTGTTTATATTTTAAAATTAATTAATATTTCAGCATCAAATCCTCTTTATTGTTCCTGCAACGAGCACTTTAAAATTGAGATTGCACTCAGTAAAATGCGCTACTTGATATTAATAAAAAATTTTGACAAGGGGTTATATAAAGTTTGCTTCTGGGGTATAATTTTATTTACAAGATATCTACTTATTGAATTAAATTAATATTTCATACAAAAATAATTTCCGACTTTACGCAGGAGATGTTTAAACACTGTCTTCACTGCGGAAAAAAATGCACATTTAAGGCAATTTCTATAGTTTTTCGGGATTAAAATTTATTAGTTTAGATTTTTACGAGGGTAGTAATTTTAAAAAGTTATTTCCGTAAGAGAGTTCACTGTATGTTATGAGACGTGGTACCAAAATATGTACATTCACGTTTTATATGTACAAAATAATTAGATGGTTCTGCATGTCAACATCGTTAATCTAGGTTGACAACAAGGAACGACAGCATTGCGTGTTGACAGCGAGAACTGATTCTTTACAGTGTATATGTAAACAATATACTAAATGCCTCTTGGCAATTGACACGATTTTTTGCGTGTCATATTGGTAAACAAAACCTGATTTATGTTGGAAATGGTTAAAGAATCAATACCATACACAAAGTCGGTGTATGGACATTTCATTATAACCATTTTGGTAGACAAAATAATCTTTGTTGCACTGAAAGTAAACTAAACTTTTTATGTTAAAGTGAAATATTTTTACATAGTTTACATAGGGTATTTTGGCTAGAATTCAAAATCTTAAGTTAAAGTGAAAAATGTGTTAATGTGAAGTACAGTATAACATAATTTTACTGTACACATATCTTACAATTTATTTTTTTGTACAAAAGGGTTACATTTATTTTTATGATTATTGACAGATAAGCAATACACTATGTAGTGCAATACAGTAAGCACTGAGGTACAAATAGTAAGGATTGCCACTGGGAAATGTAACAGTGATTCTTTGATTAAACAGATCTCTAACATATTGAATTTAACAAAGACAACACATGAAGAGGAAAAAATTGTCCTGCCCCCCCTCCACTTTTATTCCAACTGCACACAAATGCCTGTTTATCAATATGTTTATTCCTGTACAGACAAATAGTAAAAAGCTGTAATTTAAGAATGGACTTAGAACAAATTTAGGAATGGACGTAGAATGAATTAAGGAATGAACTCTTAAATTTACTGCACTCATAAACTATATTTTGACTTATATTTTTGCCTATTTTCATAACAAAATTTTTTAACAATGTATTTTGAAACACGTTTTTTGCATACTGTTAGAGTTTCAATATTTTTATTTCCACATACATAGATGTATTTCGGTCAAGAGTACCCTGGAAGGACATACATCCTCTCCTTGATGTTAAGTACAGCATAAACTTATACTGAGCATTAAAGTTATTTAATTTTTTTCAGTGGTTTTTGCAGAAAAATTAGAGATGGTAATATGAAATATTAATTTACTTCAATATATGAAGTCTTCTAAACACAATGATACCTTGGAAGTTTTGTGTAGAAAGTAGTTATAGACTAGTTCATTAACTAAGCCTTTACTTATTAAAATGTTTAAGTTATAAAAAATGTAACTTCTAGTTACAGTTGCAAGAAGGCCGCTAGGCTACCAAAAATATATAAAAGGACAGGAACTCAAATACTTACAGTGTAGTACTTGAATTCCTGTCCTTTTATATATAAATGTAACTTTTTATTGAACTCTCAGACATACTTGAAGGATTCTCTTTGTCAACTAACAACTATAACTTTTCATATTCCTGTAACACTCCCTGTGAGAGCATTTATTTCCCTGTAAATATATTTTAGGGCATCTACGTATAGTCGAGAGGTTTTGGTCAGTGCAACATCGAGGTCTTGAGTGCCGGTGAGCGTGAAATGAGAAGAAGATGGAGCAGCAGCCAAATGCAGGTGCAAAGGAAACAGGAATGCCCCAAAAAAACCTCGCTGGCCAACATCAACGTCAGTCATATTTCCCATGTCCCATGTTCACCATCTGGGTGAACCCGATGGGAATAGAACCCAGTTCACATTGGTGGTCTAGATATAGAGAAAAAGAAGCAACTTCGACACTCAAGTGAACTCATAGAACTGAAGTAACAGTACAATGTGATACCTGATTGTAGAGAGTCTTGAACCCAGAGGAACTCAGTTCTGGAGCGACGTACAATGCAGTCCCCACTTGCCCGGTCAGGGATCCATCAAGGAGTTCCGACACAGAACCTGGTTCGACCGGACGACGGTCCACTGCTGCATGCTCGATCAGCGCACTGGCCGCAGCTGGTCTTCGCATCATCGAAGCAAAACAAAACAAGTGCCATATATATACAAACCAGAAACTTCTTCTTACAAGTGCAAAAAAATAGGTGTACTGAAATGAGTATAAATTGATGTTGTAAAATTCCGAAAAGATTGTTACAGGTAACTGGGGACAGGGAATGCCAACACGAACATTATAAGAAAACATGGGCAGAACCAGAACTTTCAAATTTTGAACCAAACCCAAACTTTGAGGTTATGTTCAGTTTGGTATTAAATTGATCACCATGTAAAAGTTACTAACGCAATTTCGTTTCCAGTTCAAAAATTTGCAGAAAATGAGCATTGATAATACATTTGGAAACAAAGCCTCCTTTGCTTCAAAGATGATGAAAAACAAAAAACTCAGAACCCAACGTATATACCGAATGAGTTAGCTTTGTTTCTAAATATTTCTGAGCAATGTAGCCAACATAATATATTGTACTGTTTGGCATGTAAATAATGGTACATTCCTTTATTAACTTACGATGGTTTTGATTTCAACAACTTCCTTATGATTGCTTTGCAAATTATTTTGTCATATCTGAATGCTAAAACACAGCCATAATATTAAATCAAAATTACTTAGACATAAATTAATTTATTTAAAAAAAATGTTGACTACCACTATTTTTTGTGTGTAACCTTCAGCTTTCATCTTAACCTTTTCCCTCAGCTACATGCGGGCACGATACACAAAAGAGCAGTTAGATAATTTTTTGATGTACAGCATGAAGATTGGAAATTTCTTTGTGTTGAACTGTGCTTAAGAAGGAATTAACAAACGTTTTCTAGCTTTGAAAGCATGATGTATTCGGTTAAAGTTTGGTTCAAGTTCCACGATTTATAACATGGTTTGGCTTGAATTTAGTTTGTGTAAATATATGGCTCTGGTTCAGTTAGAGGAAAATATTGTTGATTTAATTCTAGCTCAATTTGGTTTCAAAAACTGGATTTACCCGCCTTTAGTCATAATTCAATGAATCAGGGTGTCAACTGAAATTCAATTTTGGAATTCCTAGACTTTTCCCTATTTTCTAGAAGAAACTTACCATTTTCCCTGACCTATTTTCAGAACCGAAACCTTCCAATAACATATTTTTCCACTGCTGACAGAACAAATATGCTGTCAGTGAAGTAGAATTAAATTACACTGCAACAAACCAAGAAAGCAGGCCAACATTTTATTCAGCACATCCATATTTCTCGCAACACATGCTACTGACTTCCACACGAATGTCCATTACAAACACAGATACTTAATTGTGTACGTACAGGCACTATGTCATTTGGCAAATATGTATTATGGCCAGTTCACAAACTTAAAAATCAAAATTTTAAAATGCATGTACTCTTTATTACATTATTCTGTATTCACAAAACAAACAACTTTTGCAGAGTGGCAATTATTTACATTTTCCCTGACCCAAGTGAAAATCCCCCACAATTTCCCTGTCATATGAAATTCCGTGTTTTCCCCATTAGTGGAAACACTGATGAATATACATTAGCTGACATCACTTGGCAGTCCAAGGGGAATTTAAAGAGATGTGGTGAAACTGGTATAAAGTCAACAAATGTGGCTGTAAACCCTTTTATTCTTAACAGGTATGCCAAAGTTGTGGCCATCAAATGTGTTATGCATATTTTAGCAAAGTCAAAACAGTAATTATCATAGGTACATTGTTAAAATATTCCTGGCATTTCTTTACCTGTTCCAGCAGCCACAGTGATTCTCGCAACAAGATCTTCATCTGACTTAATAGGGTGTGGTACATAAATAAACACTAAAATATTGATACAAATTGACAGGTTTTTGGAAGCAAATATAGAAAAACTAAAAAGCGGCAACTCTCTCCCCCTCCATTTGCCATTTTCTCTCCCCTTCCATCTTCCCATCTATCTCTCCCTCCCACCCTTCATCTACTTATTTCTCTCTCCCTAGGAGTGGGCAGCCCACTGAAATCATTTTGAATAACTTGTCTTTTTTACCCATGTCCTGGCATCCAAAATGACATTATAACCAAATGTATTAAATTGGACTTTTACTGTAATCTAGCATCAACTTTTACACTGGAAACAAGATCTACAGGTAAGCTGACATGCACCATTTTCTTTGTGCATATTTTTTTTTATTTGGCCCTTCAAAAAATATCTACAAATATTCAGAGATGTGCGGGATCCCGATGATTTGAGAAAAAGGTCAGGGAAATGGCTTTTCCGAAACTTTAGGCAACTAATTTTATAATGCTGCATTTTTCGATAAAAAAAATACAGGCATCTACAAACACAGTAACGCAAACTTGCTTTCATATGTAACTAATATTACAAAAGAATTGTGCATCTGGATCTGTACTTTTTCATATCATTTTGTTGGTTTTTTGTAAGGTAACTTACTTTTTAGAGTTAGCGTGCTGTATCTATCAGTCGTGAGCATTTTCTGACATTGAAGTAAACTCAGATTAGTTTTTTGTGTGTATCGGACACGAATAA
Organism: Clitarchus hookeri; assembly: GCA_002778355.1. Classification (NCBI taxonomy): domain Eukaryota; kingdom Metazoa; phylum Arthropoda; class Insecta; order Phasmatodea; family Phasmatidae; genus Clitarchus; species Clitarchus hookeri. The sequence goes on along the minus strand of NQII01003402.1, from coordinate 46,945 downwards.
CTAATACATATGCTAAAAAACTTGTGTTTAATCAATTTATTTTTAATGTGTGCAATTGTACTATACGTAAATCTTTAACGTAACTCCCATCCATGTCGTTACAGGATACATGTAAACAAAGAATGAAGAAAACAAACGCTAGTAGTTTTTCTTAGTTGGTCGCCAAATATAGAAGAAACACTAGACGTACATTCCTTGACAAACACGCATTTCTTGCCATAAATTGATAGCCATGGCAAGTTAGATAACTACAAAAGCGCTGTGAAATGTTAGATATTTTATGTAATTTTTTATCTCTGTTTACAAATTTCTTTGCCTTTTTTGCCTGAAAAAAGTTGTTAAGTATTGATTACATGAGTATTTGACTTGTCTATTTACATAGTTTTTTATGCTGTTGGATTGTAAATTAAACAAGGAGCATACAAAAACAATCGCCTCCATTGCAATCGCCTCCATTGTTTTTGTATGCTCCTTGAAACTGATCAGTCTGCTACTATTAAAATAAAAAGAGTGTGGAAANTATACAAATTTCTTTGCCTTTTTTGCCTGAAAAAAGTTGTTAAGTATTGATTACATAAGTATTTGACTTGTCTATTTACATAGTTTTTTATGCTGTTGGATTGTAAATTAAACAAGGAGCATACAAAAACAATCGCCTCCATTGTTTTTGTATGCTCCTTGAAACTGATCAGTCTGCTACTATTAAAATAAAAAGAGTGTGGAAATATTATGAATGCTTGGCAGTCAGCAAATCATTAGCAAGGTGCGTGTCATGCAGAAAGGCGATGAAATGCAAGCATGGGAGCACATGGGGATTACTAACACATCTTAATAAACATCCATCTATAAAAAAAGAATTTGATGACGGAAAGAAAAATGCATGTACAAATATTCTGTGTATTTTTATTTAACATTTTGCGGTTAACATCAGCTTAATTTTACTGTATAAAACAGGCACTTGTTATAGGCATGAATTTTTCCTGATCCCATCCTGTTTCCCATGGGAATAATATTTTTTCCTCAAAAATTTCCCGTGAGTCAAAAATTGATTCCCACACACCCCTACAAATATTCCTGTGCATTATGACTGTAGAGATCACACCATTCTTATGTTTGCGTGTTCAGTAACAGAAAAATGAATCAACCTCTCTGAAACTGTAAACACCCTGCATTACAGGATGGTGATATCAGAGGATCTACATTCACTGACACAGACTGTTCATCTAAGTATTCTCTATAATACACATGCTAAAATCAGGAAGCAACCCCGCAAGGAATTAAACCAAGTTCGCATAGGTGGGAGGCAAGTAGTCTAACCACTACACCAACAGTGGCACCTAAAAAGTGTTTAGTGTAAAAAGAAAAGATTACACATATAAATGCACAAGGGCACACACGTACTTGCATGCACTCTCCTACGTTCTTTCTCCCTTCTTCTGCCCTGTCCCTCTAATCACTCCCCCCCCCAATCCTCCCAATCGCTTTCTCCTTCTTTCTCTCTATCAGTATACACACCATTTTGAAATTTGAATGTACAGTAGAATCTTGATACAAAGTGAAGTAACTTTCAATTTTATACTCGATAATGAAAAGTACTTATGCTGAACAAGTATTTAATACCTATTATAACATCTGCCAGGGATTTGAAACATGCACTTTATAATGAAAAGTACTTTAAAGTGAAATACATTGTAATATAAATAATTTATACAGCATAAATGAGTAAACAGAACTATAAACAATAACAAATATGGATCTATCAGCAAGTACAATAGAAATATCCTTACCTGGGCAATATATACGTGGTGGCCAGACCAAAATCACCAATCTTCACATGATCATTGGAATCGAGGAAAATGTTGACGGGCTTTAGATCTCTGTGAATAATGCCTTGCTGGTGTATGTGTGCCAAGCCTTCTACCACCTCTCGAAACAGCCGCCACACCCTCACTTCGTCTTCATATAGGCCACTATCAATAGCAGTCCTGTCGCAAGCACAATTTAAACAACGGAACGGCATATAATAAAATTTTCTACATACTGCTCTACAAACTTATCTAATGACCTCACGATTGCGCACAGAGGTTGCCTTCAGCATGACAGGTTTTATTGAGCAGTCAGGCTGAGGAAATGGTGAGGGGAACAGAGAGTTGAACGACGTAGTCTGTTTCACAACGTATATGTACATATTCCTACTACCAACAAACCAAGAAGAATTGTGACATATATTCTCTTACTCCAAACCATTTCCTTCATTCAGTTGGTTAGCTATTATCATGTGTTGTTTTGTTGTTCGTGTTAACTCTTGTTACAGGCAACAAGTAGTTAGAAAATTCTACCATTAGCATGTAATCCACTTGTACATGTTTCATCTGGGCTAATTGTATGACCTTGAGGCTGCTGCATCAATAAGAAAGTGAGAGAGTGAACATATTTGGTCAGCTCTAGACAGCGAGGTCTTGAGAGCCGATGAGAGTGAAGCGAGGTGAGCATGGAGCAGTGCCGGAATGCAAGGGCAGGGGAAACGGGAGATCCCTATGAAAACCCGCCGACTAGTGGCATCGTTCAGCATGATTCCCTCATGCGAAAATTCAGGGGCCACCCTGCCAGGAATTGAACCCGGTTCGTCTTAGTGGGAGGCGAGTAGTCTAACCTCTACACCATCTCAACCCCCATCAACAAGAACAAGTGACGGATAGGAGAGGGAGTAAATAAAGGCTTGTTTCACATATTTACCGGGATTTCATTTGTCGAGTAGTACATATTAGTATCAACAAGCTCAGTATCAAAATTTTAACTTTGAATATTCCGTTATAAACTCACTACCAAATTCCTCAATTATTATACAATTTTTAGCAATGTCTTATAAGCACATTGCCGTGCAGTGCCCAGAATCCAAAATGGTCATAACCTGAACCATTTCAAGTAAGAGAAAAATTTCAGACAACAAAAGTCTTTACAACTAATTAAACTGAAGGTTGTCTGTTACAGTTAAAGAGATTTGGGCGGCTCTTAACAATGAGGTCTTTAAAGCAGATGAGGGTGAAGCAAGGTGGGAATGGAGCAGTTCCAGAATGCAAGGGCAGCTGAAACAGAAGAGACCAGAGAAAACCTGCCAACTAGCGGCATCATCCTGCATGATTCCACGTGCCACACCGGAAATTGAACCCATTTTGCCTTCGAGGTAAATGCTTTACCTACTACACCACCGCAGTTTCATTGTCTGGTCAGGAAAAATATCAAAATATAACTATTAAATAGTGACAATGCCAATTCATGGACACATGATAAAATGGACATCACAACAAAATCCGTAAAATTTTCCCAGTTATAATAATCACCTTACTTTTTATAATTTTTCTCCCCATTATTCAATACTTCCTGTTGTACTATATTTTCCAGCATAGAAGACAAGATGCCAAACAAGATGAATTCAACTTTTTGAGCCACTAAAATCAGAAAATAAATTTTCTTTGCAATACAAGACAAAAGATTTTTGTGTGCTGAGAAATATATTACAGTATGAATCCAGCTGACAACAGCGAGATAAATTCGCCATGGCAAAATTTTGTTGTCAAACATTCCCTTCATGGGCATCCTGTGTTTTTTGAATACTTTAGACACTCAGGAGCTGACAGGGCATTGGCACTTAGCACATGCCGTGTGCCGTAGTGGTTGACCAAGCGTGACTCTGCTTCTTACCCTCACGCGCCTGGTAGGCGAAGTGGTTGCCAAGCTCTGTCTCCCTCTTACATAAGCACAGTCTGCAATCGCAGTCTTCCCTCTTCCAGCCACCCATGGATCAATATTTAATCCACCCCCTTCTTGTTTGCAGAATGTTGCCTTTCCAGGGAGGGAAATGGTGTTTCTATATTGGAGGGGTAGGAAAATAAAGAACAGATAATGTCACTATTTTGACCTCGTTAATTGATGTGTTTGCAGACTACAGTTGTGGAATTGTAGACGTCAAACAAGTGCTCTGCAATATAATAAGTCTACTATAGATTTTTTTTTGTTTTTTTTCTCATGTTTACATTTTTTTAAATATTTTAGTTTTGGTCGCCCCAGATAGTTATTTTTTATTTTTATTTTTTTTAACTTTAAGACTTAATAGTATTGTAAACCACCAATCCATTTTCTAGGTACAGTACTTTCAGTAATTGTTTTAACCTTAAATTTTTATTTTTATTTTTTAAAAGCATTTTTTTGTTGTGAATCCTTTTTATTTATTTTTCATGTGTAATTATCTTTTTTTCAGTTTTGTTTTAATTGAGGTTAGTTTTTCTTTTGTGTTTTTCGTTTGGAGGATTTTAAGTTTTTTTAAAGTCGCTTCAGGTCTTAGGTATGTTTGACGTACTTGCCGAAGGTGACGACTTCTGGTGGGACATTTAATTGATATGGCTGCATTTAATTTTTGCCGGGATTAAATCAAGTTAATTGCAGGCACCAACGTAAATTAGATTATTATTTTGAGTCCCAGAAGTTAGTTTAAAGGCCAGGAACACCGCGCCACATAAAAGAAGAGGGCGTAGGCATTGTAATTAGTTTCTTTGAGTTGTTCCAGACGCCGCCTATTTTGAGGTGCTGCTTAGCGAGTGCAATTTTAAGAATAATGACGCCAACTACACACGAGGTGACGCCATCCTTTGTGCAATGCCAGAGGGGCAAATATTGATGTTTAATGTATTTCAAAGTACTTTGGAAGAATTCTACTCTGCAATTTTGCATATTTTTAATTGCGATGATTTTGGTTGTCATTAGTATGATATGATCCAGAGGTCTGAAGCTGTAGAGACTAACGCTAGCACCGGAGCAAACAAACTGAAATAAGTAACCCTGAGATAAAGTTTTATTTGAGATATTAAATTGTTTGAAACAATAAATTTTGCTTTTGACTTTTAATTTAAGTGACTTTTTGGATAATTACCAGTGGCAGTGACAGTTGTATTTCACATAGTTGAGAAGTGAAACATAGCCTAGTGACATGTGAAACATAGCCTAGTGACGTGAGAAGTAGAAACTAATGGGCATATTAAAGTTTTCTTTGTCACAATTTTTGACAGATACGAGCATTATTAATTTTTATTTTCATTAATTTCTTTCATATTTTATGATTCTTAATTACCTTCTGTAGGGATGGCGGATATTTGAAGTAATAAACCTCCAAATAAAGATTGAGTCAAACATTTAAGAATTTTCAGAATTTCCAATAGAGTCAGAATTTTAAATTTTCCTTATCATCATTTTAATTTCCTAACTGACAATTTTGCTTTAATAAAACCTGAGTTAAACCCACTGCCCTGCTTCTATTCCCAGTTGTGAAAGAGCAAGTAGATATTATTCGTGAGTGTTATGTCGTGCATATCCTGTGTTTTCTATTTGGAATTTTAAAGAATGTTCACTTGTCTATGGAAAGTGTACTTACCACTACAGTATCTAAACAAGCTACTCAATACTCAACATAGTGTTCATTAATAAAGTGGGAAAACAAACAGCCAACACAACCATTTTATCTCACAATCTATCAGTCTACAACACATTACAGCAAGTAGTAAACAATAATGTTTTAATGTATTCAAAAAAATTATTAAAACGTGACTGAAAAAAATTAGATTATAGATGTATCCAATTTAATTCCACAACACTACTGAAGGCTTTAAGAAAGGTAAGCAAGGGTTAAATTCCAGATTCTCACATCTGGCAGCTGTACCTTTACCCTCCTGCTCATGCACAATACACTGGTTTTCTTGAACGCAACATTAGCCACGGGCACGGATAAAGACAGTGTTTGGAGTGTACATAGTGCACTGTGGACATCAACTAGAAATATTTTTTTATAGATTTTTGGCAACCCTGCATACAGCCTTGGTTTGCCAGTATGTTTCTCAACCAGGAAACAACAGTCAAGATGGCATCGTGGCCTTGTTAGGTAAGTAGATTGCTCGTGTCACATGTTTTTCGCTTTTATCGTTGCTAAAAAAGTGCAATCTTGTGCTATTTTGGTTGTTTTGTTCGTAATTTGCATTGTTTACGCAACACTTTTTGGTCCTCCATGCTTGGATTCATACCGGCATTATTGTTAGTAATTGATCTTTGGCTCGTTCATGTGCGCGGTAAATGTGCCGAGCACAAGTGCGTGGACTCGTGAACTGTGAGAGTAACATGCTGTAAATCGGAGTTAGTGTGTTCAAGATTCAAGACCTAACCTACATCGACGATCAACGGACTGTGAAACAATGAATTTTTGCTCATCTTTGTTCCCCATGGTTTAGCAGTTTGATGCAATTGCCCCCTTTTTTTTTGTTTATAATCCTGTGCAACCCTTTGTATCATACCTGGAGTGCACGTGATTAGCATTTTAGTCACGTGACTTTTTGTTTGGAATTGTCTGGTATGGTGTGCTGTGTACAGGTTAGTATTTTTTCACATGTTTGTTTTTGTGTTTTTCTCGTGGATCGCCAATTGCCTTTGTTTTAGTCAGATCGGAATGTAGTGTTTCTGTTCTTGCTAGCGGATGTTTTTATCTGCCCTTTGTTGTTTTCTTTTGTTTTTCATTGTATTTGGTTATTGTTTTCTCGAAATGGCAACATTACAATCTGTGCTTTTGCATCTTCACCTGGCAGAGGGTCGTCTTAAACGCGCCTACAATCTTGCGCAAGTAGTCGCAAACAACCCGCCGAAACGTAATTTGTTTGTTGCAACCAGTCGTCACCTACCATGGGTTCATGAAAATTTTGATGCTGACTACGTTACGGTAGAATTAGCTGCTGTTGAGACAGCAAATGAGTCGGTAGAGGTCAACCTGGACGCACATGCTGCGCACTTGGCAGATTTTGAGGAGAAGTACTTCTAAGTAATGGCTACTGTAGATGACATGACTGATGTGTCAAAAGGAAGTGTACAGGTTTGTGCTCCCCCAAAAATGATGAGTTTACAAGTAGCATTACTTAAAATAACTCTAACTACCGTTGAGGGTAGGTACAGTTATTATCCAGGCAATGGCCCAATTTCTCCAACCTGTTTGCCACACTTGTTAAAAATAATGATGACTTGTCCCTAGTAGAAAAACTGGCTTACTTGAAGATTGCACTGCACGGCAAACCCCATGGTATGATTCAGTCGCAACCTATGTCGGTGGCCAATTTCGAGGTTGCATGGAAATTACTGGTTGATCGTTATAAAAACAAACAGTTTCTTGTCAGTGTGCATGTTGAGACCTTGTTGCAGGCATCTTCAGCTTCAGTTGACTCGCCCACCTCGTTGCGTCATCTAGCGTGCATTCTGAATGAAATTTGTCTGCTTGTAAACCCTTGATATGCCGACTGACAAGTGGGATTTATTATTATTACCTATTATGTGCAAACAGTTAGACACTATTTTTCAAGCACAATGGGAGATGATACTGGATACTGAATTGCCAACTCTGAAGGACTTGTTAGCTTTTCTCGAAAGACACTGTCGAGCCCACAAGGCTGTTAGTTAAAGTACTGCCAAAGGGTCTAATACAAAGACTGTCAAGTCGAAACCTATACAGACTGTGTATAATTGAAGACAGCCCCGTAACCAAGCATCTTCAAAATGCCTGGCCAGCTCTGTTCAAGGTAGATGTTGTCTATGTACCGAGATCCACAAATTGTACAAATGCCCAGAGTTTTGTAAGCAGAATCCAAAGGAGCGATTTTCTCTTGTTAAACAACATAAGTTGTGTTTGAATTGCCTCCTCCCCTCGCACCATTCCACTAATTGTCCGTTGACATCATCTTGTCATCAGTGTTACATTTAGAAGAAAGGGGTGTAGAGAACAAGTCACCAGAGCTGTAAAAGGCCACGTCTGCTCAGAGTTCTGAACCCCAGTCTCCTGTAGTACTGTCTGTCATTACGTCTGATGTTTGTGCTTTGGCACTTGCTGTATTGTTGTCCACTGCCCTTGTTCATGTTCTTGATGCCTCCGGAACACCACTCGTAGCTCGAATGCTCTTGGACACAGCCAGCCAGATGAGATTCATCACAGAGGGTTGCATCCAGAGACTTGGTTTTGCCCATCAGCGGACCCAACTTCCAGTTCATGGGTTATCGAAAACTCAAGTCAATGTTGCCAAATCGTTCACACCTCTTGTGATAACCCCTGATAATACTCCTGACTTGCAGTTTGCCGTGGATGTTTTTGTGCTTCTACCCATAACCAATAGTTTGCCTTGTGTCAAATTGTCCCAGGAAGTGTGCCATTCTATTGCCCAAGTGAAGTTAGCAGATCCATCCTTTGACACTCCTGGGCCTGTAGACATATTCATCTTTGCAGACCTGTTCCCTCAACTCTTAACTGGAGGTACATCATTCATCATCTTTGACATCATTTTGCATCTCATTGTTGACATTTCTCCATTGAAAGACATTATGAGGCGCTTTTGGGAAGTTGAGGAGTTCCCTCCAACCAAACATAGATCTGCTGAGTGATGAGGTGAAATGCGGCTTTTTAATTTTTCCAGTCTTCGACAGCTTGGGATTAGAAGTGGTCAGCCAGTTCTTGTACGAAGCCTTCAGATTTGCCTTGAACTATCTGTCGACACACACGTCGAGGGGCTGGAGTTGAGCCATCATACTTCCAGGAATCATGATAACGTCACTCTTGTATCGTTTTAATTCTTTCTTGGCAATACCTGTGGTATGATCCCTAATCCATATAGTAGCTGCACTGACATCAGAATCAATACATCTCCTGGGCATTTCAGCCACACACAATGTGACGAGCTCACTGGTCATCCACCCGTTTTCATTAGCTCGGAAAATCACTTTGCAAGGAAATTTCTGCTTGTAAGTTTTTGCCATAATGAAAACCCAGCATGCTTCATGTAGCGTGAAACTCAGCTATGCATGGCTTTTAAAGTTGATAGCGAAATTCCACTGTCACATGCAACTTCGCGTGCCTTTGTTTGTAGAATTTTCTTGTCACTGCCATCACATTTTTGCACTGTCATTGTAAAAATGTCAGTTTTTCCTACAGTTCCAGATGTTTGTCATAACTGGGTCCCCTAAATGTTTCGTGCAAAAACTCTACTATCAACAGTTTTTCAAAACATTTTTGCCAGCGATGAACATTACACTCACACCGAACTTGCAAGTAGCTTCAGAATTGGTAGTCTTTTAGACATATTTCAACACGTTCCAATTGCATTCCGCAGAGTAGGAAAATCTCTTTATTTTCGCCAATGATTTTACAAGCACAACACTTTGCAACACAACATAAATACTAACACGAAAATCCCTCTTTGTCTAGCCAGACGAGTGGAAAAGCATAAGCGTTTGTTCCAGGGCATTCCAAAAATAGCATTGCCCTCCCTTCTCTGTCGCTTCATACCTAACACCACCCCTTCCCCTCATCATCTTTCCAACCTGCTAACAAAGCAACATTCATAGCAAAAACAACCTAGTGCAACAGCTTGCTGTATCAACAACCCACAATTTCTAGGTTGTTTGCCCCATCGTTTAAGACAGAATAAAGCTTCATATTCATCCAAATTAGCATAAAATCCTCTTTTTATATGCTGGAAATTATGTAGGGTTGTGCAAGTATTCGGTATATGGAAACGAAAACAAAAAATCACCACTTTAATTTTTGTTTCAGTAAGAAATTTGGTTACTAAAAGTTGTAACGAAATTAAAATTCTCTATTTTGATGAATTTTCAGGCATTTAATGAATGTTCTTTTAGTGCACTAACAAAGAAAAATTTGGCCTGTAAATCATCTTGTTTGTTTTCATTACTTTATAACTGAAATAACTAAATTAAAAGAAAATTTTAATGTAGGCAAGACCAACTGTGGTAATTACTCCATATCTTAAATTTTTTGGTTTGATTTTGCAACGAATTTGTTATAATGAATACTCTGCTAGAATGTTAAAATGAAATTCATTCATCTTTCGTTAAGACTGAGCTCTAATATTATTTTTCATTTTCGTTTCAGTTTCACGAAAGCTCATAACACATCATTAGTTTTCCATTTTGTGAGGAAAAAAGTCACATTCACACAACCCTACAAATATAGCATATTTGGGTTATCCTACCATGTAACCAACATATTAATATGTCAATGCTGGAAAAATTATGAACATGGAACATCTCACCTCAGGGTGCTCTTCTCGCAGAATTCCATCTGTATGTACATGAACTGCACCTCATCACCAACAGGCCGCTTCTCGCTCACAGGCCCATTGTGTGTTGCAAACTTGTCAGATTCTGCTGTATTGCTGGTGATACACTGTGATCCATCGTAGTTGAAAACCACACCTTCTGAAGACTCCCCGTTCGCACTACAACCAATCAATGTCAACTCTCACATGATTCTTGAACACCATACACCTGCTGAACATGAACTTGCTAAAGGGGTTACTGAGTACTTGGATGAATAACAAACATACAATGCACAGCTGAAAACAAGTTTTACAGTAGCAACCCCTACTCGGAAAACTCATCTCTGAGGGTTTATTACATTATTACAGAAATGTAATGACACATTTTTCAAGTGTGGTTAAGAAATGCAGTCTCACGATCAGTAACTCAACAAGTTACAGCCGTGAAACACTTTTAATTGCAACAACCATAACCATTTATATTGTATTTACTCACGTATCACCAGTAAATTTTGCTCAGGAATGAATTTGAAAAATAGGGGTGAGGATCTCATACGGAGATGAAGGTTTTAGAAAACGAAACAGGGCTGAAAACAGTCGGTTTGGTCATAACGCAGACTGCTTTTCCTTACCGCGACAAGTACATGGCTATGGCAAGGAAGATGTCGGCCACTGCATTTGTAGAAACAAAGCAGACAACAGTTAGCGGAGCGGAGTGGGTGGCTTCCAGGCCGGCCAGCAAGCAAGTGGTGGCCCGTCCAGCAGACCAGCAGTCCGAATTAAAAATTTTTGTTAAAGCTATTTATTTTTCTATAGATACGTTATTTTTTAAAACAGTAACTGTAGTGCACAGGCTGCCATAAGAAAAAATGCATTTTTATTTTTGCCAAAAGGTTTGTTTCAAGCAGAGCCAATCCAAGTGGAACAAGTGTGCACCCTCCTTAATGACCTTCCAGTTTTATTGTTACTTCCACATTGAACATCTGTATCCCCCCCCCTCCCCAATTCTTTGAACATTTGTTCGTTTCTGTGTGCGTTTTTCCTAAATTTGACAAGGATACATCAAAACACACGACATACCAGATTGATTAAATTCAGTTTAATTTAAACAGATAATAACAAACATCTCAATGTAAGCATAATGTGCTATTTTAATGATTTTATATAGCATAATGCACATTATTGAAATAAATTAATTTTGATGTAATGACTACTGTAAACTGGTGTTAGTTTTTTTCTTATTGGAAAATCCATACAATAGTTTGTAATATTTAACTTTGCTGATATCTATGGTGAAAACTTTTACAAGTGACACCCCATTTCTTTAGTAATATTATGGAAATATGGCATATTAAGAAAACAGTAAATTACACAGGTATTGTTAATACAATTAAAAAAATAATTTACTTCTTTCTGTGCTGCAGGTTAGCTTTTGCTATGCTGAGTGTTTATTGCAATGGCTAATTGTGTGATATTCTACTATATATTGTACCAATCTTTACATGGTTCCAGTTACACTTGGCACAAACATTAAACTTTATCCAACACATGTCATATGTACACCTATCAAATTTAAAAATAATTCTCCAAAATTTTAATAATATGTGTACTCCCACACCATTTAATAATAATTTCATGAAAATGTGAAGAAATGTATTTAAAAAAATTTCAGCAAAGTTTCTCACCATCCCATTATCAAAATGTTACATCTTCATGCCAATACTTACAAGAAGCTTATGTAATCGTCATCTGAACTATCATCTGAACTAGAACTTTCAGAGTGGATAACACTAGCAAGTGAACGATGCGACAAATTCCACCGCATGCTCACTTCTCTCATTGGGGGTGCTAATCTTTCCACATCTGAACTTGCACTCATCTAAACAAACATCCAAAAGGAAACATTTTAAAGTTCAACTATTGCATTTAAAATGTTTGAAAATTTATTAATTCCTTAATGTAACTTACCAATTTGTTATTTGGTTTATGAGGTACTGCAGATAAATTTACAAGAGATTCAGAATTGGCAGAGGCTGTATTACAGTCATCAGTAACACACTCGATCCACGAGTTAAAGTACCGCACAACATTTTCATGATTCAAACGAGAGAGCAGCTTCACTTCACGAGTAATCTTTCGGTTAAGTTGCTTGTTCTGTGGATTCAACTTGATACGTTTGATTGCATATACTCCTCCATCCAGCTTATTTCGCACCTATGCACATCAAAAATGAGCCATGAAACTCTCATTTCCCAATTTTTTTTTATAATAAGCAGATAATATTAGAGGTTACTGCAAAAATAAAGAAATTTTTTTTTCTTTTGTTTCCATTAAATTACAGACACTTTAATCTCAGGAAATCACCAAAATGTTAAAACTGACAATACTTACAAAACTATGTTACAGAAATTCCATATCAATTGGAATCCATTTTATACCTACCCCACTATGCATGTGATTAAGTATACACACTGACAAAACTTCTAATCACCATTAACTAATGATGTGCTGCTCAAATCCTCAAATAGATTAGGGTCACAATTTTTGAAGTCTCATGCATGCCTCCATGCTAAACAAAAGCGAGGCTGTACTAATAGGACCAATTTGTAATAACTTTGACAAAAATTTTATCTTTTATGATAAAAGCATGAAACTTGGTATATTTGTTACAAGAGAATATGTAAAGCTAACCTAGTACAGATACCATATAAAGTATTAAAAATTGGCTGATATTCTGAATAACTGAACCAAACCTTTTTATGCTAACACCGAACATTTGTACAATTTAATTTCGACAATTTTTCTTCCACAATCATATTAATAATGTCATCTTATTCAGGTTTAAATTAGATGACACCAATTTCAATTTTTCACATCAATTTGGTTAGCTAATCTGTCAGCAACATAACTTATAGCATACAAACAATACACTCATTACAAGCAAAAAACATATTTAATTGTTTTAATATTTCAATATTTGCAATAGTATAACGAAAATAAATTTTCCATCAATATGGTTAAAAGTTTCCACACAAATGTATGGTAAAACCTAGTTGTAAAATGTGACAATATAGTTAAAAATTTGTTAACAAAATGCTTGTTGCAAAATATTATTGTATACAAATAATTATTCCACGCATGTTTACATTATAAAAAGTAGACAGAATGCACGAGTATTCACAAGGCAGTACTCCTGGACACACCCACACATGCACGCACAAACACAAAATAGTCCCCCATATAACACTATGATAACTGGGATGCAATTAACACCTGCGACAATGCAACCTGCACTGCACAGGATCTCAAGTCTCCAGCATAGACTAAAGACGAGGTAGACCGATCTCGCTGGCTGCACACAACCAATCTCCGTGACCCAACACTGAACTGGTTTTCTGCCAACACGCCTAGTGAAAACTGCATGGTTTGGATTTTAAGTGAGAAAACCGATTTTTAAACATTTACTTAAGAGATGTGTGTATACTTCCTGTAACCAACTTGTTATGCAGTTTGATTAAATTCAAATAGGTGAAAGTATTTTATTAATGTATAAGTGCTTGTCATTTGAAAATTAAGATATAAACAAACAACATTCATCACTGTTGACCATGTGACTTTGACAGTTATATATGATTGGGGTAAGTCATGGGTACATACGCAAAAGACAAATAAGCTGTCTACCTCTTCTTTAGTCTATGGACTCCAGCTGCCTTCTTGGCCCCTGCCTCCCCCATGTGTCTGGAGCATTCATCACCCATCTCCCATCGTTTCTCACGGGACTGACAAAATATTTCAATACATGTGGACTTTGAATGAATGTGGTCTTGAAATGCAGATATAAATGAAAAATGGTATCACAGAATATGTTCCATGGATGTGGGATTTCAATCCATCCAAAGAGGTTCCACTGTATTAGGGTTGTGCGAATATTTGGTATACCGAAACAAAAACTAAAAATTACAACTTTCATTTTCGTTTTGGTAAGACATTTTGTTACCGAAAGTTGTAACAAAACTAAAATTCTAGATTTCAATGAATTTTCAGGTGTTTAATTAATGTTCATTTGGTGCACCAGCAAAGAAAATTTTTTTCTGTAAATCATATTGTTTCATTACTTTATAACTAAAATAACCGAGTAAACGAAAATTTTAATCTAGGCAAGACCCTCTGTGGAAATGCTCCATATCCTAAATTTTTTTTGGTTTGATTTTGCAGTAAATTTGTTATAATAAATAAATTGCTAAAATGTTATGAAATTTGTTAATCTTTCGTTAAGACTGAGCTCATTACATTATTTTTCATTTTCGTTTCAGTTTCATGAAAGTTCATAAGAAATGTTTCGTTTTCGTTTTGTAAGAAAAAAAAGTCACATTCGCACAACCCTATTGTTTATGAACCCAAGGTTCCCTCACTCCGTAACACAGCCTTCTACTCCGACCTTCATTTGCTGGTACATACCTAGACTTGTGGTGTCCATGCAGGTACTGGCTTGGGATTTACCATTTCTTTACAGCAATAAACTCTCTGACCATACACAATCTCCACCATCATGTACTCAAGGTTTTCGTTTCTATTAACTGCAAACCTGTCATCTTCCAACTATCACAACCTACTGCCATCCACTTATACTTCAAACTCACTCAACTGACCATGAAGGGAAACAAGATTGCACAGATCACTACCAACATGGCACAGGGATTGAATCAAAGACCTAAACCTTCACTCCAACCTCTCTGAAGTCACAGCCAGGCTTAGCACACTGTACCGCTCAGTCAATATGTAGGAGTGAAACACAGGAATCAGATTGTGGACCCAAGGCCACAGGTTGGCCTCTCAAACTACTGGACATTAGTGCTAGGCAACAGATACCAGTGCAAACGAAAACCATCCATCCCAACACTTAACCATTAGAAACTGCTGAGATAATATGAAAATACTTACTTTTATAGCACGCACTCACTCCAGTACGTTTCTGAAGCACTAAACAAAAACAGTCTATCCCTAAACTTAATTGTTAGAAACTGCTGAAATAACAACAGCCAACATAATTTAAAAAAAAATTAAACTGCAGCAAAAAAAATGTACGAAAAGTATTACCATTTTAACTTTCTTAAATATAAAAAATTTACAGAGTATGACAACTGGAAAGTCTGTAATATTTGGTGGTATTTAAGAATTTAAGCAGTTCATTCTGCACTCCACCAATCCCTATAACATTTCATTAACTTAATTGCCCATAAAAGCGAACAAATCAACAACATACCTTCAGGACACTTCCAAATGCACCCTGCCCTAGAGATTTCTGCACCTCAAAATCACTGTGGATACGAGAATGACCCTGGTTATTGGCTGGTAGCGTAGAGATTGTTTCAACATCAAGGTCTTCCTCTTGGTCATTCTGCTGTTTCTGAAGTTAAAATTAAAAGGCAGATGCACAGAATGAGAGTGGAGCTCGGCAACTAAAGAGTGACATACTCAAGAAGAACTTGTAACAGCTACCTGAGAACTGTTCTTCTTGGAACTGATACCAGGATGGATGGAAGGCTTCAAGAAGCTGTGTCCTAACAACTGACCAGCACTCCACTTCTGGTTTTCATCTCCCACTAAACATCTGAAACAAATTTTTTACTAAATGCATTTTACAATAAACAACTGCAATCTCTACGCTCAGAGAAAATTGTTAGTGTATTATCGCCAACAATTCACTTCA
Source organism: Clitarchus hookeri (assembly GCA_002778355.1). NCBI lineage: Eukaryota > Metazoa > Arthropoda > Insecta > Phasmatodea > Phasmatidae > Clitarchus > Clitarchus hookeri. Next base: position 31,108 of record NQII01003402.1, on the reverse strand, counting down.
ACATGAAAATCAATAATATTTTTGGAATAATTTGTATTAGCCATGATTCATAAAACATGTGCCATTATTTGTAAATATTTTATTTTTTATTAAATACTGTATGCATTTTTTTATTACAAACAGTAAATAAAAGCTGCTACCATTGATTTTCAGACAATAAATAGTGCTGTGGGTGAGGTACCCACCTGCACGTTTTATTTTTTTTCTCCTGAAACTTTATGTTATGTTTGCTGAAGTTTTGACATTACTATTTAAAATAAACTGTATTACTGGCTGAACAGGTTCATGTCCAAGGCCATGTTGCGCATTACAGTGCATCGTTACAAGCGAAGTGAAGCCTTGCATTCAAGTGTCACCAATGTAACATAATGGAGGAATTTCTGTTAACTGTGGAAGCACATGGAATAACATTTTCTCTTAAACAATAAACATGATGGGACCAAACTTATCAAAACCATAATATGCTGCCAGTAGCACTATTTACTTCGAATTTAAAATATGTGTAATGTTATGCAGTTTGTTGTGTTACTCGATTTCATGCTTCTATAACAGCTACAAATCTAATATAAGTAAAGATTAATTTAAAATCTTTAAGCTGTTTATTTTATTCAAATTCTAAAAAATAAGTACTAGTACATGAAGAATCTGTATTTTCATTAGAAGTCCCATTATAGTCAAACTCCAGACTTCAAAGTTGTCAAAACTGGCAAAATAGGAAAGGCATATATTCAGAACAATCATGAATATTTGTAACCTGTGCAAAAAGTCCTTGCAGTCAGCAGGTAAATTAGGAGGGATTTCAAACTTCAGCGGCCCAGAAGGGATCTCTCCTTGGAGAAGAGACAGAACAAGGACTCCGAGCTGGTGAATATCTGTCTTCTTACTCCAGCGACCTGAAGACACGGCACAGCCACTGTCAAACTGCGAGATGTCACGCAGTCGCCTGTCTATGCTGTAGTCAGTGACGAGAACCTTGCCTGCAACATTGCACATCACACACAATACCCTGGTGTAAAGGCTCAGGTTATAATTGTTAGTTACAATCAATGTCCCAAGTTGGTTGAGGCCTATTCTTAAACATCTCAAAGAATACCCATCTACCTCATTGTCTACAAAATGTAACAGCAAAATGTCTGGATGCCACCAGTGTCACATAAATAAGTATGTCCTCTTAAAGAAACAATTGGTAATTTTTAGTTTGCAGTAATTAACAATCATTAAAACTAACGTGGTAATTAAGAACAAAAGATTCTGATAGAAGACTATGTTCAATTGGTAAAAGATTGCGCATTTGGATCGTTTTAAAGTTCACGTGACTGACTTAAAATGTATAAGAATGTTCCTAAACCAAGTAATGATGCAGCTTAATGAAAATAAGTAAAACTAAATAGCAAAATTAAAATCACAGACTAGTGTGGTGCGACAGTATCCTTCTACATGTTTATTTGTTTACATATGTTTATTTGTTTACATCTGAACCGAATCAGTATTTTTAATTGTATCAAATTTATTTTGTTTAGTTATTTTTCATTTAGTATTGGTTAGAATTGTATCTTTAGGACAACCTCTCTTAAATTTCTTTATAATTTTATTTTCTTATGTATTTAAATATTGCTGCAGAGTGCAGTTTATTCAGTGGTAGAAGTACATGTAATTCTATTATGTTCTCTTTGCAACAGCCTATTAATAATGTATGTAAATTTATTTGCACATCAGAGAAATTAACTTTTACTATTTTTGACTTTAGTTTGTGATAACAGGAAATGACATTTTAGATTCTTTTCCGGGCCATTGTCTTTTTGTGTGAACCCCAGGACTCTAAAACCAGACGTGATGGGAGGCAGTCCATCATAATTTTGGTCCGGCGATTTTTCTGTTAAATTCTGTCGTGACTGACCATCCTAAGCCTAGGAGAGGTTTAGAGAGGCACATCAAAGTTCTGTAAATGTGTGTGGACAAGCAAGAGTCCTGAAATGCCAGATTTTTAGACTTTGAATGGTTTATCTTCAACCGACGCTGCCAACTCCACTTTGGAAGGAGGAGTATTTCCAAAGACTTACATCACTAATTTGTCATCATTCATCAATGAATTTTCTTGTTCTTATCAAGAGTGTATTATTTTCTGGAACATATTATTAATAATTTTATTTTGAATTTTCACCATTTTCACCTACCAAGAACATTCCAGAGGTCTGAGAACTTGTAATTATATCAAGCACGCTAGCCGAGTGTAAAAATTTTCTGCTTTTTTATCGGAGACTTTTATAAATGTTACTAAAGCCAGAAACTCCATTATCAATTATTTTGTCACGTAATTTGAAATTTAATATAGCTAGAAAAAGAGAGGTGATAATTAAATTTATTTAAAAGTTTTAATTTGCCTGACTCAGTTTCAGTTCTTTTGCTCTAACTTCAGATTGATTTTTATTTTTACAGTAATTTAAATTTCTTTTTTTTTCTTACAACTACACCAGTATTTTATTAAATAAAAATAATTTTGCTAGTTCATGTGTAATGTTAATGTAGTGTTGTCTGTAGTTAGCACATTTTATTGGTTGCAGTCATACAAAAGATATGAATTCTCTTGTGCTTTGTGCCATTTCTGAGTGTATTTATTGTTTTTTAACTGTCAAGTTGACGTGCCACAAGCGACGTCACTCTCAACCGGCCTCGCCACAGCCGCGGCCCCATCCTAAGACGAGCCGTTATGCTGTACACACCACAGTATGCCTTCAAGCCCAGGATTAGCTTGCCCAGCTGTTACTGCCTGCTGCACTGCAACCCGCTCCACATAACGTCGCTGCTCTCTACCCCTCCAGCCTTTGGCCGCAAGAGGAGAACTCGCCACCAACTTCGGCCATTTCCACCGGCTCACCACTGCCGCTCTCTCTATCTCTCTTCTCTCTGCGTTTTCTCTCTAGCCACACCCCGCAACCCCTACACTGACCCTGTGCACTACGTATAAATAGGACTCGCAGTCCTCACTTCGAGGCTGTCTCGTGTCCGTAATCTACAGAACGTCACTCTATCCGAAAGCACACCGAGAGGCTGTCTCACGCCAGTTCAGTAGCACACCGTTACTCTGCCTGAGCATCCACCAACGTCACGTCTAGCTTCGCAGAACGTCACTCCGCCCGAGAGTCAACCAATGTCAAGTTGTCACTGCCATTGGCAGCACTGTCGAGAGTTCTACTCTGCACAACGCCGCCTCGCAGCCTACCAGCACAACGAAACCTGCCGCACTTCCAGCTACCTCGTAGCTCACCCACAGTGCACTCGAGTCCGCGTACTGCTGAGTTGGGGACGGCCTCACCCCCCGTGCTGCCGCGTCTTCCTAGACTAGGTCAATTACCGGTTTGAAACCTAGGATCGGCCCTTCAGGCCCTAGTCAGGGTACAGACTGGTTTATGTGTGTTTAGTGAGAAATCAATAGACAGACATAAATCTGACTTCATTGAGTTGTCTCTTCCAGCATTCTATTCTTTCTACACCTTACTCCCGCTATTTCTTGTTTCGCCACCACTCCTAGTAAGACTCTTACAGGGATAGCCACGAGGCGAAACCTCTATCCTCATCCTCACCTTTTGGGAACTGTCTCGAAGTGCAGCTTAAGAAGCTTGTCTTCTTGGGCGACGCCAGAGCAGTTGTCACTTGGACTATAGCCCCTCCAGTAAGTGCCTGGGTCCGCCAGCAATGTATCACTCGCCAGGTCACCTGCTTGGAAACGACAGGCCAACCCCTGAGAAGCCCCGTTCTACGTGACACCTGGGTTCGCCAGCGACGTCTCGCACGCCAGGGAGCCACGAGATTGGTCGCCCCTACACCTGCTACTGTAACCCTCAGTTTGGTACTTGGGTCGCCAGCGACGTCCCACTCGCCAAGCCACTAGACTGAAGGTCAGTAGACCAGGTCACCTACCCTACACCCAGCCAGCACCCTACTCTCCATCAGGCCATCACTACCCCCCAGTGGCTANCAGATCGCGACGTTCCGTGCACCAAGTCTCTGGGTTGAAGACGGTGTCTTTTTCCCTTACTGGCCACCCACTATCAACCTAACTGGTTCTCCCCACCACCTTATGCCTCATGCCAGGGCTGGACAGGGCAAAGCTGCCAAGCAGGGGCTAGCTCAGGCTGGGGTCCTGAAGGGTAGTAGTTCAGGTGTCAACCAGGTATACACCTGGAAGGAGGAGGAGACTGCACGTCAGTGAGGGTCTGCATCCAGTTCATCCAGCTCAACCTTGAACCTCATCTGGCACGTGCCACGCACAGTTTCTATACCTTCGCACAGCCTACCAACATCACATGAGTGGTTAGACCCCTTAACGTCACACCCCTTCCAGAGTACCCACTCTCCCATCGCTTGCAAGCACCTTCTAAGGCAGAATGCTCTATTATAGAAGTGGCCAAACCCAGCAACATAGGCCCCAAGAAATAAAAACCCCATACGAGTGTGGCAACAACTGCTTCACCATCACTCGGGGGGATGGGGGTGGAAGACCCTTGACACCAACTGCCATACCCACTAATGGTGCGCTTTGGGTCAACTTCTTTCTTGGAGCCCAATGTGGGGCCATTGGAGAAGTACCGGCCATCAGTCACCTTTCTTCAGACTGAGAAGCACCTGAGAAAAGCCCCTTTGGGCCCCCACACAGAACCTCCATTAACTTGACTTCAGGGAGTCCGTTTAAAACACCCCATGGCTCCCAATTCCCGTTAACAGCACCACAATGGCCACAGCCGAGAGCATAGCCGACACCGAAGGGCAGGTCTGCACCATAGAGGAATGCCCTGGCGTAGGATGCTACTTCATAACCTGTGCGCATTGCGACACCGCATTTCATTATGTCTGTTTGGGTTGGGAAGACCAGGAGAGAGACACCCAGGGACTAGAATACCCATGTCTGAACTGCAGGGACAGACATCCCAACTGCGACCAAGCCAACTGTCTGGGAATGGGCATGTACCGGATAGTCTGCCACGAGTACCAACACACTTTCTATAACCTTTGCCTAGGGAGGCAAAACAAAGCCAGAGACCTGGAGGGTCTGTACTTTAAATGCCCGACCTGCAGAATAATGCCTGAACAGGCACCGCTCCTATACCGCAAGAACGACCAGCATTACTTGAGCCCTTGCCTTTACCAGAGTACTCGGGGATGACCCAAGATGATCCCAACAAGTTCCTCCAAGCATGCCAGACAGAGTTGAGTTTGAGAGGACACGCCTACCCAAAGCCTTGTGGTACTGAAGACAAAGGCCAGCTTCAAGGTGACGCAGAAAAGTGTTGGAATAAGTACAGGGAGTTCGTCACCAACTGGGAAGAACTGTCTGAGAGACTAGTCACGCACTTCTTAGGACCACGAATGGTTGCACAACTGAATAACGAGCTCTACGTTCAAACCCAAAATGAGAATGAGGAGACCGAACACTTAACTAGGTACAAAGCCTTAATTTTCCAACGAGTTCATCCAGGCCGAGAGGAGCTCCATGCTGTCAAACTCATCACCAGACTCCTCTTACTGGAAATACGTGCCCACCTCTGCTACTCAGAGCCAGCGACGCTGGAAGAACTGGTGAGATGGGCATGTATTCGAGAGATAGACCTGGCAGACATTCGCAAGTTGCACGCCAGATCGTAGGCTACGCTTGCACCTACAGGGAAAATGGTTGTGCAGGGAAACTCAAAGGACCGGGGCTTCTGCAAAGTAGAGGGAGAAGCCCTACAAGTCGCCATCATGCAGGAAAAGCCGATCATATGCGATCCTCCACGAATAACACTGCTCATCGGGAAGACCAAAAAATTAGCCACTCTAAATGGCAGCTATTGCCAAATTTATCCGCAAGGATGCTATTCCTCGAAAGTACAGAAATCAAATCAAGCCTTCTGGCAACACCCAGATATACATGGCTTAGAAAGGAGCCTACCTACAAACAGAGGGAAGACTGACGTTGACCCTGCGGTTCACCAACAAAGCGATACAGACTCACTTACAAGTGGTAAAAGATTTGGCAGAGGCGATCGTCCTAGGAATGCCATGGCTGATCGAACAATGAGCAACCATCGATTGCCACCAAGGTACACTATATTTGGGAGCTGTAAAGAAGAGGCCCGTAATCTGAGAATAGTTTGCCAAGCCCTGACTGCACCCACGAGTCACCAAAGAATATGTGCAGTTAGTGCAGGAGAAAAAAGTCAGGAATCTGGTGACATAAAGAGAGCAGACGTGACAAAGTGCCGCTGACACGCCAAGCACACAACTCGACACAGCACTACAGACACAGCAGACTTCACGGCGCCGGCAGCGAGTCCAGCCGCACCCCTCAAGCAAGGTCCTACTCCTACCACGCCGCAACCATCTCCAGAACTGCCGCAACCATCTCCAGAACTGCCGCAACCATCTCCAGAACTACAGCATCCGACTTTGCAGAGACCAGCGCCAACCAGGGGGAGGAGCCAGTGCTGCCCTCTCCACTGCGAATTCCGCCTTCTGTGCCCGCCGCAGCTGAGGCGGGAAGGAGTCTGCCACCTGCCTGCAGAGAGGGGAAGGGCTTGCTACCCCTCCAACCAGTCAGCTGAACCCAGAGGCCACAGTCTTCGTGCCGCGAGTCACTGACCCACAGCCCACTGACTCAGTGCCGCCCGCACCACCAGCTGAGCCTCGCTACATGCCGCAGCAGCGTAGAGTGCAGCCTTGACGGGTCTGCCGCACGAGCATCGAAGGAGGCCCAGGCGTTACAAGAAGATGCCTTGCGCTGCCCTCCTACCTACAGCTGGTCAGCTCCACAGAAGAAAGACTCTGTGTGAGGAGACTGCCTTTGCACCCCTCACCTGCTTAGAGCCACAGACTCAGTGTGTGTCACAGTCCTTCAGCAGCGCCACACCTGCCGAGAGCCTCCGCCTCACAGTGTGGAGTGCCCCGACCATGTGTGAGTGTGAGAGAGTAGGATTAGTTAGCCCTAGCGTATGTGTTAACCAGTTTAGACTAGAGTAGGGAGTGTTTACAAAAGCAAAATACCTTTTTCGTTATTGAAAGCAAAGTACCCCTAGCTAAGTGTGTGCCAAGTCAAGAAACCTGCAAGCTAAGGAAACACCTGGTCACGTATTGTACTCAGTCAACCAGGAATCCACGGCTTGTCTGTTCAGCAGATTTCTGTATTGATGCCGTAGACCATAATCAAAAAGACCTGTTAACACAAAAAAAAAATTTTCTTCCTCTAGCTCTTGCAGTGCACCGGCTCATGAAGGATGTAAGTACTATATTGTTTGCGGCCAGCTCCAGCCACACCTCGCTCGCCACGCCTCTCGCGGGTATTTATTCTTATGCACACCCTCCAAACAAGGCAGTTCACTGGCAGTTCACGAGCAGCTCTGACCAGAGCATCACCTGCAACTCTGGCTATCTCGCCACGCTTGCTGTACCGCTTGCCTTCAGCAGTAATAGAATCACTTAGCCATAGTACGTTACTAGTGTCAGTACTTGTGTTTTCAACACATCAGGCAGAAGCTCTTGTCGCAGAACCTTCTACTTTCGCTTACAGTTTGGCTGCGGGCCTCGTCTGCGCCGGGCTTAGTTTTACCAGGGTTACTCTCAACCTCTCTTTTACGGTTATCTCGTTGGTTGCAGTGTCATGAAATTATTTTTCATTTTCGTTTCAGTTTCATGAATTTCAAACACATTTTTCATTTTCGTTTCACAAAATAAAAAGGCACATTCACACAACGTTATCAATGCTGCAAATATGGAATTTTGCAATGTTCATCTCAATTTTGCTAGATAATATCAAAAAATATTATGATGCTTTCATGTAAATTACTAGCCAAAGGTTCTCCAGATATTTCTTACTGTCAGAGAATGACAAATGACATACATCTACTTTTAAAATGATTACAGAAATCTCAAGTTTTGTGCTTGGCTGTAAGTTCTTGTTACCAAATATTTCTATCAGCACTTCCATTGCTGTCCTGCCTTATTCATTAGAAGCACAAAGTGATGTAAATCAACTATTCCTTCACATCCATCAATTCAGCAAGGTGTTACAATTGCAATACAGAACTAAAATAATGTTAAAAAAGTTAACAGAAAAAAATGCACTCATCATTGCGCAATGCCCATGCAGACTGGTTTGCAAGGAATGTACATCTAATGATACCTAGCAGTACAAAGTGGCAAAAGAACAGACTGCATGATGCCCGCAATTTTCAAGAAGCTTTTGGTAACTAGTAGTACACTGAGAAAATAATATTTTATACAAACACAAATGCCACCAGACCAACTGAACTCACCACTCTTCTCCAAGAACACATTGCTTGCTCGAAGATTTTTATGGATAACATTATTTTTATGCAAGAATGACAAGGCAGCCAGAATTCCTGATGCACAGAAACGAAGAATTTCTATATTCATGGCTATGTGATTGAGAATGTAGAATGACAGCGTTGTGCCATGGACGAATTCCTGCAAAACAAAGAGGGACTCTCTTAGGCAAAACATTATCAAACAAATATACAAACTGAATCCTAAAATATACTACATCACATTTGTCACACATCAATAACTGCATTTAAGGGCACAGCAAACATGTAGGTTAGTATGAAGAAAGCATTTTCCTACCTTACATGTTATGTGAATAGCCCATCCCATTTTACCTTTTTTAATACATTCAATGCAGCACCAATTATTTCGGCTTCACTTCAAGATGCGATGAAAAGTTAACAAATTTTTAAACATTGGAGACATGAAGACTGTTTAATACTGGTATTATACAGTATGTATGACATCACTGTAGTGTTCATATTGAAACGTGTTTGTCAAGATGGTGCCGGCTGTGAAAGAAAATGATGTGTCTTCACAATGTTTTTAGTTTTATTACTAGTTGGTCTAGCGTACTTCTAAATGTTCAAACTGTGTAATTTTCAACACTACATTTTTGTCCACCCAAGCCAAATATAAGCAGTTTCTTAGCTATCTGCTTAAGCCTACTGTGGTGCAGTCACCATCTATTCACAGAAACTGTACAGTATTGTGGCACACAATTTACTTGCATTTGCTATGAATGTGTTTGGCAGTCAAGTTTAATTCATTTCCAGTGGCAATGAGTTTTATACAACTTTATTTAGCTTCAGCATAACTTTGCCCTACTGCAATTGGTATCTCGAACATGTTTTTTACAATCAATTCTCCCACGTTGACTTCTGGTTTCAATTAAGATTAGTGAAAAAAAATCAAATCCGGCATGCCATGAGCACTGTTGGATATATTCTCAAGCCTCAGTCTCAGGTGCTGCCCCTTTGTACACCATATCGCCAAGCACCATCGCTCATTTCACCTCTGTAACACTCCATACTACAAGCCGAGGAAGCCCCTCGTCACCTGAGTGGCCGACAATCCGCACAATGCTGCACTCCTGTTCAAGTGGGTGATCCCACCCCCTCCCTAGGCTTGCCCTGGCTGGCAGGCACCGAACATGCATGCTGGCCGCACATCAGGGGAGGTTTCTCCCTCCATACAGCCCGCTCCAGCTGCCCCTTGCTCGCCATGACTCTCAAACGCTATTTACTTTCATGCACAACATTCCAGAAGGGCAGTTAGCAGTTGCCAGTCAGAGGTCAAACTCCAGCCGTACTCTTGATATATCGCCACTCTACCTGCAAGCGCTTGCTTGCCTTCAGCAGTAGTTTCTCAGCTCAGTTTGTTTCGCTTTCATTAGCACAACAACTTGTGTTTTTCACTGCATGGTAAGAAGCTCTTGTTGCGGAGCCTTCTAGAACGTTACTGAGTGTTGGCCTATCGCAGTAGAGGATCAAACCATGCCCCCACTGAAGGGCGCACCTGCTTCTTGTCAATGTTTGGTGCCTAGTGCTGGCTGGTAACGCCAACTGCTAGTGTCACTGTGGCAAAGGGAGAGAGAAACTTTCAGTGAGACTCCTGAGACTTGATGAGAACACACACACTAGGTCACCACAACTCTCAGGCACAAACTGTTTGTGCCGCTTACTGAGAGCCGTAGTGGCCTTGCATGGGCAACGCTGTGAGACCAAAGGAGAAGTTGAGGACTTAGTTTTGGTGCTTGGCACTGTGACTGTTCCAGCTGTCTCAGTTCAGCCAGACAGTCGTCCAGATAAAACTGTCAAGCACGGTACCCAGAAGCCGACACTAGGATACACCCACAGCCATTCCAGGTTACATTCACCACTCACAACAATCCAGCAAGCCACAGCAATCTGCCGGGTGTTTGAACTGGAGGACAGGTGAAGGTATCACAAATCCTGGCACAGAGAGAATAGGGAAAGACATTGATTCTACTGAACTACCTTTGTACACTCCATCGCCAGGTGCAGAACCTTGAAGGATGGAGAAGTTGAAATGAAATATGTAAAGGATAACCAATGTATCTATTGATCCTTTCGTTCTTATTTGCTTAACATACACTCATGTACAATAACAAAAAATAAGTACATTCAAAACCTTAAAAATTAAAGATATTTTTTTAAAAAGCTATTCAAGGTTTTTAAAAAATGTATGAATCCTGTAGCATCAACATAACCCCCCTTCCCCTTCCAAAAAATCAATCACCATTGTTTTAAACCTTTGCAATTTATTTTATAACTGTAGTTACTAACACATAATCAACAGCCCTCCCGCCCCCACCCACAGCTGGACAAACATTTAATGTTTTACGTAAACAAGTGTGGGTTTACTTTGATATTCTACACGGCCTTGTTGGTCCCAATAGTTTCAGCATACACCACTACATAAAGACCAACTTGTGTAACCATCTTGGCTTTTTTTAAGTTCATTCTTTCTAAATACTACTAATTACATACTAGTTATGTATATATACTGATTAAATTTACTGCTTACTTTTGATCCAAAAACCTACCATTACAAATTTAATTACAAAATAAATTTTGCCACATACTTTTGAATATGTAAGCTAAATCTTAAGCACTTACACAAATACAGTCCCAAGAGAATAAGATAATGCAGCTCCAAGAGCCATACAGTTTCCAGTAATAAACCTATGGATGGTTATGGTACCTATCCACCTGAATTAGATTGCAATGTGTATTTATTACAAATTTTTTATCAAACAAACTACTTAATAAATAGATAATCACTTACCATGCAAAAAGAAACAACACTTCAGACTAGGGTGGAATATAACTTTAAACATATTACGTTTACTGCAAAAACTATTTTAGAAGCTTTTCAACATGGCCAAAAATTACATTTTCAGACTGTTAGCTTAAAATATTCTAGGTGAATACATGTAAAACTAATAGAGGACCCTGCATTGAACTTTGCTACACACTTTCCACCAATAAAACTATAAGGTCAATGCTTTAAGTCCCATTACAAATTTTGTACGACGGAAAACCTTACACGCCAGTTTGGAGCCTTATGCACAGCAGCAAAACGGAGCACTTGATGTGCACTAGCCTTACTGCTTCTTAGTTTTTGTACCTCAAAAGCAGAAAATACCTTCAGGTAGATGGGTGGCTTACAGCAAATACAGCCCAGGTTAAAATACCTGCAATAGGTGAACAATGACAGCATCTTGATTCTGACTGGAGGTCATGTTCAGATAGCGCACAAGATGAGGATGCTGGAGCCTTTGTAAGTAATTCAGCTCCTGCTCAATACTTGATAACTGAAAGGAAAATACATAAGCATCAATAACTCTGTGACATAAAATTTTTTAATGAATAAATTAAATTGTAGACAAAAAATTACAACTACCACATTTTTTCTGGTGCAGCACATATTCTTCCACGTTCCGGCATGGCTGGAGTGCCAAAATATGGAATATGGACTGTAATTTATAGTTAGATGATAACAACTTTTTACTCTTTTCAGCACTTAAAAAATTATGGTGTGATTATTATGCAATGGCAACAATTATGCAATAAAACATGGTATTCTGAAATTATCCAATTATGGTATACTACGTACAATCATCCAATTAAAGATTTCAAATATGTATAGAAATGTTTAATAGTTTTGCTGCATCTGTTACAATATTTCATTAAATTTATCTGCAAATTGCACTCTTTTGCTCATTAAAAATAACAACATTACTTTTCACCATTGAAAATCTTGAAGAGTAAGTTATGGTCTACACAAAAATACAGCAATTTACTTTCTTTAACATAAATTAAAAAAAAAAAAAAAAAAACACAATTTGTTACAACTATAGTAGATCCCTGATTTTACAAAGTGCCACATTGTTCCTGGGAGTGATTTTGTAAAATTGCTGTCCTTGCAAAATCGAAACATAACTATTTAGACACTAACGAAACCCAAAAACTGTGTTAAAAGTGCATTTTTCACGTGAATTGCATGTTCAATCACTCCTGGTACAAAAAAAATTATTTTATGAAATATTTATATGATTTAATAGGTAAACATACTCTGAATGAAACGGTAATTCAAAAGGGTCAAATGACTTCCCCATGTCATCAAACAAGTGTAACCAACGACCACCATATAACGTCTGGCAAGTGTGAAGTCCATTTTCAATAGCTTCATGGAATATCAATACAGTGGAATCCTGTTATAATATTTTCCTGCTTAATAAGCTGCATTCTCTTGGTCCACAAACATGTTTTTCAATACAAAATTATCATCTTGTAAAGTCTTCTCTTATACAAGGCTGACATTTCTTGGGTCCCTTGAGAAGTGCTATAACAGGGTTCTACTGTAGATTTTGATAGTCACATATCTTCCGAGTAAACAATACCCCACAACAGTATACACGCCTTCCCCTTGGTGCCAAAACAAAGAGCAAACCGAGCAACATGCATTCACTGTGAATGTAGTCTAACGTTAAGATGTTTATCTCACTAAAATGGGAAACAATTAGTTTGTATTGTACTACCTTTAAAATACTGTATTGTCCTGAATATAAGTCAGTAATGTTTTCCAAAATATTTGTGCAAAAGACTTGACCTATATGCAGGCACCTCAGAAGTGAAGGTGAAAGCAGCAGTGATGATGAATAGGTAACTAAAATTAACTGTTACCAACATGTATAGGACCTATGTTCAGTATCAAATTTTTTATTTTTTACTTGGGAAATATTTTGTGAAAATTAAAAGAGTTAATGCGGCTTGAAAACTATTAGTGACACTAAGAAAAATTAATTGAAAATAAAATTTCATTTAACTTAAAGTTTATATTACCCTACTATTTTTACACATCCAAAACTTTTTTCCAGAGTCAGAACCTTAAAATCAATAGGTCGACTTATATGCGAGCAGAATTACATTCGGGACAATAAGGTATTACCTCAAGAGGACTGTCTTTAGAAATGGATCATACTTTTATTTTTGTTAAAGCTCCATTAAAAAATTGGGTCACCACTTATCACTTTCAAACGAGTCACTGATGGAAAGACTGCAAACCAGTTGAGCACTTTGCACATAGTGGCGATGAGGCAAGTGGTTAGTGAGCGAAAGTCAGCCAGACAGCTCACACATTCCGAGGCCTCCAATGCCCGAAATAGAGGCAGGCAAACGGAACACTTAATCGCTTGTATATTATAGCTCTGAAAGTGAAAACTGTTTTATTTCCACTACATGTGCATTTACGCGTGACGCGCACTGACAATTATTTAAGCACGACTTCGCTTCATTTACACATGTCATCACGTCACCCCTGGCGGAGTTTGAACCCGGAAACGACTTGATACCAGAGCTTACCAGCATGCCCCTGGACACGAGGGCACCAACGGACACGTCAGCCAGACCCTTAAGTACACGGCAGAACTACTCTGACAGTAGGGATATACAGTCACGTAAACCAAGCTGACTTCGCAGTTTCACCTAAAATTACGGAAGAAGTAATCCTGGGGCAACTATGACTACGCCAACAACAGTGCGTTATGGACCACGGCCAGCAACGCATATATATCAGAGACAAGCACCGGGTGACCGCTGATTGAGAACACAGCCCGGACGCGGCAATCCCACCCCCGATTGCACCCAAAGATATAAACCACCAGCTAGCAGAACCCGAATTTGCCCAACTTAGGCAAATCCTGTACGGCCATGCTGTAGCCTTCGGCCAAGGGGAATCGCTACACAAAACGCATGGCACCCAACATGAGATTTGGCCAACCACTGACATGCCGTGTATAACAGACCCTACCAAGTATCTGCCCGGAGGCAGCACCTCATTATGATGCAAGTTCGGGCGATGAAGGAGCAGGGGATTGTGGAACCGTCTGACTCTCCTTACAATTCATGGATAGTACTAATCCCAAAAAAGGACGGGCGGCCAAAGTTTTGCATAAATTACACAGATCTGAACAACGTTACACATCCCATCGCACCACCAGCTATTAACCTGGATATAGGAGAAGCCAGAATCTTCAGCTCTCTCTATATACAGTCAGGGTACTGGCAGATGACGGTACACCCCGACAGCTGCTAGTATACAGCATTTACCACTTCAGAGGGCGAAAACCTACAATTCCAAGTACTGCAGTTTGGACTGAATAATACTCCCACCACCTTCCAGAGGCTCATGTCCGACGAAATTCTTACCGGCTTGTAGGCCAGTTTTGTTTCACCTACCTAGACGACATAATTGTATACTCAAAGTCAGGGGGGAACACTGCGGGCACCTCCAGAGAGTACTAGAAAGACTCAAGTTACACGGCCTAACCTGCAAGCTTTCCAAAAGCCACTTTGGAAAGACTACCATTGACTACCTAGAGCATTTAGTCACACCCGAGGGGAACTACCATCAAGCCGCCTCGATCCAAGCCATAGAGAAGGCCGAACAACCCACCAACAAGAAACAACTGCATCGTTTCTTATGCTTGTGTAACTGGTTATGCAATTACGTACCGGACATCGCCAGGCAGATGGCTCCCCTCAAACCACTTCCCAGAGAAGGAAACTCATTAACGGTGGGGGGAAGAACACCACAACGCCTTCCTAAACCTGAAGCAGAGCTTCCAGAATATCAAGCTACTCCACCGACCATAAGGAGATAACCCTCTCATACTGCAGATGGACGTCTGCCAGAATGGACTGGGGGCGGTCCTGTACCAGGAGAACTCTGCCGGGCAGCCTCAAGTCATTGCATATACCAGCACCTGACTGAACGCAACAGAACAAAAATACCACATTAACGAGCAGGAATGTCTCGCCGTAATCTGGGCAATGAGAAAGTACCGTTGCCACTTGGAAGGAAGGCACTTCATACTCTGCACCGACAGCAAGGCCCTTCAATGGCTGCATGAGTCAAGAAATACCAAAGCCAAGTTAGGATGATGGGAAATGTTCCTAACTGAATTTGACTTCGAGGTACTTAACTGCCCGGGCAAAACAAATGACCTACCCGACACCTTATCCCACCAGCTGGACCTTGATGGGGGCACTAAAGATGATGAGGAGTGGGAGAGAATGACCCCCCCCCCCTTCCCTCTGACTCCTACCAGAAACCCTGAAGAGCACCTCCGGCTCATCCAGCTGCAACTCAGCCGGTACCAGAAGAGCTACTATCAACAAAAGGACCCAGACAACCAGTGTCACCTCCAGCATATGCCTCAGAGAATCGAGCTCCGGGAGGACGTCGTCTGGTCGTGAAGCGGACAACCTGGGGCCCCGTGGAAGATCTAGATATCACGAAACCTGAGGGCGGACTTATGCCGCCACCACCATGACTACCCACAGGATGGTCATCCCGGCATTAAGGAGATGCTACAGGATATAGGAGAACGCTACATTTGGGACGGGACAAGCCGGGATGTGCGAGAATAAGTTAACAACTGTGAAGCATGCTGTCGTGGCAAAGCCTATCATGTGCCCTAACCAGCAACAAAACTCCGTCGAACTCACACAGCCTGGACCCACTTGGCGGCTGATCCTAGTGGTGCCTTACCCGAGACCCACCAAAGGAAATAGTTACCCATTAGTGATAACAGACCAGTTTTCCCGCAGGGTAGAAGCATTTCCCCTACCCAACCAGGAAACACACCACATCATACAGAAGTTCGAGAAGAAGATATTCCCCTGCTCGGGGTACCCGCAGGCCATACTGACAGATAATGGCACGGAATTTACCAGTCACAAATAGCAGACCGCATGCAATACATGGGGGGTGGAGACATAGACGACCCCCCATATCACCAGTAGGCAAACCCCACTGTGGGAGGAATCAAGAACTGAAAAAAAGTCTCAATCTCAGTGTGGGAGAGGACCACCGCCACTGGGACAAACATCTACCGAATATTCACTTCACCCTCTGGAGGAAGACCAACAAGGCCGTGGACACCAGCCCCAGCCAGCTCATTCTGGGACTAACCCTCCTTCACCTAGATGACTGGCAGTGGGAAAAAGCTCCCTAAGAGATGCCGCAAAACCGGAGAACGTCAGATTGGCCGCCCTAGTCCGAACCACGAGGGGACGAGACGCCCAGACCCAGTACATTAACAAAAAATACCCGCAACCCAGCACCGGGGTCCGAAGCTTCCAGATAGGTGAGGCTGTGCTTCTCTGTAGTTACCTACTTAGTAAGGCCCAAAGGTCAATTCAGAGCGGGCCTTGCTGATAAGTTGGAAGGACCCTACACAATAGTGGGACGCCAAGAAAACGTGTACTGAGCAGAGGATACCAGGGGACGAATACGCAAGGTAACCCGAGGGCAGATGCGCACTTGCCCCGTCACAGCTCAAGACTGCAAGGCTGAAGCACCAGAATCAGATGCCGAAGAAGAGGAAGGAAGGGAGGATAATCCCCCTCCACTGAAGTCTGCCAAAATCAGGCCACCTACGTTCGGAGAGCCAAAACTTTGACCGGACGCCAACCGGAGGAGTGTCCAACCCACCCTGACCAGGGTTGAACAGCCTACACCTCGAGAGGCAATGTCCATCCGGACCTTCCCCTCGAGCCCAACAGACTTTGTCCACAAGATGACCGCCAGACGCAGCCGTATGACCCCACCGGGTCGGAACTGTCGTGGCGGAGCCCCTTGGACAGTGAGCCCCACTGGCGAAATCAGCATCCCAGCCCCATCCAGGAGAAGGATGAGTCCAGCAGAGCCGACGAAGCAGGGGTGCCCGAAAAGCCCATGCCTCAAACGGCAACCCAGAATGCGTCCGCCCAGGAGGGCGTGGTCACCTCCAGAGCCACGAATCCGGACGGAGCAAAGGCCTCTAGCAACACCACCTTCCGCACAGGAGGATGAGCCCAGCAGCGCCGAGGATACAGGGGAAGTAGAGGATTCCCTGCCCCTGACGGCCACCCCAACACTGCCCATTCAGGTGGAGAGGACGCCTGTCGTTCCTCGGTGCCTGGTGGCTCCGAGCTTGCCACTGCTGGGGATGCGAACCCAGAGACCAGCTGCCAGCCCACAAGAGAGATTCCATCCTGCGCCTGCCACAGCACCTCTCAGCCAAGACATTACCGTGAGTCACCATGGCGGCCCACTTCCAAGTTCACATGCGGCCTTTAGAAAGTACACGACCTTGAGAAAGCGGGGCCGTCCGTGCAAATCCAGGACTCCATCCAGAGACAGGCAGTAACCATGCGTGAGTTGTCAATTACTCAACAGCGCCAATGTGTAAACCCCAGAATTAGAATAGCAGTTAAATAGCTGTTATCAGTGGCATTATTTAAAATTAGTAAGTGAATGCAATGTAAAAGACAGACTGTGTGATGCAGCTATGTGTAAACAAGCTGCTGTTTATTGACAAAGTGCTTTGTGAAATAATCATTCAAAGCAGTGCAAGTATCTAGCCAAGATGCACTGACATCCTAGTTCGAAACAATGAATCACAAACTTACCTAGTGAAGCACGGACTTCCACATAGGTGAAGAATAATTCAGACGAACACCTGTTTCCTCAAGGACTTTCCAACGAAAGCAAAACCAAAATGGTTGTAAATACTTTGAAGTGTTATTGTGTGTCTTTAAGGGTACAATGGTTATTTTATTTTTCAGTAGGTGGTCTGTACGTCAATTTGTTAGTACTATTATTCATTGCAAGGGTACTATTGTAAATAATAGGTACATACAGACCGGCATAGATAACGGAAGGCCATGCGCCAGCACCACTTAGAAATTGTCACACATAAAATTACCTGCCGTGCGACCCATAGGAGGCTACACAGCTGAGCCACTTTAAAACGCCTTCAGCGCTACGGCAGGTAAAACCAGCAGAAGTAACACACCCTTCACGAGTGGGACTTGTACATACACTAGTGTTCAATTTTTTTTACATGCACGCCTGTAAATGGGCTTTCTTCCAGGTGTAAATCTGTTAAATAATTTTTGCAATAAACACAGCCCTCAGCTGACTTGTGTGAGAGGCAAGCTGATTACGTAACAAACGAAGGCACGTGAGCATTCACCAGACACCGGAACATTATCGCATGACAGTTATCCTCCCCAGGGGATAAAACCCATTAGCCGACCGCTCGCCCAGCCAGCTGGCGCACTAGAGGGAGACAGTGCTATGCTATGCCAAGAGCGAAAGTGGTACGCCACGCGCCGGAGCCCAGAGAGCACACAGAAGAGGAGCACTACAGAAACCAATCTGACTTTCTTGCAAGTGACATCACTTCCACCAAAATCTTTTTTCTACCAGATGAGTCTAAGTTGCAACAGAAGTAGGGCGACTGTTGCGTGACGCGCCTCATCTTCACGCATCATCATGTCACCCCCGGCGGTGTTTGAACCCGGAAACGACATGCTACCAGACCCTACCAGCATACCCCTAGACGTGGGGGCACTCACGGACACATCAGCCAAGTTATTTTCACCTTATGTCAGACGTCACGCCAACACCCTCACAGATGAGAGAAGACAGCCAAGCGGCCCAGTTAAGCGCCTGAACACGGGCAGCTGATGCAACCCCACATGACCGAGATGGCAACTGAGAGCACAGCTTGGCAAAATTAAACAAAGTTGATAAGAGTGCGTGAAAAGTAGGACTCATTTCACAGCCATCTTGATTCTCAAAACAATACGGGCTTAAAATTCCAAACATTTCTTTCTTCATGCTTGTGAACAGTGTGCATTAATTCAGCTGCTAAAATACGTGCAGAGGAAAATGTTTATTCACGCACAACTGAGCGCCATTATATCAATAAAAAATACTTTTGTTTTAAAAATATATAGGGCCCACTTCACAATTCTATAACAAGTGTTTCACTTTTAAAGCGACGGACGGCAGAAAAAATACAATCAGCGAAATGGAAATACTATTTAGAGGAATGAGCAGTTATTTATTTTAGGACGGAACGCAGAAGTTTGTTTACATACGACGGCCGGTGGCAAACTTTGTATGCATTATATTTATATGAAACCATTAATACTGATAGGTAAGTTGACTTGCATTTATTTATTATTTACTTATGCTGGCAAGATTAGGGCCACGCAGGCCCTCTCTTACATGTGTGTTATAGAACACAGACATAACAGCAAAATAGCTTAAATAATTTTAATCCAAAAAATTTTACGGGAAAATTATTTCCAGCCCGACCTTCTCAAAAAATATATTTCCAGAATTTTTCCCGAAAAGTTGGGATCCCACCCAGCTCTAATAAAAACCTTTTCTATCAAACCTCCAAGTACTGATGCTGGGGTGACTGTGTTTTTTATCCACCGTAGACATCAGCACTCCAGGGAAAAGCAGGAGCCCGCCTCATTTACAAACCCTACTGCCAAACCTAGAGAAGGACTGTGGGTTCCCTTAACCAGGCACACGTATGTCACAAACACACCCATTAGATGGCCACCCATACTGTGCACCTAGTGTGCAGTATGGTAGAACTACAATCACTAGAGACTCAATCAATAAGGCGGCTTGTAAACCAGCCCAGCCAATTAACTCCATCCACAGTGCTGAACTGTCGCCGGTTGGAGTAATCAGGTACGACTCTGGTTGGCTCGGCCTCTGTTTGGCTACACACCTTGCCAGGAATCATTGTTACCTGCTATTCCTTCGTGGGGCCGACTTTAGTACCTACGTTTATGCCATACACCCATAGGAGTGGTGTGAAATGGCAAGCTAGGAAGGCAGCTGCTGCCTCCGAATCCAACGGGAGCTGTAACCCAGCCCCAACTGCACTTTGCAGCATAACCCCACGGGAACGATCTCAAGCCGCACGACAGTTGAAGAGGCCTCACCTCCCAGTTCCCTCCCTCTCCTTATTTCAGCCCCCATTCAAGACCATCGGCTAGCCGCATCTGGTCATCACTGACTTCTGTCAGGGACGTCACGTGACTCTGGGGATAGCGAACCCGTGGTTCCAGAACAACAGGACCAGCAGCCCTCCATGGGCACCCTTCAGCACCGCCAGCCGCAGCACACTACGTCCGCCCAAGGACTGGGCACGAGTCCTGGCTGACCTCAGCAGCAACAGCGGCAGAGTAAGGAGCTACCACGGGCCACACCCAATACAGGTAAACAAGTGGCAGTGTGCCAACCAGTACTATGAAGGACAGCAAAGCCCACAGCCGACTTTGTGCCGTGCTGTCAAGCCACCCGCCCTAGCCTATACACCGGCCAAGGTTCGGTTAGCAGCCAGTAAAGTCAGCCAAGCAAACCGTCCATATCTCCGACAGACACACAAAACCTTACCCGACAGTGACGTCGTCGTCAGTCACCCCACGTCAACGTGTGTATATGTGCATCTGTATGTATAGTATATTACACAGATCAGATTTAGAAGCCGTATCATTCAAATGATTCAGGCAGATGTGAGTGAGAAGATATTTGGGCAGCTCTTAACACCGAGGTCTTGAGAGCCAATTAAGGTGAAGCAAGACGAATATAGAGCAAAGACAGAATTAAAAGGGAGTGGGAGGGAAGAAACTGGAGATCCTCAAGAAAACCTGCACACCAGGGACATCGTCCAGCACAAATCCCAAATCCCACATACGAAAATCTGGGGGCGACCCCAACAGTATTCAAAACCCGGTTCGTCTAGGTGAGAGGCGAATAGTCTAGCCACTACACCACCGTGGCTCCCAGGCAGATGTGTGGCATGTTTATTTTCAGTCTTTGCTGCGTACATTTACTGATGCAGGGTGGCAAAAGGAAAGGTTCCTTAATTGTCAGTGATTATCAATTATTCTAATATTAATAATCTTTACGTGAACAATTGTCATGTGTGTAAAATTCTGCTGTCTGATGCGTTACATTGTAAGTCAAGGTCAATTTGTCAGCTTCCGTTCGCATAAGAGCATTCAGAAGACACAAACACAGGGTGCCCAGGAAATGAGTGTATAATAACACTGCATTAAATGCTATACTGTAAAGTAATCTTTGGTTATAACTAGGGATGGGTCGGTTCTGTTCTTCGGTTCCAATTAATACCGGTTCTTGAGGTTTGACTCGGAACCGGTTTTAGGTTAACAACCACTCGGTTCTCGTTTCTACAGAGCAATGGCAAAAGTCTATTGTTACAAAAATAACTACAGTGTATTTACTCGTGTATAGCACGCCCTTTTTTCCCAAAATAAAGGAAAAAATTTCTGGGGTGCGCGCTATACAAGGGGGAAAAAAATTAAGGAGTGGTAGTCGTAAACTGTTTGGTGATGTTTGGAGGGAAGTGTAGGGGAACAGTCTGTTATCTCATCTCTCACTCTTACATCAACACTCCTCACCATTCTCTCTCTCTCTTTATCTCTCAGCACTCCCCTGTAAGCAACGCTAGCCGAGTGATACATTCCTCCAAGCCTTATTGTTTCTATAGAGGGGGGGAGGAAGAAGAGATGGGGTTTTTAAAGGTGTCACATTTCAGCATGCCACTGCATAAAAGACCCAAAATAAAAGGAAGCCAGCGCCCA
The DNA here is from genome assembly GCA_002778355.1 of Clitarchus hookeri. Taxonomy (NCBI): domain Eukaryota; kingdom Metazoa; phylum Arthropoda; class Insecta; order Phasmatodea; family Phasmatidae; genus Clitarchus; species Clitarchus hookeri. The sequence continues at coordinate 9,299 of NQII01003402.1, read as the reverse complement.
GTCACCATAAAAGAAGCAAAAATATAAAAGGAATCCAGCTGCCATTGTTATCGCCACGGTTATGAGCACGCCACAATGTTTATGCTTTTAATGCCAAAAGTTATTTTATTAAAATATTTTCCAAACATATCACAATCACCACAAATTAATGTAAAAAAAGAATAATTTGTTACATATTTACCAACCTTAAATAAATTTAGTACAAGTTTATCTGTATACATTAACACTTATCTTCACACTTTGTTATTGTTCAATTCTTCCATAGGTTAAACAAAACATTTAATGAATTTTACCTGCATTGGTTTAATGAAGTTACAAGCAAAAGGCAAGTATTCAAAATAGAACCTAAAACTGGAACCGATATTTAAATTGTAGAGTTGGTACCGGAACCGGAACCAATATTTTTTGTTATTCGACCCATCCCTAGTTATAACACTAATTTGCTACAGTGATAAATTATCTAGCCATTGTAAGTTGTCATCATAGAGAGGTACCATTGTGGGCTAACAAATGTATCTTGTAATTGATTCTGATCACAACTTCTTGCATTTTTGAGAGGAATAATTTGTTCTATTTTTGTGCATTTTTTTGGGTTTTTTTCTTTGTAGTTTGAAAGAATAACCTTATAGGTAGCGCCACGATTATTTTGCGCATGTGAAATAACACAAACTAACGTGAAATTTGGTGATAAAACCATTAAAAAGTGAAAAGAAGACATAAAATCGTTAAAATGCGAAATTACATCAATAATGTCACAAAATATGGCATTTTACACGTCTAAGTCCAAAGATGGTTGTTTTTCAGATTTAAATGTAAGAAATAACAATACTGTCGTATTTTAAAAGTATCTTAATTATTTGAGTTGCTGGAATGGGAATCACGGCCATGTGATTGGTGGATAGAAAGGAGGTAAATATGTGGTAACATACTGTAACGTTGCACGCGTCTCGTTATAGCCGGTTTTATAATACTGCAACCCCACAGTTGGGCGCTATATTGTAACGTTCCACGCGCTGTTATTTCAGTATTAATAATATTGCATCCCCACAGTTAGGCGCAATATTGTAACGTTCCACGCGGCACATTCGGCCACCATATTTGTAATGACGAAACATCTGTGATGATGGCTGGAAGTTACCACTTGGCTAGCTTAGTTGGTAGTAACATGAAACTCTAAAGGCGCCAATAAATATAAATAAAGTCAAATGTTTGTTTATTACTCTGTACTTTTATTGATCATTCCAATAAAACAGTTCACATACAATCGTCAAGTATGCAGAGTACGAACCAGTTTACATGCAAACTAACAGAGAGCAGCGCCACAGTCGTTTAATTATTAATTTACGTCTCAAAAACTTGCCTTGCAAGAAGAAAATACGAAGGCAGGAGGGACGTCCATTCCCTCCTGGCACCCTTTTGACCTCCCACACCGGTGGAAAGAATTTATTAGTTCAAGTTTGCCGGTGTGGGGGTTATGCCACGCCCGATGTGGCCTTGGCGAGTCGCTGCTGAGTCTACTGTCGAGAGTCTACTACTTGTTATCGACTGCTCTATATCAACTGCCGGACGGCGACATGAGCATGAGTATTTGTGCTGCGTACCACCCCCCTCTCCAAAGATAAGGGCCTGGCGTGGGGCGCCACGCACTCTCTTCCCACGCTATCCAAACTGCGTAGCCTGCTTAACTGCGCCGTCAGTTAAAAAATAAGCGAACTTCTCATGCAAAACTTGTCAACGCAGTCGGAAAGTTTCTAATCTAATGATGACGCTCAACAAAAAATGAAACGGCAACCAGATGCCTGATAAAAGTTATTCCCTGATAAACAAACTACGACAGCTTTAATTTTGAATCACGATAAACAAAAGAAAATGGACCACGTATCCCGAAAATTTATAATACTGCGTCATTACAATACCTAAATATAGAAATTAAAAACATTGCAGTGAAAATATCCACACTTTGCGTAGTCCATGTTCTGTTAGTTTCGTTTAGCATTTGTATACATTCCCACATTTATCAAAAAAAGAACTGTATTAAATAAATGCAGGCAGTACTGCTGCTTTCCGTTTGTTTGCATGCACATAATTATTGTTCAAATCGATTAATGTGTGGGTTCGGGAAATAAGGAAAAAAAAAAATGGCGGACAGGAAAAAAAGCCAACTTTATACAAAACAATCTTGAAACACAATGGCAAGAATATTTTACTTTACCAACTCTGCTTTAAAATGTGGCCACTAAATTTCAAAGTTGAAAGTCTGTATATTTGAGTACAAGTTACAATTAAATGTGACATGCATCAGGCTTTTTAAAAAGTTACAATACAAGTATTAGTGCGTAACAAAGGAGCCCTTCATGATGTCATGTGTTGTGCGAAGTTTATCTCCCTAGGAGTGCACGCACTCAACTCAGTCACTGCGGCAGGAATTTCTAACAGATTTTAACCAATTTATTTTGAGGTTTGACTCCAGTTAAATAGCGAAGAAAGATAAACCAATGTAATTGCCAGTTATTCTTTATTGTGCGGGCTACATTAGGATAATGCCTACACATAAACCTATCATTGCTGCACATACAGAAAAATCAAAAATGAAGGATTTCTCGTAGTGGTTGTAATTTTCTGCTGAATTGTTTTGTAAGTGGCCTATCTGAATTTTTTGTATTAGTACGTGTAAATATAGCATCTTCAACATAAAATAATAAAAACATGTATATTTAAAAAAAAAAATTTGGTTTAATTTGCAAAATAATTTTTTGTAACGATAAAGACGAAATTTTGAATTTTTTTAACAAAATACACAAAAAAATAAAACCACTAAATCTTGGCCCTACTTAGAGGTCTTATAAAATCAAGGGTCTACTATACTACTTGAAAAAAAAAAATAGTTTGAGAGTCAAACAAATGAACCTAAAGATGCAACACTCTGTCATTGCTTACTTGTCTGAGAATTGATGGCAAATCACCTCGAAATGTCCAAGTGATAATTGCACAAAGTTCTCCAGAATGCAGATCTAAACCAGAATACACTGTACTCCCATCAACACTATGTCCTATAAATAAACACACAAAAAAGTAGTAAAAGAACACTTGCACAAATAAACAGTACAACAACGATCACACACAACGAGAAAAATGTAATTTCCCATTCTTGTTTGCATAAAACAAACAAGACATTAATTACCCTAAGAAAAGGTACTTAACAAAGTAAAATCTTCACCTACCATCTAAAAAAAGTGGCCATACTGAATGAGATACTGTAACTCAAGATAAATAATTACATGTACTGATGTCTGTATGTTGGAATTTGGATGGTTCCAAGAAAGAGTACGACTAGAATACAGAATTAGTGGAAACTAAGAGTACTCTTCACACAATTCTTTCAACTTAATTCCAAGCAGTTGACACGGAGGCCAGGTAAATAAAGTAGCACAGCATTTGAACCTGTTTCAGATAGACATTGTACTATGGTCAGGTCTTTCCACAAATACACAATAACCAATGGGATAACAATTTTTTTTGGATAATTAATTACACCTATGTCTTTTTAGCAGTAACTGTATACTCTCAGCTATGACACTTTCTGACAGTTAACAAGAACACAAAGCCAGTATGGTTGATTTGCTAATGTATTCTTCCACCAAAGCTGTTGTGACATTAGGAGGCCATTCTGTTCGCGAATGTTATGTCATCAGGTGTCAACATTCCACAGAGATAAATAAATTATCAAAACTGATGAATAAAATGTTTTTTTTTACAACTGAACTTTACAAAAAATGTAATTTCATGAAAAATAATACACTGCTAAAATCACAATGTGCATTCGCAAGCATTTTATTTTTAAACATTATCTATGAAAATTAAAGTAAAGTTTAAAAAAACAGTGAAACCGTCTTAACGAGTTTCCCATTTAAAAGGTTTCCCGATTAATAAGTTTGACGCATGAAGAGTACCGACATATTTATTAAATACGAGTTCGCCTTATCTTCACGTGTCATCAAGTCACCCCAAGTGGAGTTTGAACGCTAGACTTGCTACCAGAGCCAACCAGCAAGCCTCTAGGAAAGGGGCACCCAGGGACACAGCAGTCAAGACTGCCTTCACCTTTATGTCAGATGTCACGCCACCCCCCACGTGTGATAAAAGCCAGCCAAGCAGCCCAGCGCTGCCACTAAGCTTGCGGGAGCGATGCAACCTGCATACAAGGAAAACCGCACTCCATTCTCCCCCGAGAGATAACGGTCTTCACCGCTAAGAGAGGAGCTCCAGCCTGAAGATACCCGACCGGTCGAAGGAAGCCGCAGGGCTCACTGCCGGCCATCCATATAGGCTAGTGCACAGCCCCCGAAACGCCAGTTGACACTCAGCAGCTCGCTCCATCCCTTCATGTGCTGGAGCTCTCTGCTTATACCGCCTTCCCCACAAAGGACCACCGCTACCTTCAAGACATCTTCCAAACCTTCGCCCAGCGACCCCCGAAGAAGTCTTCAGCCCCCCTTTTACACTTAGTGACACCCGAGTCTCCTCGGGGCAACAGCATTAAGTTAGTTATGGTCAGTTGTTGTTATAGTTACCTAGCCGCATCTGCTCTTGTCTAGTTTAGACCCATGTCCCCTTCGTCTGGTACTATCGTAGTTTACTTCCGTTACAGTTCATTGATAATTAGGAGTTACTATGGGCCACCGTGTCTATTCCTCTGGGAATAAACACGTGATCTTACCTAACCTTTGAGTACTTATTTCCAGGGTGACAGACTTCAATCCCAAGTAGATATCCATCTACTAAGGAAAAGCAGGAGACTGCATCATTGAAACCCTCTTTGCCGAACCTAGAGTAAAACTGCGGGCTCCCTTAACCGGGCGCACGTACGTCGCAAAACACACACATTAGACGGCCACCCATATTGTGGACGAGGTACGCAAAGGTACCTGGTGCGCACGTACAGTAGAGCCACAACCCCAAGAAACTCAATCCATAAGGCGACTAGTCATCCAGCCCAGCAGATTTACTCCACCCACCGCGTTGTTATTTTCGCCAGTTGGAGTGATAAGATTGGTCCTGGCAGTCTGACCCCTTCTGGACTACACCCACAACGTGACTAGACATCCTGATCAGCCCACAGCTCCATCCACCGCGTTATTTTCGCCAGTTTGGGGCAATAGGACTGAGTCTGGGTGGCCTAGCCACGACTGGCTGCACACTTAGCTAGGGATTTTCGTCGCCTGGTCTTCCTTTGCATGGTAAGCCATAGTACCTTCCTCTATACCCTTCATACTAAGGAGTAGTGGGCAGCGGAGAGCTGAGAGGGCAGCTACTGCCTCCGAGCCTAGCCAAGCGAACTGCAACCAAATGCCAACTACCCTCACAGGAACGAGCTCAAGCCAACCAAAAACTAAAAAGGCCTCACCTCCCAGTCCCTCCACGCTCCCTCTTTCAGCCACCCCACAAGACTGACGGTGAGCCGCACCCCATCATCATAAACATCCGCCAGGGATTTCCAGTACCACTGGGTATAGCCAACCCATGGTTCAGACACACCAGGACCAACAGCCCACCGCGGGCATCAACCAGTTCAGCCAGTCACAGCACCACCCCCACCACCCAAGGACCACACCCGAGATCCAGCCGGCAGAAGCAGCGGACGAGCACGTAGCTACCCCGGGCCCCACAGGTAAACCAGTACTGTGTGCCCATCAACAGTGCAGAGAACCGCGCAAATCACACCTGATTTTGTACCGTGCCGCAAGGCCACACGCCCCAGTCTGTATCACTGCAAGAAAACAATCAGCAGCAAATAAATCAATTCAGTTAGATAGCCCGTGCTTCTGACCGGCACAATAGAACCTTGTCTGACAGTGACGTTGCCGTCAACTCAACCGACGTCATGTCTCAGTTTATTAATTTTACACCTTGTCTATCCGCACATATTTAATATCATTAGTGATGGGTCGAGTTGACGCACAGCCTTACTGGGTCCGGCTGCTGGTGGGCGGCGTCAAGGCTCTTCCCTCCGGGCGACTGAGAAGCAGTGGTCGTCACTCTTATGGGGTTGTTCTTGGGGCCTACGGTGTAAGGTTTGGCCACTTCAATAACCTGACGCCGGACCATGGGAGGTGCGTTGGTTAGAGCTGGTCGGGTTGGCACACGCGTAGGGGTGTACTCTGGTGTGATACTTAGGCATCTGGCTACTTTGTCGGCGCTGGTTGGCCATGTGAAGGGGGTCGGCTTCTTCGGTGGTGTTGGCGGAAGCGGTGACAAGGCGCAGGGTACGTGCCAAAGAAGGCTCTGCAACAGATTGGATGAACTGGTAGCTGACCCCTTCTGGCAAGCAGCCTCCTCCTTCTTCCAGGTGTATGCCTGGCTGGCATCTGAATCTCTACTCTCCAAGACTCCAGCCAGAGCTAGCCCCTGCTTGACTGCTTTCCCCAACCCAGCCCTATGGTGAGGCATATGGGGGGTTACAGAACAGATAGGAAGATAGTGGCTGTCCAAAAGGGGTAGGCACGGCCTGCTGGAAACTAGGGTGCTTGCTGTTGGATATGGTAGGCAACCTGAACTACTGGCCTTCAGTCTAGTGGCTTGGTGAGTGGGACATCGCTGGCAGACCCAAGTACCGAACTTAGGGTTACAGTATCAAGTTTGGGGGCGTCCATTCTCGTGGCTACTTGGCGAGCGGGATGTCGCTGGCAGACCCAAAAATCACGAAGAAACGGGGCTCCTTGTCTGGGGTTGGCCTATTGTTCTCCAACAAGTAACCTGGCAAGCAAGACGTCGCTGGTGGATCCAGACACGTACTGGAAGGGCGGATAGTTCAAAGTGACAACTGCTCTGGTGTTACCCAGGAAGACGGGCTTCCCAAGCTCCACGTCGAGACAGTTCTCAAAAGTTGAGGTGTGGAACGAGGTTCCGACTCGTGACTATCCCTGCAAAAGTATTATTACGATTGGTGATGAAACAGGAGATAGTGGAAGCAAGGTTAAGAAGAGATAGAGTGCTGGAAGTGACAACACAACCAAGTTGATTTATGTCTGTTTACTGATTGCTCATTAAACACACCCAAAACAGCCTGTACCGTGACTACAGCCTGAAGGGCCGATCCTAGGTTGCCAACTGGTATGTGACCTAGTCTCGTAAGGTGCGGCAGCTTGGGGGGTGAGGGTGGCCCCAAGTCAGCGGTACTCGAACTCGAGGCAACTGCGGGTGAGCCACGAGCTAGCTGGAATAGCGGCAGGATTCGGCAAGCTGACAGGCAGCGAGGCAGTGTTGTGGAGAGTAAGACTTTATGACAGAGCTGCGAATGGCAGTGACGACTTGAAGAAGTTGGTTGACTTTCGGGCAAAGTAACGTTCTGCAAAGGATATCGCATTGTCAGAAGGCGCTCGGGCAGTGTGATGTTCTGCAACTAGACTGATGTCAGACAGCCTCTCTGTATGCATTTGGGCAGAGTGACGTTCTGCGAATGACTAATACAATACAGCCTTGAACTGAGGACTACAAGCCCTATTTATATGCAGCGCACAGGGCAAGGATCGGGGGTGCGGCGGTACTGGTGGAGAGAGAAATCGAAGAGAGAAATACAGAGAGAGAGCGGCGGCGGTGAGCCGGCGGAGATGGCCAAAGCTGGCAGCTACTTCCCCTCAAGTGGCCGAAGACTGGAGGGGTAGAGAGCGGCAACATGTGCGGCATAATGGCTATTCTTAGGAGGGGACCACAGCTGTGACAAGGCGTGAATGACAATGCCAGTGGCGCGTCAGAGTATGTACCGATAAACCATATCCACAGTTAATTATCAGTGGTCCCGGCAAAACTCCTATATAAATAATGTCACACTAATGATGGCTACTCTTCCTGCCAGCAGGGTGTGTGCCAGTTAGTTCTATAGTGGGGAGTACTTACAGAAGCAAAACACGTTTTTATAATTTTTAAGCAGAGTACCTCCTAGCCCTGTGTGTGTGTGTGTGTGTGTGTGTGTGTGTGTGTGTGTGTGTGTGTGTGTGTGTGTGTGTGTGTGTGTGTGTGTGTGTGTGTGTGTGTGTG
>NQII01003401.1:231849-258286 GCA_002778355.1 Clitarchus hookeri | reverse complement strand
ACCACCCAGGGTTGTAATATGACCCTGGGGGCTTCCGGAGAAATTCCAACCCTCCGTGGAAAATTCTTTGTAAAGTCCGCGCGCGAGTGAGATGTTTCAAGCGCAGTCAACTTCCCCAGGAGTTGTTAATTTGAAGTGGAGTAATTTTCTCTTCTAATAAATTCTTCGTCTACTCCACCCCATTTCCCCTCCCCCCGCCCCTGCCCCGCCGCCTCGCGTGGGGTTGCTGAACAAGTTTCGTCCCGGGTCGGGATTTAAAGGTGCCCCCCCCCCGGGCGTAATACCGACACTCACCCTTAATCGTCATCCGCTCCAACCCCTTTCCTTCTTGTGCTTGGGGCGCGTTAGCACCAGATTTGTTTCGACCTGCCGTCTCTCTCTCTCCCTCTCTCTCTCTCTTCTCCCCATCGCGGCACAGCCAGCCATGATTAACCACCCTAGAGACCAGCACCAGAAGTTTCTTTCTTAATATTTTTTTATATTCTCTCATTGCTTGCCTTTAAATTTTATTCTCTTACGCAAGTGTTCGCCGCTTACTCTATGTTTAACCGTTTGGTGATGGTACGCATTTACCGGCATTCAAAACTACCTAAAAACAAGTAGTCTATATATCCAACACTACATTGACGCCAGTATTGTTGACCTCTTTATTCCCAATTACCTTTGAGGTGAATATGGAGCAGTGCCAAAATGCAAGGGTGTGGGGAAATGAGATATCCCCGAGAAAACCCGCCGACCAGCGGCATCGTCCAGCACGATTACCACGTGCGGAAAATCTGGGAGTGACCCCGCTGGGAATCGAACCCGGTTCGCCTTGGTGTGAGGCGAGTAGTCTGACCACTACATCACCGCGGCCCCAGTTACCATCGTCGTAGTATCTGTCCACAGCTCACCAGACACTGCACTGTACTGTATAGATTGCATTATTGGCTGACCGGTAGTTCCAAAAATAAAAATTATTGTGATAAAGACTTGCATCAGTATTTTTTAACTTGGAAAAAATACACATTACAGACGGAAATACAACACGGAAACTACCATTCGGACAAGAAAAAATTCTTAAAGGCTGATCTTCCATTCATGGCTACTTTAACTTTTCTGAAGCCCTGATAATGTTTAACTTCCAGAATATTCCTCCGCCTTGTGCAAACAAATCTTAATCAAGTCTAGAAAATTACACCAAAGGAACAATGCACCGCATTCGTGTGCACTCAGTTTAATGATACTCTGCATGAGAACTATTTGTTATTAGGCATTGTCTCTCTGATTTTATTCGTATTAGTTTTAAATTAAATATAACAATTTACCAACAAAATATAATTAAAAATTTCAATTTAACGAATAATAAGATACGTTTATGTTAACGCAAGTAAACCATGCTTATGATACTTGTCATATTTGGGAAACAACCAAAGACTTCATACAAGAGATGATTTTTTCAAAGGTTTGATACAAATGTGTGAAGAAACACTGAATATACTTGTTTATACTTCGCCAACGAAAGGCGGGACACGCTTGCTTACCAACCCCGCACCTGTGCCCTTTCTGTGTAGTACAGGATGTAACAGTCTTGGGTCCCCCTAGTGTTACCCAAGTTAATGTATCTCTATTTCCAAGTGTGAGGTGGTTAAAATGATCAAGCAGAACTATAATAAACCAGGGTTTTACTAAGCTCCAAGGTCTTACATAATTTATTTGATTTGCTATTGAGCACCCATTATACTGATTACTTAAATTGCTCACTCAAGTTATGATCGTTTTGACTCTATATCCTACTCAGCCCTAATTAACACATCGCACCCTTCGGTGGATACTCGCCACTGTTTGACTCGTCACACCATCAGTTCGGAATATGACAAGGGCTCTCCTCACGCATCGCCTTAAAGACTCGATGTCTTCCCAGGTTCAAAAAGTGATTAACGACCCTTCTTACCCGACCTCCTTATATTTCGCCTCCTGCCCTAATTTCTCTCTCCCCACTTGGCAGCTCTGTTTGANGACCCTTCTTACCCGACCTCCTTATATTTCGCCTCCTGCCCTAATTTCTCTCTCCCCACTTGGCAGCTCTGTTTGATGTTGACATACAATGCTTCTTTAAACACCGCTCGCCCCTACAGCTCTGCCATCGTAACAAAGAGTAAAAGAGTTTCCCTTTATTTCTCCTGTCAATTTCCTCCTTTATTTATTTCGGCCCTTGACTTGCTATCGGGACCACACAGTTTTTCCACATTTCTCTGATTTAATTCTGTTACATCTACATCCAGGCAGTCAGGAGTAATAGTGGTTAACCTAACATCCACCTAGTTCCACACATTTCCCAGAATCTATTATATAAATATATATATATATATTCCATTATATAGCAGCGTTAACTATTTTACTATTTAACTGATATGCTATTCTCTATTCAATCATGATGTAGACATAATGGTGCGATTTTGCACAGTTCATCTCTGCCTCTCTATAATTTTGTGATGTCACAGCGGTGACAACTGCTTGGATTGGCCCATAAGAATGTATATAAATACAGCGTTTCGATTTGTTTGAACAGCTTTTAATAAATAAATATAAAGTGTAGGCTAATGCGATTTTCGCAGGAGGAACGCTGAAGAGATGCTTTAGGATATAATATTACTCTCTAATGCTCATTTAAATGTAATATATTTTTATGGGTGGTGAAATGTATATGGCGGGTTGTATAAATACTGTATATGTGGATTCAGTAGGAACATTACGAACTTCAGATTTTTTTTCCCATTAGAAACTTGCATTTATTAGTAAATATGGACTTTTTTGTAGTGTTCATTAAATCAGTGACAGAAAAGTCGGAATTTTAATATGTAATTAAATAATATTTCTGCAACTATGAATAAGAATTTCTTGTTATTAGGCATGTGAATATTGTTTATTTGCATACTATATTTACAAGTTATATCTCCAGATATTATTTGGGGCATTCTAGCCTTCAAATTGTGCGGCTTTTGACACGAATGTGAGAAATAAGGGAATATTAGACTGGGCAAATAGGACTACGTGATATTGAAGTTATTTCTTGCATTACACCTAACCTATCTGCTATGTGCTGTTCACGGTAAATTGGCCACTTTTGAAAGCCCTGCTTAAGATCTACACGTTGTGTATTATTCTATTGTTTGTAAAATGAACACAGCCATGGGCCTCATCACTATAGTCATGCGTTGGTCAAGAGAAACTGCCAAACAATTATAAAAGTAAATATTTTACAAATCTGTCAATTCTTACATTTAGAAAAAAAAAAAAAAAAACAGAAAGCGAAAGAAATTTTTTAAGTTTTCACAAAGTTTATCTAATACTTTTAATTCGACGTTAAGACATGGAAAAACTTGTCCTCCAACGTTACCAACTTACTGGCTGCATGTCACTCAGCGCACCTGTTAAAATATATGCAGGTAGGAGCATTTACTTTTTTCTAAGGTTGATTTCAAAAGTGCTCACTATATCGTGAACAGCCTTTACCAAATGAGCTTTACTGAGACTGTGCCAAGGAGCAAGAGTGTTAAAAAATTTACTGGCGTTTATACAACCACGAATATGTATATCACCGATGACAGAGAAGAATATGTATGTCACCGATGACAGAGAAGAATATGTATGTCACCGATGACAGAGAAGAATATGTATGTCACCGATGACAGAGAAGAATATGTATGTCACCGATGACAGAGAAGAATATGTATGTCACCGATGACAGAGAAGAATATGTATGTCACCGATGACAGAGAAGAATATGTATGTCACCGATGACAGAGAAGAATATGTATGTCACCGATGACAGAGAAGAATATGTATGTCACCGATGACAGAGAAGAATATGTATGTCACCGATGACAGAGAAGAATATGTATGTCACCGATGACAGAGAAGAATATGTATGTCACCGATGACAGAGAAGAATATGTATGTCACCGATGACAGAGAAGAATATGTATGTCACCGATGACAGAGAAGAATATGTATGTCACCGATGACAGAGAAGAATATGTATGTCACCGATGACAGAGAAGAATATGTATGTCACCGATGACAGAGAAGAATATGTATGTCACCGATGACAGAGAAGAATATGTATGTCACCGATGACAGAGAAGAATATGTATGTCACCGATGACAGAGAATAATATGTATGTCACCGATGACAGAGAAGAATATGTATGTCACCGATGACAGAGAAGAATATGTATATCACCGATGACAGAGAAGAATATGTATGTCACCGATGACAGAGAAGAATATGTATATCACCGATGACAGATAATAATATGTATATCACCGATGACAGAGAAGAATATGTATATCACCGATGACAGAGAAGAATATGTATACCACCGATGACAGAGAAGAATATGTATATCACCGATGACAGAGAATAATATGTATTCCACCGATGACAGAGAAGAATATGTATGCCACTGATGACAGAGAAGAATATGTATGTCACCGATGACAGAGAAGAATATGTATATCACCGATGACAGAGAAGAATATGTATATCACCGATGACAGAGAAGAATATGTATATCACCGATGACAGAGAAGAATATGTACGTCACCGATGACAGAGAAGAATATGTATACCACTGATGACAGATAAGAGTATGTATATCACCGATGACAGAGAAGAGTATATATATATCACCGATGAGAGAGAAGAATTTTTATACCACCGATGACAGAGAAGAATATGTATATCACCGATGACAGAGAAAAATCTTTCACTGAAAGTCAGTTGATAAGCTNCCACCGATGACAGAGAAGAATATGTATATCACCGATGACAGAGAAAAATCTTTCACTGAAAGTCAGTTGATAAGCTAATGCTGACCGGCGAATCAAGCAAATTAACTGGGAACAAGTGATTAATAGCATTGACAGACTTGCTATTCAGTGGTAAATCACAAATAAATAAGTGAAATTCAACCACTATATAATATAGTTATCTGGAACTGATTATCAGTTGCTCAATTCTCACTGTTTTCACTGATTTGGCTCAATTATCACTGATTCAATTTGAGAGTTTATGAAGTACCCCAAGGTTCAGTATTGGGCTCAATTGTATTCATAATCTAAATAAATGACCTTGGAGGATTGCCACTAGAGGGACAGCTGTCCCTAATTGTAGACGACGCAGGTCTTTTTACACAGCAAATATAACAGCTCAATTGTCGTATTATGTGTAAAAAATATCTGAATAAGGTTTATAAATGACGATATGATTATTACAAGATTATAAATTACTAAAATGGAAACTTTTAACTTAAATATTAACAATGCTCCTATTTATCGAGTGAATGTTGCCAAGTACTTAGGCGTAAACATAGACCATAAACTAAGCTGGGCTGAATATGTTACATACATAAAATACAAAATTGTACATTTTATTGGCATACTCAACCGTTTTAAACCGGTGCCAACAACTATATGGGGGAATTTGTAATATGCATTAATATACCCACATTTTCAACATATGTATGTAATATGCGGCCAAGGAACAAAAAGTGTTACAAAATAACTAGAAGTATTAAAAAATGGGCACTAAAAATACTACATGGTCTTCCCTTTTTGACACCAACCTGTAGACTATATCAAATAAGTAATANAAAAAATGGGCACTAAAAATACTACATGGTCTTCCCTTTTTGACACCAACCTGTAGACTATATCAAATAAGTAATACCAAACCACTAAAAGTGCAAGTTCAACTATCAAGTTTGACATTTTTTTAAATGTAACTAATAACAACATTCATTAAAACCTGTATTGTACTACTAATAAATATGTATATGAGCACAACACAATATAAGCAAGGAACTTTCACAGGGACTCAGTAAAAACAGTTAAATATGAGTGTANAAAAAATGGGCACTAAAAATACTACATGGTCTTCCCTTTTTGACACCAACCTGTAGACTATATCAAATAAGTAATATCAAACCACTAAAAGTGCAAGTTCAACTATCAAGTTTGACATTTTTTTAAATGTAACTAATAACAACATTCATTAAAACCTGTATTGTACTACTAATAAAGATGTATATGAGCACAACACAATATAAGCAAGGAACTTTCACAGGGACTCAGTAAAAACAGTTAAATATGAGTGTANGATGTATATGAGCACAACACAATATAAGCAAGGAACTTTCACAGGGACTCAGTAAAAACAGTTAAATATGAGTGTACTAGTGTAAGAGTTAGTCTCAGTAGACGTTATAATAATTTACTTAACAAAATTAATCAAACAAAATAATATATTTGTAAAAATGTTCAAAGAGTTTTTACGATGCATGTATAATGAAGATGTTTAAATGTGAAGACTCAACTGTAATGTAACTGTGGCATTCATCTACGTCCGGAACAAAAGAATTCCCCGACGAAATTATAGTTACCTTCGGTATGTATAAATATATACGTTTCCTGAAGGAACAAAGTAAACCGTGGAAGTATATTATTTTTACGCCGAACTGTTCTTGCAGTGCTTCTTTCAAGCTAAGCAATAGTAATAATAAATTAAATAAATTTTATTTGCTGCAAACAATACTTTATAAAACACAGTGTATTACATACAACGGTTTATTTGTTTGATACTCATATTTAACGAATATATAAGAATTTGTAGTATTAGATGGTTTGCCTAATTTAATTAGCCAAAACCACATGATACACAATTTGCTATTATAACAACTTTAAGCTGTTTTAATTATTAGACTTTCAGAAAACGCCTTATATTATACATTGTGTTTACTTACACTCGTATGGGTTCTCGCTGACGTAGTGCGCAAAAACGCGACGCATTCCAAAAGCTGATCAAGCAGGCCCGTATTTTTCTTTCGGCCATGCATTCAATCCCTCTGTATCGACATCCAGCAGAAAGACTGGCCTTCGGACATCTTCTCAATCCTCGTACCCCTGTAGTCAGTCCTTTAGTCACGACTCTGGTCTAAATCGCGTTCCGTTTCAATTACTATTGTCTGCATAATATCTGGTTCGTTTGCCTGTTATATCGCCTTGGTCCATTACATCAGTTCGCTGTTCATCGCCGGGTTCACCGGCTGGGCTGCCCGTCCGACGAGCCGGTCACCAGGCGCTGCAGAGCGTTGTTGCCCAGTGACGCCATTTTGCTGGCGAGCGAAGCTGTGGCTCGCAGGGCCCGCGGTGGTGTAGTGGTCGAACCGCTCGCCTCCCACCTAGGTGGTGAACCGGCTTCGATTCCCGGCGGAGTCGCTCCTGGGATTTTCGCACGTGGGAATCGCGCGGGACGATGGCGACGGAGTTTTAGCCCGGGGAGCACCCGTTTCCCCCCGCTGTTACATACTCACCTTACATTAGGGTTGCCAACCCCACATTTCAAAAACTAGGATTTGAAGTTAGAAAAACCAGGACAATTCAGTTTAAAAACAAGACCCAGTAATATACAAGCAATAGTTAAATTAATATGTAGTGAAAATAGGTTAAATGAAATTCAAGTAATAATATTCATATTTTTAAATAAAAGTATTCGAATAAAATTATAAGTTGAAAATGAGTTATTAAAATATAAAACAAACCCTTCAGTTTTGTAACAAATTCTTTAAACTTAGGTTAGTATCTAATAAATTCTAATATTACAGACTTATTTATTTTTATTATACTTTTCAACTCCACCAATTTCCCTCAGTATCTAAGGTCGAGTTAAAAAATAATCATAAAATTGGTCACACTTCATATCTATGTTATAGATAGTTTTGATGATTGCATCTACTGTTGTTGACAGTAATCGATTTCTTTCTTTTGACCAGTGTGAAGTTATGAGAGAAAAGACTCTCTCAACATTAGCGTTATATCCCGGCATACTAAACACATATTCAGCCACTTTCCGTAGTTCTGCATACTGTTCCTCGGAAATGCATTGCTTAAAATATATTAGCCACAAGGAGTTTAAGCTGTCGTCTTTTTGAGTAGGATTCAAATTTTTGCTAAAATTTTTCAAATTAACCCACTTGTCAAATAATTTTTCGTAGTTAATTTCAACGCAGTGATCTTTTAAAAAGACCAAAGATTTTTCAATGTTGCTCCANCGTCAAATAATTTTTCGTAGTTAATTTCAACGCAGTGATCTTTTAAAAAGACCAAAGATTTTTCAATGTTGCTCCAATCTAGCAAATCAGACCCTGTTAGATCAATCCAGTCGAAAACTTTTAGGTCCTCAAATGGTTCAATCCACATTTTTAAATATTGATTGATTTCATTATAAAAATCTATTATTTTAGTTGAAAATTCTTTCATGTTATTTCCGTCGTCATGCAACTTCTTTAAAATTGTTCTTACTCTTAGAGGACAAAAATTGTTTGTTATCATCTCATCTAGCAATGAAATAACTCTACCCAAAATTTTCCTGATTTCAGCAACACTGTTTTCTTTTCTTTCCAATCTTTCAATATTTGTGTGAATTATCGCCATTACTGAATGAACGAGGTGCAGGTAACCCTCGGCATACTCATTGTTAAAAAAAACTACATAATGTAATGTGGAGGTTTATCTAAACTAATAAAATATTCTTTTAACTGCTTACGGTATTTCAAAAGTTTTTCAATTGCCGGAAAAAGGCTTAACCAGCGTGTCTTGGAGTGAGACTGAAGTTGAGTATACTCCATGCCAATATCATTGCAAAACTGTCGCAGTTTTTCTGTTCGAGCAGTGCATGTAGAAAAATTATTAAAATGTTTACAATTATTAATTCCACTTCTATGTGCAGAATGTCACATCCATGATGAACATCATTATTGAGTACATGAGCAGGACAACCAATACCTATAATGTCTTTGACTAATTTTTCCTTCAGTTTACAAAACACATTGTTTGTTCCAGCTCTTTCTCTACTGCCAAAGTTCGTATTGCAATTATCACCTGAGAATGCTACACATTTTTCTGTTATGTTCTATTTTTGGAGCTGATTATTTACTTGACTCACCAAAGTTTCAGCAGTTTCATCGGGAACTGTTTCAATGTTTAATATCTTGGAACTTATGCCTTCACCACGATAATCGAAATACTGAACCAATACAGGAATTAATTTAGTTGCCCCATGATTGCTAGCGTCACAACAGAGACTAACACACGATATTCTTTCCAAGTTATCTGTAATCTTCATTGAAAAATGAGGGCTTAAAATGGCAGTCACAATTGCAGTTGCATTTGCTCTGTTGCACGTCATTTATTTTGTGATTTGTGAATCGCTAAACATAATTTTATTCAACTACAATGTACAGTCTAAAGAGTTAAAATACATATGGTGATGAATCGTGTGGTAAGCTGCAGCCCCTTCAGCAGCGACAGTCTTCTCATTTGTTGATCATTTCTTTATAAAAGTGTCTAAGGCTTTAGAAGTCCCTGCCTGGGATTGTAATCTCTTCTTATGCTTGGCTGTTTTCTGATGCTCCTCAATATCTATCGCACCTCTGCTGGCTATAGATATACTGGATTCACAAATACAACAATACACTTCAGAGTCCCACTTGCCTCGTTTGAACGAGGGAAACCTCTTTTCTAAAACTTCGTTGAAAGTGCATTTTCGTTTTGGCATTTTGAGGAAACGACGAACTTATAAAAAATACAATTATACAGGTGAAACAAAATAAATGCCAGTAAAAAGCGAGCTCATAAATTAAAATTTAATGACATTTACAAGTATCTTTCTATTCTAATCTGTATTCTCGGAATAAATAATACTAATAATACAATACAATAGTAAATACTATGATACAATCAAAAATAAGTTTAAATACTTACGTATTTCGCCTTTAAAATAAATATTTTAAATACGTTATATTCGTGTAGCACTTATTCACTTACAAGTTGATAACTGAATAGCANATTTTAAATACGTTATATTCGTGTAGCACTTATTCACTTACAAGTTGATAACTGAATAGCAAGCTGGCTAGCTCTGAATGCTAATGCAAGGTTACAAAGAGAAAGCACTACGCGATAATAGCAGAGAGAAAGACACATCACAGAGCGTTACGTCTTTGTTTTAAAACACTGCGGGCAGCGCGAACACTCGAGTCGTGAGGCCGCCCGTAACATAAGGACTGCTAAAGTGGCGCGCGAATCTATAAATACATGACCATATCAGGGCGCTTTAAAGCCCAGGACGCTTCTTAAAAATTATCCCAGACACACCAGGGCACTCCAGAAACCAGGACATGTCCTGGGAAAACAGGACGGTTGGCAACCCTACCTTGCATCACCCTCGTTTGCTCTCGAGACTATGGCGTTGGCTGTTGTGCGTGACTAGTGTGTTGTGTCGGGGGGTGGTTTTCGCTCCAAAATTACTAATTTGACCTTTAAATGCTTGAAATCGTGTGCAACTGTGCAGTGCCGGGACTAAAGAAGATCTGGAAATGGATGTGGTGGGATCTAAAAATAAAGAAATAAGAAAATCAACATCAAAAATCCGAGCTGCTTGGCCAATGTGGTCGGGCAGATAAGATACAAATTTCAGCAGTTTCGGTGAGTGAATGAACCAAAAACGATAATTATACTAACTATAACAGCTTAACTAATTAACAAACATCAATAAATGTGAATATAAAGTGAAATTCCAATAGACTAAATCCTGCCGAGAAAATGTAAACATTGTACTAGGATGACTCGCGATAAGGATAAAATCAGGAAATTGGTAGATCAAAATCGACAATCAAGCCATGAACAGCTTATTTTTATTGCCTGTATCATGTGATGTGAATATAATTATGCATTTTAATAAAATAAACTTGCCGAGGAAAAGTAAACAATGTGTTAATGTTGTCTTACGATAAAATTAAATTCAGGAAATTGGCATGTTTTAAATGAGAATTTGACTATGAATGATGAGAAGCATTAGCTCAGTAAGGCGAGAACCTAAAATTTTATTAATTGTATGCGTTTTTAAAATAAATGAACACATTTCAAGAAAATTGGGTAATTAATAAGTTTAGGCGCTTTTCTGAAAAACACAAAAAAAATTCAAAATTATGATATATTTCTTCTCTACTAATCTAGTAGTACACGAATATACTAGGGGCGTAGCTTTAAAATAAGTACAATACAAAATTGCGAAATGAGCAGTATAGCCAGTTTGTTTACGTTTCTGAACGAAACGTCCTAGACCAACAAAAGTTGCATTAATGGGTTCTGCACAGCTTACCTTGTTCATATTCAAGAGGGCGTAATGTTAAAATAAGTAGAACATATTTAAAAAACTTGCAAAATATGTTTGTTTACGTCTATTAACGCCAGAGGTATAATACCAGCCCCCTACCTACGTGAGTCAATTTACATTCTTTTGGTGTGTTTTACGGTTTACTTTAAATCCCTACAATCCTACATTCGTAGTTTAGTGTAAAACCCAAACANATTCTTTTGGTGTGTTTTACGGTTTACTTTAAATCCCTACAATCCTACATTCGTAGTTTAGTGTAAAACCCAAACATCCTAGGCTAGCGTAAAACCCTACTATCCTAGGTTAGTGTAAAACCCTACAAGCCTAGGTTAGTATAAAATCCAAAAATCCTAGGTTAGTTTAAATGTAAAATAGTGATTCACCCATCGTGGGGTTAGGCTCTGTTAGGTTAGGTGGGAACATATTACGAAATTAGTATGACGTTAATGCCCCTAGTATATTCGTCTTATGCATCATTAGTAGAGTGGAAATATACCATTTTCCGTGAATTATTTTTATTTTTACAGAAAAGTCCCTAAACTTAATAATTACCGAAAATTGTCTGGTGTGCTGGCTATGGATAGCCGAAGAAAGTGATAAGCTTTAATACATAAAGATGACATATGGTAATTGTAAATTGTGATCTTAGCATAGAGGTGGCACAGTATTAGAACCTAGAATTAAAAATTATGGACACAAGATTTTATTTTAGAAAATAACATACACAGAATTTTGAGTGCTTTACGATAAAGTTAAAATTATAGAATTTGACAAAGTTTATGTATACTAGGGCTTATAAATCTGTTAAAGTACAGGACTAACAAGGTGAGAACTCAAATATTTTGAAGGTATAATGGATCTTTAGAAAATAAAAGGTGTATGTGTGAAGTAAGGCCTGGTGGACTGCCCATGTGTAAATGTGATAGCGATAATGTTTAAAACATTAAGATAGTGCATGGTAATGTTTATTAGACATCTGAATATATTATTACAATGTTATTAGAACCTGGAAATCAAAAAATCATGGAGTTCAAGCTGTTGTTTTAGAAAATAACATATGCAGGATTTTGAATATCTTACGACAATATTAAAATCTTGAAATTTATAATGATAATGGATAGATGAGCTCTTGGATGTTATAAGGTAAAGGACTGACAAGGTGAGAACCCAAAAATTTTGATGGTATAATGGTTTTTTTTAGAAAATTATAGGTGAAAGTGTGAAATAAGGCTATGGGTAGCCGAAGATAATGATAAATTTTAAAACATAAAGACGGTGCATGGTAATGGCTCATGTATATCATAACATAGTGTCGGTACAGTATTCGAAATGGGAAATTTAAAATCATGTAGTAAAAGCTTTTGTTTTAGAAAATGACACACATGATTTTGATTGTCTCACGATAAAATTAAAATTCTGAAATTGATATCATTAAAGGATAAATGGGCTTTTGAATGATATAAGGTAAAGGACATACAAGGTGAGAACCTAAAAATGTTGATGGTATAGTGGATTTTTTTTTAGAAAATTATAGGTGAAAGTGTGAAATAAGGCTTGGAGTGCTGACCATGTGTGGTCAAAGATAACAACAATGTTCAAGACATGAAAATATTGTATTAATTAAATAGTGATCTGAACATGGTCTTGGTATAGTACTAGAACTTATTAAAAAGCATTGAGTTAAGGCTCGTTTAATAATATAACATACACAGAATCTTTATTATTTTTACGATAAAACCATAATCTTTAAACTGACAATGTTTAAGGAACTTTGGGCTAACGAATGTAAATAGGTATATATAACTAGGTGAGAATTTCAAATACTGATGGGAAATGGACTTTCAACAAGTTAACGTGAAAGTAAGGAAAAGGTATGGTTTTGGTTATGCATGGAAGAGGACAACGATAATAATTGTGATATTGTATGGTATGTTTTATGGCTGAGTAATGTCTCGGAATTAGGTAAACATAGTATTAGAACAAGAAATTGTAGATGGAAGCTGAGACTCTGTTTCGGGTCATGCATGTTAATCCAATTCTAGTAGTAAAATAATGTTTATTACTGTAAAATTAATGGCAATAAGAGGTGCTTGAACGTCGAAGTAGTCAGGACTTAAGTAGATCGAAATTAACGATAAACACTTGGGGTACAAACCGTGTGTGCCATGTGATATCAAAGATATTAGTGAGCAGTGGTATAATTATGGTATTTAAATGATTTTGTGAACACTATTAAGGTATAGCACAGAAGTATCAAGGCCCATAGGATAAATCAATGATATTGGATGTAGTTATAATGTTCTCTAATTCTATGGTAAATTCCCTGGTGTGTTGTCCATGTGTGCTATGTGCTGAGATTTGTGTTACAATTTGGTATGTTTTAAGGTTCTTGGTTACAAGAATAATTGAATTGAATCTTATGTGAACTGTGCCGACAATTAAACTGACAATGGAATTGCAATATTATTATTCGTGACAACCATGTGTGCTGTGACACCAGGGATTATGGCGAGTTTTAAAATTGTACTTATATGTTTTTAGCAAACATTTAAAGCATGGCATTAAAAATTTTTTAGGCTCACAGATTTAATTAATGATATGGAATGTTTATATAATGCTACTCGAAGTATAGAAATATATTTCCTGATTTTTTGTCCATGTGAGCCACGTGTAGATACTTTAGGTCATGATTTGCTAATTCTTAAGATTCTTGATCATAAAGAAGTGATCGATATATTGAATGGATAGTTGATTAAAATTTTTGTAGGCAAGATAATTTTAAATTAAATAGATATTACTCACCGGAGTGATGGCCATGTTGGACAATGGAGATCGGATTTATTTATGGATAGTATTTTTGTGGATCCTTAGCCACATGAATGGAAGAGGGGGAATTTCACCTGAAGTGGACAGCAAAAAAAAGTGAGGTTCTGAAATTCGATCATATTCGGCCTAATAGTACTTCTGGTAGGTATAAATGTGAACTCACAGTATTTTTTTTGTATGATGTTTATTTGACAAGTTATAGGCTTCTAAAAATTTGTCGTAATTGAAATTAGAAAGTTTTGAAAGAAGCTTTTAGAATTTAACAAATTTCGAATAAAATATTAAACATAGCGACTTATATCGAAGATGTACTGCTCTTTTTAACTATAAAATAAAATTAGAAAAACAAAAAAAAATTTATGTACAAAACCGGGAGTAAACATTTCTAACCAAAATTTTAGTCTCTTCGACCAATAAAAAAAAAAAAAATTCAAAATATAGCTCAAAGTGTATTGAAAATATACTAGAAAATTCAAAATAGGATCTCTATTAGTTTATGAGTTAGATAGATTAATGTACATACGCGTCGCAATAGGCGTGATATCTGGTGCTTACTTAGGTCGGCTGGTTTGCGCGAAAAAACATACTTAGTATAACTTCTGTGATATCATAATTATAAGACAATGAAACAACATTGTAACAATGGAAGAACAATTTTATTTTGTAATTTTTACAACTTTGCTATGGGAATATATGCTAGAACTGGTTCTTTTTACAAGAAGGCCTCCGGTTGTTGGAATAAAGGCGTGCAACATTTTAGTTCCTGGAATGGTAATTGCAGATGCAAACCGAGGTTGAAAAAACATTCTCTGAAGTTGAATATCGTCTTTGGAGCAGTAGTATATGGCTGTTTGTTTGAAAGACGATTTTGCCCATTCGTATAATCGCATTGGTGTAACAATTGCTCCCCTTGAAGGTAACTGTAGACTTGCACGTGTAGCTAAAAGTTTGAGGTTCCCCTCTAGACCATCGCATGGCCCCTTTCCGTGAGACGTTGCATGGAAATGTATCTCTGCATCTGCATTAAAATCTTCTCTGTAATAAAATAGATTCACAAAGTCGACTCTCTCTTTAAAATGTTGGGAAGCCCCGTCGGATATACATATATCAACATGATTTAACACTATTATAAAAACATGTTTTAACATTCTTATTATATTAAAAGAACATTGTTTAACAATAATATAACATTTTAACAAAATTATTCAACATTATTGTGGAAATTATCACTAAACATGGATATACAATTATATAAAAATGATTTAACACTATTATAAAAACAGGTTTTTACATTCTTGTTACATTAAAAGAACTTTATTAAACAATAATATATAATTTTAACAAAAGTTTTCAACATTATTATAGGAAATTATCACTGAACACGGTTATACCATTATATTAACATGATTAAACACTATTATAAAAACATGTTTTAACATTCTTATAACATTAAAAGAACATTATTTAACAATATTATAACACTTTAACAAAATTATTCAACATTGTTATAGCAAATTATTACTAAACATTGTTATACCATTATATCAACATGTTTTAACACTATTATAAAAACAGCTTTAAACATTCCTGACATTAAAATAACATTATTTAACAATATTATAACATTTTAACTAAAAATACTCAACATTATTATAGGAAATTATCATAAAATATGGTTATACCATTATTCCAAAATTATTTATCACTTTTATAAAAAAAATTTTAACATTCTTATTATATTAAAGTAACATTATTTATCAATAATATATCTTTTCAACAAAAGTTTTCAACATTATTATAGGAAATCATCACTAAACATTAATATACAATTATGTCAAAATGATTTAACACTATTATAAAAACATGTTTTAACATTATAACTACATTAAAAGAATATTATTTAACAATAATATAACATTTTAACAATCGTTTTCAACATTATTATAGGAAATTATCACTAAACATGGTTATACCATTATATCAACATGATTTAACACTATTTAAAAAAAAGTTTTAACATTTTTATTAAATTAAAAGAACATTATTTAACAATAATATAACCTTTTATAAAACGTTTTCAACATTATTATAGGAAATTATCACTAAACATGTTTGTATCATTACATCAAGATGATTTAACACTATTATTAAAACATGTTTTAACATTCTTATTACATTAAAAGAACATTATTTAACAATAATAAAACGGTTTAACAACATTATTCAACATTATTATAGGAAATTATTACGAAACATGGTTATACCATTATATCATACATGATTTAAAACTATTAAAAAACATGTTTTTACATTATTTATACATTAAAAATACATTATTTAACAATAATATAAAATTTATTAAATTATTCAACATTATTATAGGAAATTATCACTAAACATGTTTATACCATTATATCTACATGATTTAACCCTATTATAAAAACATGTTTTTATATTCTTATTATATTAAAAGAACATTATTTAACAATAATATAACATTTTAACAAAAGTTTTCAACATTATTATAGGAAATTATCACTGAAAATTGTTATACCATTTTATCAACATGATTTAACACTATTATAAAAACATGTTTTAACATTGTTATTACATTAAAAGAACATTATTTAAGAGTTATATAACATTTTAACAAAATTATTCAACATTACTATAGGAAATGATCACTAAACATGGTTATACCATTATATTACAACTTGGTTTAACACTATTATAAAAACATGTTTTTAACATTCTTATTATATTAAAAGAACATTATTTAACAATAGTATAACATTTTAATAAAATTATTCAACATTGTTATAGGAAATTATTACTAAACATGGTTACACCATTTTAGATACAACTATTGCTTTTTCTAAATGATGCTTGTGTAGTACGTTTTGGAAAACGTAGAAGGTGGCTGTATCATGTTTTAAGTCATCCGAAATCATAACAATGCTGCCATGCTTTACTTCAATGCCATCTCTATAATAAAAAACCGACGTTAGAAGTGTTGCCTGTTCGTTATTCAAATGAAAATATTGAGCAGCATCTTGGACAAGAAAACTATAATTTTCTGCAAAATCACATTGTACGAGAATTTGATCTTCAGTGATAGTCTCCTTAAGAGTTTTAAAATAAAGTGCCTGTTCTTCTGCAATGTAAGCATGAGGTTTCAAAGAGTCCAAAGCATTGCATAAGTCATCTACAAAATTATCAGAAGACAATAGTTGAGTAGATATCTTGAAGCGGTCTTTGCCAACCCATTTTTCAAACTGCACGTCTGTCATTTGATTGTTATCATCAAATATGATTTTTAAATGCTCTCGAATTGCACTTAAGGCTGGACAAGAATCACAGCGTTCATTTGGCGTTGTCTTTGTAGTCATGAAATGACACGTCGGTGTTGGATTGGGACACATCATCTTGCGAAGGCAATCCTTTTAAGATGAAAGTTGCGTGGCAGTTCCAGCTGTAAGATTGGTAATGTCTCCTCCATTCAACATCAGCTTTACGTTTTGATGGTAAGTACAAATACATACCATATGTGTTCCAGAGTCGCCTGCGAGAATACATTGTTGGGGTCTTCGGATAAAAAACTTTGTTAAGCCTACCTGGACGTTCGGATATTCATCTTTGAACCTCTGATAAAGTTCATCAATGTTGCACAGCAGAAGCTGTTTTTTTATGTGCGTTCTTTTTCCATCATCTAATTTAACAGATATAAAATCTTTTTTACCACGCATTATTCGGATAATGTCTTCTCGTAGATAAAAACATTTCACCAAGTTTTCGGTCTCGGCTGGTAGTTTACGGCCATCGTGTGGGTTTGGAGATGACGAGATACCGAATTGATCGACAAGTTGCTTTGCTTTTCTCGCCTGTCGCTTGGATGTTCCAAATTCTTCTGCAAGTTTATTTTCACTCCATGACGTAGGTGCTATAGTCAATATCATAGTCTTCATAGAAGTAGAAGTAGACGGATCATTAAATTTCTCCTTTAGCTGCTTCAAAATGTCTTGGTTTTCTATGGTTGTGTTGGTTTGGGTTGAATTATGTTTAAACTTATCTTCGGGAATGAACGGTTCATCGTGGGTGTTTTGCGAAGATTCGCTCGATGTTTGACTGCACTGCATAATATCTTCATTAGCTACTGGAGGTGTTTCATTTAAAAGTCGTTTCCTACAGGATGCACATACGTAAACATCTAGTNCACTCGACGTTTGACTGCATTGCACAATATCTTCATTAGCTACTGGAGGTGTTTCATTTAAAAGTCGTTTCCTACAGGATGCACATACGTAAACATCTAGTGAAAACCCCCACTTTTGAGCTAAACACTCAGAAATTTTCCTTAAATTTTTGAACTTTCGATGAAGTACCAAGCGAAATGTATTAAAACATCGATCACCGTACGGCGCCATTATAAAATAATAACTATCTTAGAATGTGCACAAGTCGCTGAGAGGTTAGAGCAACACTAAAAAAANACTCAGAAATTTTCCTTAAATTTTTGAACTTTCGATGAAGTACCAAGCGAAATGGATTAAAACATCGATCACCGTACGGCGCCATTATAAAATAATAACTATCTTAGAATGTGCACAAGTCGCTGAGAGGTTAGAGCAACACTAAAAAAATAACGGAAAATACGAAACCGCTTGGCGTCATATTTCTATCTCTTTCTTGTACATAGCTTTGATTATATTTGAAAAATAAGTAGTACCTCTCGCTGATAAGAGATGGCGCTACTAGTCGCGTTTCGCTATTACATAATTCTTTTTTCTACTGCTTCCTAATAATGTTTTTTTTTCTTTATAATATTTCATTAATTTGAATAATACTTACCCCACATCATTGTAAGAGCTTAAATACGATTAAACGGGATAAAATAATAATAACGCTGCAAGTTTTAATGCAATATCGCGGAAACCAGCCGACCTCAGCAAGCGCCATATATCACACCCATTGCGACGAGTATGTACATTAATCAATATAACTCCGAAACAAATGTAGATCCCATTTTGAATTTTCTAGTGTATTTTTAATATACTTTAAGATATATTTTGAAATAAAAAAATTGGTCGAAGTGACTAAAATTCTGGTTTGAAATGTTTACTCCCGGTTTTGTACATAAAATATTTTTTATTTTTTTTATTTTATTTCATAGTTTAAAAGAACAGTACATCTTCGATATAAGTCGCCATGTTTAATATTTTATTGTAAATTTGTTAAATTCGAAAAGCTACTTTCAAAACTTTCTAATTTCAATTACGACAANTTTATTGTAAATTTGTTAAATTCGAAAAGCTACTTTCAAAACTTTCTAATTTCAATTACGACAATTTTTTAGAAGCATATAACTTGTCAAATAAACATCATACAAAAAAAATTGTGAGTTAACATTCATACCTACCAGAAGTACTATTAGGCNATATAACTTGTCAAATAAACATCATACAAAAAAAATTGTGAGTTAACATTCATACCTACCAGAAGTACTATTAGGCCGAATATGATCGAATTTCAGAACTTCAATTTTTTTTATTTCGCTGTCCACTGCACGTGATATGCCCCAGAGGATATATTAAAGGTTTGGTAAAAGAAAAGACCGTTTGAATGTTTTGAGATATTATAGATAATTAAATAATAATTTATAAGACCAGAAGAGTGGACCGGCACTGCACAAGAAGACGTTTTCTACAAATTTGTGGCTGGAGCGGGACCGCCCCCGGATAGTTTATGAGCTATGGCAGACCAAGGAAGGTTTGCAAGAGGAGGCGAGGATGTAGGAAGAGAAAGGGATAAAGAGATTCCTTTTAGAAAAGGTAGAGAAGTACAGAGATCGCCGACAAGAAGAAACGAAGATGAAGATTCAAGAAGAAGGCAACAAGAACAAAGCAGAAGAGAAGAAGAAGAAATAGAAAAATTATTACTACAAGAAGATATGGAGAAAAATATTGGTGATGAAGGAGATTATAGAAGAGAAGAGGATGAACGAAGTAACAAAAAGTGGAATAAACAAACAGACTGAACAGAGATAATGGAAGAAGAAAACACGGACAGTAATAAAAAGAGAAGTCTTGAAGAATCCGACGAAGAAGAGAAAGAAGTTAAAAAAAGAAGAATGACCAACAAAGAAAGAGCTGTAGCAACCTTGTCGGATGCAAATAAATATGTACAAATTACATTGATATATTTAGTGAAAGAAAATAAAAATATATCGGAGAGAATTAGGAAAAATATTATGGAATATGTTGAATCTTAAGAATTGAGTAGAGAANAGAAAATAAAAATATATCGGAGAGAATTAGGAAAAATATTATGGAATATGTTGAATCTTAAGAATTGAGTAGAGAATAAAATAAGAGAAGAAAAGAAGAGAAGAAGAGAAGAGAGAGAATTGGAGATTCAACACATGAAAGAAGAAATAAATATTATCAGAAAAGATAGTATACATAGAGAGGAGAGGAGAGGAAGTGGAGAGAGAGAAGAACCACACCGAGTATGTAATATCATGAAGAAAGAAGAACCTGTAGCATTAATAGTGGAACCAGCGATTGTCCGTACAGGAAATAGTAGCAAAACAACCAAGAATGAGATAATGCGCGATATCAGACCCAGTGAGAAGAATATGCAAATTAACAATACGTGNATAGCAAAACAACCAAGAATGAGATAATGCGCGATATCAGACCCAGTGAGAAGAATATGCAAATTAACAATACGTGGAAGGTTAGAAACAATGTTCTAGGTATGGAGTTACCCAACGAAACACAAGCGAAGAAAATGGAAGAAGAAATTAGAAATAAACAAATAAATATGAGAGTCATTAGAAAAGAGAAGAAAAAGCCCAAGATTATAGTGTTCGATAAAGATAAGAAAAAAGGGATGAAGACTTTAAAGAGGAAGTATACCATCAAAACTTTACTGACACACCTAAGGAAGATTTAAGTAATGATTTTAAAATTTTAATTAAAACCAGACCAAAGAATAATTTTAACAATATAATAATGGAAGTTGGTCCACAGATATGGAGGAAGTTGGATAATAGGACAAAGATATACTGTAACTGGAAAGTGCACAACACTAAGGAGTTTCTATCACAAATGAGGTGCGTAAAATGTTTCAGATATGACCACATGCAGAAATGGTGTGGTGAGAAGGAGAGTGTCTGTGGGAAATGTGCAAAAATAGGACATAATTAATTCAACTGTGGGAACATAGAAGTGAAATGCACCAATTGTACAAGAATAAAGAAAACAGACCAACAAACTAATCACAAGGCCACAGATTAGAATTGCCCTTGCTTGAAAAATGCGAGAGAGAGAGACTAAAAAAAGAAACTAATTATGGAATGTAAACCAATAGATTGTCTGGGAATAGTTCAACAGAATTTACAAAAATCTAGAGTCAACACATTTAATTTAATTGAAGAAACGGTAAGTCAGGGTTGAGATTTAATTTTAATACAAGAACCGTATCTTTTTAAAGATAATTTTATCAATTTGGATAGTAATTGGAATATGTTTTATGGCCGTAAGGGAAAGAAGATTTTAACCATAACATTATGCAACAAGAAAATACAAAGCATTATGATGAACCAATATACTGACAATGAAATGGCTACTATTAAAATTTATACCGAAGGTAGAGAGATAAACGTGGTTAATATATATTGTCCACCCAATGATGACATTACAAAAACCATTGACAAAATAAATAAAATGATGAAAAAAGAGAAAAATATAAATTGGATTATAGCCGAAGATATTAATGCAAAATCACCATTATGGTACTTTAAAAAAAAAAAATAAAAAAAAAAAATAAAAAAATTAGGAAGTAGAAGAATCTATATTTACAAACAAATTGAACATCTTAAATATTGATACGGAGTTATATACGTGGGATTCAATTCATGGCCAGGACAATATTGACATAACGCTCCTTTCAGATGGAATTGTCAAGGAATGTGATAACAGGGATGCAGACCTAAGTATCAGTGACCATAATACAATTGGTTTTGACTGGAAAATGGGTAACATTACAATGATCGAAGACAAGATGCGTTTACACCGATTAGTAAAATANCAATTGGTTTTGACTGGAAAATGGGTAACATTACAATGATCGAAGACAAGATGCGTTTACACCGATTAGTAAAATATTGGAATGCAGTAAGAACTAAGGTGAAAGAAGGTTTGAATAAAGAAAGGCCGAGTAATTGGAGTGTAGAAAATAGGATTGAATGTTTAAACAAAATTATCACCGATGCTTGTACACAAAGAAAGAGAACAGAAAGAAGATATCCTGATAAAAAAAAGGTATGGTGGTGGAATCAAGAATTAACAGACAGGAAAAGGATTGTTAAAAGGAAGAGTAGAGGGTACATAAAGTGCTGTCAATGATTTATATAAAGGAGATTACAAAAGAGAAAGAAAGGCGTACAAACAAATGATTAAAATCAATATGATTTATAGTTGGAGGAACTTTGTAATTAAGGAGAGTAAGGATAACATTTGGAACATACCGGATAAATTAATAAGGGNATTTATAGTTGGAGGAACTTTGTAATTAAGGAGAGTAAGGATAACATTTGGAACATACCGGATAAATTAATAAGGGGGAAAATAAAAAAATAAAATAAAAAATCGGTACATTATGGATTGATGGTAGATACACTAAATGCATTTAAGAAACACACACAAAACTATTTAATACATTGATTCCAGATACAATTATAGAAGATGGCATGACCATTGTAAGAANTAAGAAACACACACAAAACTATTTAATACATTGATTCCAGATACAATTATAGAAGATGGCATGACCATTGTAAGAAATGAGGAGGCTAAGACTGATGGTAAGGAAATTAACATGGATGAATTGGATAATGCGGTAAGACATTGTGGAATGAAAAAGCTCCAGGCGGTGATAATATTACTGTTGAGGTAATTAAAGAGCTGTGGAACGAAATCTAAAATGAACTATTAAACATTATGAATATATGTTTTAAAGAAGAGAAATTCCCACAGGTATGGAAGAAAGCCGAGATTGTAATTATCTACGAGGTAATAATAAGGATAAATCTAACCCTACATCATAGAGGCCAATCAGTTTCTTACCGGTTATGGGCAAACTTCTTGAGAGAATCATTTTAAACAGAATAAGAATACCAATAGAAATGATACTAAATACTAATCAATTCGTCTTCAAAAGAACAAATCAACAGAAAATGCCATCAGAAAAGTTTTAGAAATAATATATGGTATGGAGACTAAGCAGCACACTTCCTATTGGTCACGATTGATATATAAAATGCCTTCTAAACATTAGAATGGAAAAGTATTAAACAAGAAATCATAAATTTAGATATAGGAATAAAGGGGAAAAANTAGAATGGAAAAGTACTAAACAAGAAATCATAAATTTAGATATAGGAATAAAGGGGAAAAAAGTACTGTTGAACTATTTTAAAGATAGGACAGTGGAAATTTCGAATAGTTTTATTCGGTACGAAAAGGCCATGAATAGATTTTGTCCTCAGGGGTCAGTTTTAAGACCTACGATCTGGAATATAGTTTTTAATAAATACTTGAATTTGGAAAGGAAGGAAAATATTGAAAGAATCGCATTCGCGGATGACTGTTTAGTTATTGTGGGCGGAGATAACAGAAGAATAATCAAAACCAAAGGAAATGAAGAAATGTAAAAATTGAAGGATTAGACAGAGTTAAATGGTTTGAAAGTGGCTGTTGATAAGACAGTTGGNCAAATGAAGAAATGTAAAAATTGAAGGATTAGACAGAGTTAAATGGTTTGAAAGTGGCTGTTGATAAGACAGTTGGTGTATTGGCAAAAGGAAAATTAGATGATAGACCTCCAACAATTAAATTCAGTGATAAGAGAATCAAGATTACAAACCAGGCTAAATATCTAGGTATTATTATATACAATATATTATCTTTTATACCGCATATTAATATGATAAACGATAAATTAAGGACCCTATGCAACATAATTAGTAAGAACATTGGGCAATATGTAAGCTATAGTGTAAAATCGAGGAAAATAATATTTGGTTCACTGTTTATTAATAAAATTACATACGGAATCACTGTTATAGATAATAAAATACAAAATAAATATATCTTCAGAAGACTCAGGGCTTTACAAAGATTTGTGTTAATCAGAATACATAATATGGTATCAACAACATCATTCGCTACAGCTACAATTTTAAATAAAGAAATACCCATAGATCTCACAATTAACAATAGAAATACAACATATAAATTGAAATATACGGATTTACAAATCAAAATAGATGAGTTCACATATAAAGGTTTTACGGAGCAGAACATCAGATGGATTCATAGGATAGAAGATGATACAATCCTAGGTCTTAAAGAGATTAAGGCAATATTACGTATTGATGCAATTNATGGATTCATAGGATAGAAGATGATACAATCCTAGGTCTTAAAGAGATTAAGGCAATATTACGTATTGATGCAATTCATAAGTGGGAACTAGAATGGTGTAAAGACGATGGCAATTTGGAAGTGAAGAACTATGTAAGAAATCTAGAAGATTGGTATAATACTAAGATAAATATGAATAAACCAGTGAAAGATATTATAAGTAAAATTGACAGTGACATCTGCGAATGCGAGGAAGGAATACAGAACACATACCACATATTGTATTATTGTAAAATGTTTGAAGATGAAAGAACGGAACTTAGGACTAAGTTAAGAAGCAAGGATGAAGTATGGCCTTTGATGAGATATAAAATATATGAGATGGAAGTCTATAAGGAGATAGAAAATATGGTGGTTGAAGTATACGGAATTTTAAAAACCTTGAACGATGATTTGTTGGATTAGGTTTTATAAATAGGTTTTAAATGGGGTGCAAGGTAAGTACCTGATGGCTGCATCAGGCTTGACCAGGGGGGGGGGGGCTAGGAAACTAGGCAAGGGCCCTGGCAGCGCCACGCTTACTGGTAAGGGAGAAAGCCTTGCTTTGAGGATGGGATCATGATTGAATTGAGTGTTGATTTTATATGTCAAGGTTATTTTGGTGTACCAATATTTTAAGTTTTAATATATTTTAAAGTTACAATAATTTTATTATTTAATAATTTACATTTTAAAACTTTTAATTAATATTATATTTAAATGCTTTATAGAATGATTTTAATACTTTTTAATAACTATTATAAAAATTTTATGTATATAATAATATTCCTTACAAGGTGTATACGATTATTTTAATTGTTTTTATTATTCTAATGGAATATTATATGGTGTTATAATATATTGATTGTAGATCTCTGTACTTTTAAATTGTACTACGGGAGGGAGCATGGGTCGAAGTGACAGCCTCCCCGTGTCAACTGGTTATACCAGGCTAATAGTCACTGCTCCCTCCCGTGGAGATTCTCAAGCCTCTCAGTCATTTTGACGTATTTTATTTAATCAACTTGAAGCTGTAAGATTATTAAGGATGAAATTATTTTACAAGCTTAGTAACATGGAATTCATGTAAATATGAGAAACGTTCCCTTGGTGGTGCTATTAAAAGTTCTGAGTAAGAGAACTTAATAAATACAATATATGTTAACTATCTATTTATAATTAAGAAGCTAGAGAAATGGATCCCAGTAAGGCCTAGAGGCCAAGAGGGAATTGTAATTATATATTGTCTGTTAAGAGGGCCTCCTGGGTAGACCGCTGAACGGCGTGCAGAGCTCCAGCAGAAAACGTTTTATCAAAACACAGTCCAACGTGACTGAGTGAGGTCTGCTTATGAATAGCACTTAAGAAACGTTACGCGTCTGTATACTTTTTTCACTGCCTCCATTTCTCTCTAAAGCAGGTTTTTGTGATAGTGAAAATGGCTCAAACGGGTATTTTCACGGTCATTTTTAGGCATGAACATTCCGTTATAAAACATTGAAAAAGGAATTGGTACGTGTATAAAACCTTTATTTTTTATTAATACGTCATAAAATGGTAGGGTCTCCGCTGGAAGTCTCATAGAGGCGCGTTATCGGCGGCAAGACTGCACGCCAGTTCAGTGCTTTGCGCGTAGAGGCGATGAGAGAGTTGATGCGCATGTCTCGGTCACCCTTAGCGCTCCCCACGCTGTTAGGGCCTCAGACGTGCAAAATTTCCTTCAATCAGGCGGCCATCTTAAGTGCCGCCCGGATCTCTCCTCTTACTGTAGCTCGCGGCGCAAGCCTTTTCGCGCCGCGGACTGTCGTAAATCAGCTACCTGTGCAACGTCTCCCCTACCGTGACGGAAAGTAATAACCGCGAGCTGCTAATAAGAACCGTCACCACAAGAAGTGTTGGGGGGTTGGGCGGCCTAGGAAATGCAGGA
>NQII01003401.1:208766-220362 GCA_002778355.1 Clitarchus hookeri | reverse complement strand
TAAAGATGGAGTTGTAGGGGGGGGAGGGGGTGGGGGTCGCAAGTGGGAAGGAGCAGAAAGCAAACACGAAATGAGTAGATGAAGGATGGATGAGGTAAAGTTTTCATTCTGCAGCGCAAAGAGATGGTTGGCAATGAGGGAGGGGAGCGAAGGACATATCCAAGGGGGTGAAAACGCTTGCGAATGGGGTAGGTAGAAGGTGGAAAGGGGTGGAATACCTCCTCAAGTTCACATGCACATCTCCACAAGAAGAGCCTGTGCAAACAAAGATTTCATCCCGGCAAGGAGCGGCAATTTGACCCCCTCCCCCCCAGTCTTCCTCATTCCTTGCACATTCTCCCCACGCCCTTTCCCTGCCCCTTTTCGGAGACCTCCTCAGATTTTTTCAAATATTGGCGGTCCTGAGTTATTTCCAGAGGCCGGGTTGGCAGTCACGGCATCTCGAAACCTCCCCCCCCCNCAGACCCTTTCACGAGGAGCCCTGCCTCGCTTGTGGGTGACAGCTGGCTGTAAGGTCGAGCTTCGCGCGTGTCTTAAAACGTGAACCCCGCACTAACTACCGTACGCATTTCGCGCACAGGCGCGAATGAAGTGCAATTTGCTGTAGGATTTTGTGCGAAGACGGCGTTTTTTTTTTATTGTTCGTCAATAACGATGAAAACAGATGCGACATTACTGTGAAAATATTTACTCCGTCAATGGAAATTGTCTTAATTAAAGACATACTCGTGGGATAAGTATTCGCTATTTATAATACCTAAACTGGCACTTAGATGTGTCAGTGACAAAGGAATATTAGACTAAATTGACCTTTTAAGAAAGGGCTAAACCCCTTAACATACTACCCCGAGTATACTTGTTCACTTCTGATGCGTTGCAGAACAGGTGAAATCATGGTCAGTGCTTTGCAAATTCAGGAGCCAGCATCATGCAGACATCGACTTTCCCTGGGTAATGCTATTGGCTGCTGCTGTCACACCAACTATTATGTAATTGGTTGCTTCTTGTGGCGTGGATCTACTGAAACCCTTCGCACAAGTTCCAAAGTGTCACTTGTTAAAATAATTCGTAAGTACTGTCCACACCAAAATTTTCTTCTTTTGTAACACGTGAAACGAAAAATTAACACGTACCTTAAGGGGTTAATATTAGTTGTTGCCTATGCTTCATTACCGCATCCGGCATAAACCGGTAGTCCAGACGGAGAAAGGACGTCAATTAACCATTATATTAAACTTACTTATAGATAATTCGCACACGTCCATGAATTTCAACCAACGACTCTAAAGACTGTAAGAACACGTTCAAACTGATTAGAGTGTTTTGTGCCAGTTGTGTTCGCTCTTGTTTCATGTCACTATGTACGTAATTGTGTCAATACTTTTCTTATATATTTGGTGTTTCGCCAAATATTTTTTTCCCCCATTGGAACATACTCAAGCTTTGATTAATATTTAGTTTATTCACTTTAAAGTTGTAAAATAAACTTTTTTCAACAAAAAATTTAGTCATGTTTAAATATTTATCTGGTCGTTTTATTTTATGTTTCTTGTTTGAAAAAAATATTTTTCTTCATGTCTATTAATTATCTACGTATATAATAATGCGTAAACTCTTAATTTCCAGTTATCAAAATGAAATAACTTAAATTCTGAAAAATTATATGTCTTTCTTGACTTTCGATTTATGTATCGATTAGTCGCGCGATACCGCGAAGTCCGAAACATATTTTGGACCTTGGTATATACAGGTTTCCGCTCAGGTATCTTCCTTCTTCGTTTTATCGCCATACAGTATGTGGTCGACTTACTTTTGGTTACTTTTGGAATCCTTCATCATCTTGTGATGAAATAGTTTTTATCCGCCGTTTTGGGTAAGTTTGTTTGAGGATATTTTATTTTGGGACGTGGTCATTTTATTTTGTGATTACGGTCATTTTGAAGCTTAATTTTTGAATTTATATTTAGCGGTTCCCGGCATGGCCGTTTAATCTTGTGGCCAGCCATTTCAACCTTGACGTGATGTGAGCCGCTCACGCAATCGTGGCATGGTCGTTTGACCGCGATTCCACGTATTTCGGCCGGCACCGCAGTAACTTCTGGATTTCTGATTATTTTTGTTTCAACTCAATTAAAAGTAAATATTAAGTTTCGAATGAAGCGATCGCGGATACCCGACGATATAGTCATGGCCATATAATATAATGAAAAAAAAAGACACTATAATATGTCAAAAACCAATGGTATAATACTCAAAAGTTACTCAAACAAAAAAAAAACATTACTCATGTAAAAAAAACACACACACACAAGAAAATAAATAGAAATTCTTCTTTCTTCTGAACAACTGTTCTATTAAAACGTTTTTCGCTACAACACACACACACACACACACACACACACACACACATATATATATATATATATATATACTTTTTTTTCATTAGTAATGTTTTTTTGTCTGAGAAACTTTTGAGTATTATACGATTGGTTTTTGACAAACTATAATGTCTTTTTTTTTTTCATTATATTATATGGCCATGACTATATCGTCGGGTATCCGCGATCGCTTCATTTGAAACTTAATATTTACTTTTAATTAAGTTATGTATACATATATCTGTTGTGGCGAAAAGTGTTTTAATAGAACAGTTGTTTAAAAGAAAGAATACATTTTATTTATTTTCTTTGTGTACTTCCTTAATAATCGCTCATGGATAATATATAAATTTATAAGTATAATGTTGTGATTGGTAAAATTTACTAGCTACACCACTTTTATGTGATGAGTAAAACAGGAGCACGCACATAATTTTTGTTTTCAGTAGTAAAGCCTAGTGTACACAGGAATCTATACCCACCTTCCATTTATGTGCCATCCTTGTGTGGTAACGAGAGTACCCAATGGTGCTCAAGTTTGCGTCACGAAGGTGCTACATAACAGTTTAAATTTTGAGTAACGTGGTAGGTTTTCTGACTGTTCTTATGTACTTCCACTCCCTCCCTTTTTTTGATTAAGTCTCTCGCTTTTGACATCTTTAATGTCTGAAGGTTGTTCACGTGGAAAATTTAAATAATTTAGAACTTCTGTCAAATTTTGAACAAACTGCACGCCCAAGTACCTTAATAAATGATTAGATTTTCAATTTCTGCAAATAATTATCTCAACTTTTCTTTTGGTGGGGTTTCATGAATAACAATACAATGAATATACAATACTAGCGAACCGGCCCGGCTTCGGCCGGGTAAAATTTAGTTTTACAGCGATACACTAATAAATAAATTGGGAAAAGACAATTCATTAATGTGAAAATAAAATTATAAAATTATACTATGTTGGCCTAGGTTTTTAACTGATTACGGCAACCCAAAATAAAGGAAATATTTTTTACCCGATAGACAAGAAGTAAGGTAATGTTTTTGGAGTGTATCTGTGCAACTATCGCGTAGTTACCACATTTCCGCTTTCCAGCGTCGATGTATGAAAATAAAAACGTAAGTTTTATCAAGTTGTAACTTTAGAAAACAGTGCACCTATGTACTACTTTTTGCGCTTGGCTGA
This sequence comes from Clitarchus hookeri, assembly GCA_002778355.1. Classification (NCBI taxonomy): domain Eukaryota; kingdom Metazoa; phylum Arthropoda; class Insecta; order Phasmatodea; family Phasmatidae; genus Clitarchus; species Clitarchus hookeri. The sequence continues at coordinate 216,801 of NQII01003401.1, read as the reverse complement.
GGGTTTTTTAATCGATCACCAAAGTTAAGCAACGTCCCCAGCGGCACACACTTGGATGGGTGACCGTTTAGTGGCACAACATCTGAGCGCTTCCGGGCTTCGGAGGGCACGTTAAATATTCGGTCCCGGTTGTTATTGATTGATAGCCTAGGGCGTCCTGATAAACTCTGACACAAGAGGAAAAAAATATTTCGGTCACGTTCCCAGCCGTTGCAGGATTATATTTTGTTGTTATTACACAGGAACCGTACAATTTTCTGGGATAAAAAGTATCATATGTCCTATTCCAGGATCTATAGTACCAACATACCAAATTTCATCAGAATCCGTTCAGCCGTTATGGAGCTGAGTGGTAACAAATATACACACACTCTCTCTTACACACACACACACACACACATACTTTTGCATTTATAATATTAGTAAGATACTCCACAAAGTATTTATATAGGTGACATTCTTGGTACAGGAAGTAAAAAATATAACTTAAAAATTGATTAGTATAANGACATTCTTGGTACAGGAAGTAAAAAATATAACTTAAAAATTGATTAGTATAAAGTAAATTTCGTTGAAATCACGTAGACAGTACCAAAAATAAAAATTATTTCGATAACTCTACAGTTAATAATTAAATCGTTCAACATATGTGTAGTATAAAATGTTGACTATGAATGGATTTGTTTTTAGTTATTATGGACTAAATTAGAGTAAATAAACAAATATTAATTTGAAATTAAAATAAATACCAGATTTTGTTTAAATTCAAAATCCACAAATAGGAATGTAATATCACAAGCCTAATTTCAAAAATGTCTTAAGCTCTGAAGTCTTCTAGCAACGTATAGGTACTGAAAGCATCAAAGCTTTGTTTTAAATCAGTCGCATTGTTTAGGATACAGGTAAGGTTGGTATCAGTTTACAGTTGTGTACATGTGTTTTTTTTTTGTATCCGTATGTCTGTAAAATTAAATTTCAGTTTGTTAAAACAGTCTTTTTATAAATAAATCGGGTCTACACCTGAAATGTATAAACTGAAAGAGCAAAATGGAAAGGAATACATAAATGTATCGAATAGAGTGGTAACGCAGAAGACTACAACTAAGTACGAAATGAAAAGGTAATCACTAATTTCCTTTAAGAAATCACAAATATTGCTCACTATATTCCGGAACATGTTATATTTCAATATCAGCATACAATTTTAAGTTCTAATGTGTTTATAATCTATGATAGTCAGCTATAGTCCATTCATGGTTACTTCCAACTTTTTGAAGCCCTGCTAAAATGTTACTTTCAGGTTATTTCTCCACTTCATGAAAACAAAAGTTTAGCTAAGTACAGAAAATCACAACAAAGGGACAACACAGCGCATTTGTACCCATTGGATTTAATGATATTTTTTGTGAGAACTGTTTCTTACCAGGTATTACCAACACAATTATTTTCTCTCTGTTTTGGGTTCATATTAATTATAAATAAAATATTATAGTTTATACAGTATTATAAAAAAAAACACCGAAAACACTTAGAATAGTGCGGGACGGCAAAGCGATAATTTTCCAAGAGGGGAACATGTCCGGGAATGCATGGTTCGGGCGCTGTGTTCCATGGCCGCCACGCTCACCAGATCTGCTATGGAGGATATTGTGTGCGAGACTTGCTGTACCATCAGAGGAGCGACTCATCGCACGAAGCCACTCAACTACTGAGCACACAACCACACGTGCCTCAGTCACTGCGACTTTAATCAAGTAGGAGGTCGACAATTCGAACCCCTTTTGTAATTTACTGCACGGATGTGACGCTCTCGTCGGGTTGGGGGTGTTTTCGTTTCACAATATGGAACGTGCACCCATCGACACATCTCAAGCGTTGTTGAACGTTGACGCCCCGCAGCGCCCAATCCATGCTGCTGCGTCGCCGCTTTGTAGTACTATGCTGAAAATCGGCCAATGCACACGTGTGGTCATTTGCCGTAGCTGTGAGATTGGCTATGTTTTCAAATTAAGAACTCTTCATATAAGATGTGGAGAAGCGTACCGAGTTTTAGGAAAATTGCCTTGGACGAATTACACAAACGTATCAAAAAACAAAGCTCGTGGATTTCCATTTGCAGACAGTTTTTGCGAAGGATCTGACGAACAGGAAAAAATAAACCTTTTGAGTAAATCCATTAGCATTTAACATTGTTGAAGTTTATGAGTGCATAATACTTACACAAGAATACGTGATTGAAATATAACAAAAACGAAAACGGAACAAAGAAACATCGTTACCGTATTTTATCGTTTAGACTTTCCTAATAAATATCATCAAAACAAAATTTTTTAAATTTTTTTAACAATTATGAAATGTTTGCATGAATAAAATTACCTATTTTACCTGATTGAGTTTGAAACTAAAAAATAAACAACTCTATTTGGTTTTTACTGTTGAAATAGGGCTATCAGTCGTTTTATTTCAATAATAAAAATACATTTAAAAAATTGTTTTTTGGTGGTGATGAAAAAAGTAAAAGGCAACTGTCGTTACACAACCGACATGAGCCTGCATGTTTTTTTTTTTCATTTAGCTGTATTGAAGAGCCTTGCCGATTGTTTATTACAACCATNACCGACATGAGCCTGCATGTTTTTTTTTTTCATTTAGCTGTATTGAAGAGCCTTGCCGATTGTTTATTACAACCATCGCATACTCGCTGTATCTGAGGTTTTCCAATAAAAGCATGCGTTAAACGTCATAAATATCTATAATAAGCTTGTGTACATGGTTCCCTTGCCGATCTCTTTTGTACGAATAGTTCAGTCTGTGCAGTATTTGTGCGCAGCATGTGAACAGATGTGTAAAAAAAAAATTAGCAACCGCTTTGCTGTTCAATTCATACGACAAAAATATAAACTGCGTAATATTTACGTCATAACCAAAACTACATTTTCCAAAACCAGTGCTGTATACTTGACGAACATTTATAAATAGTGTTGTATGTGTCGGCAGCGAATGAAACGCAACTCTGAATCAATCTTTGACTGTTCATTCGGCATAGTTATATTCGCTCCAATTACCTACATTTTTGATAGTAATTTTAGTAATCTGTAACATCACTAGTTATTTGAGAACACTGGGTTTGGATAGCTATTTAATATCTTTCGTGCATGGGAGAGGTTGTAAAGTACTTCTACATACTCGTACGTTTAGAATATTCAAAATTTATTTTTGTTTGGAAAAAAAAAATTGTTTTTCTTTGAAATTTTTGGGATTGTCTTTTAGGAATGAAAATGCTATGANAATTTTTGTTTGGAAAAAAAAAATTGTTTTTCTTTGAAATTTTTGGGATTGTCTTTTAGGAATGAAAATGCTATGAGTAATGCAAATGCAAAATGCGAAATGAAACTGCAAAATTTTAATAATCCTAACCCAAAAAAAAAAAAAAAATTACATAGAGTGCAATTCCTTCTGACGGAATTTATGTATAGAGACAATTAGCTGAAGAAGGGCTGGCTAGAGTTGTTATTGTCAGTCGTCATTATATTTCCCAGAACTGCTAGGCTCCTCGCCACGCCACGGCTTACAGGCAACTCCCCCCCCCCTTCTTTCTCGCCAACAACCACCAACACACANCCGTCATGGGGGAAATGCACGTAAGGCCTTCACCGAGTTCGGACAGTGGCCACAGAGTGAAGAGGGCACAACTTTCCACTAGCCTTTTTGCTAAAAAAACCTGTTTTCCGGTAAAATTTCCACCAGCTATTATTTTTACTAGATACTCAAGTCACTAATTGAATCTATGTGTATTCCCTCGTGATTTGCGGTCTTTAGCTTATTTGTGTTCCCTTTCGTTTGTCTGTAGCAGTAATTTCAAATGCGCGTCGAGATTTCAAGTTTCGAGAAGTGCAGGAAGGAACCGTTTTCGTTGGGTTACAAATGAAAAAACATAACAATAAGGCACTTCAAAGCGTAGAATACAATCAAGTTATTTTAAAGAAGGGGCTGCTTGACACGTGAAATTAACCTCGGATCATGGAGCAACTGCAAATAAATGGTCAATAAAAACTTAATTATCCCTTAACAGCGTATTAAAAAAACAAATAACTGAACTTGTAAGTACTTAGTTATGATCTTACAGTGTACTAAAGAAATATCGAGAACGAAAATACACAATAATGAGCAAATTTATTAAGAATACTACCCCCTTAAACATATACTTTTTCACTGGACAGGACCCTGAAGGCATTATAAACATCTTATTGATTCAAACTTTTGTAATCTGTTAATTAATATTAAGTGCGCATTTTACATATTTCCTTAGGTTTACTCCGAACACTTTCAACACGATGTCTGCATGCCAAACGGGCATTCATTATTCATATTCCCAACTCTTTAAACATTCACAAACTCTTATAATCAACTTTATTCTGAAGGCTGGTAAACAAGGAGCATACGACAAAAAATCTTCCCCTAAAAAAAAAAAAACATAAAACAGGACTGTGAAACGGTACTTTATCATACTATCACAAAAGACGCGAATGACCTTGATAAACTGATATAATTTTTTATTCGGTTTGGTGTTGTTATAGGTAGACGTGAATATGTCCACGGCCTTAGTAGTATAATTATCTGCGTTCTGGCATAACGGATTCCGGAGAAGATGCCAGGCGCCGGCTGGCCGCCATGTTGTGACGTCACTCATCCGCCATATTGGATCTGTCTAACCTTGACCCTGTATCCGTGACCTTGAATGACCCTGAACCCAAACAATTGCAGAGAAATTGCAAAATTCCCAAAAAATATAAATTTAAAAAAGTATAAAACAAGTAAAAAAAAAATTGTTTTAAAAATTATTTAAAGATGTACATGTAGGAGGTTCCGGGTTTGATGACAGGTGAATCGACAAAGCTCCCGACACGACCGGCCCTCGCCAGGTCGACCAGTGTCCATCTCGTTAGACATGTTAGATGTTGGTGAACTTGACCTTGACCTTAACCCTGGTAAACGTAAAGCCAAAAAATTCCAAAAAATCCCAAAAAATTGAAAAATTCTAAAAAAGGTTAAAAATCGAGGAAAAAATTACATTGATGACTCCGACCACCATGTTGGATGCAAGTGATCATGTCCGCCATTACCTTGAAAACAAACAATCGAGAACAATTAGTAAAAAAATGAATAAATTCATAAAAATCGGCAAGCATATCATGTTGCTGACTACGAACCCCAAGTTGGATATCGGTGACCTTGACCTCATGCCCATGACCTTGTATGACCTTTAAAAAAATTGCAAAATTGTTTTAAATTTTTTAAAAAATTATTAAAACTGCTAAAAATATATAGAAAATTAAAATTTTATTTAAAAAGTTTATTAAAAATATTATCACAAATTAAAATTTTGAATATTTTGTCTTTGAGGGGATGGGGGACTGGAGCCGACCAGCCACCATGTTATGATGTCACCCAACCATTAAATTAAATCCAAGTTACCCTTAACCCTGACCCTTGACTTGGACGCTATGGCCATGACCTTTAATGACCTTAAACACCACAAATAAAAAACATTTTTTTAAATTACAAAAAAATATTTTAAGAAATTTATTAAAAAAAACGTACATTTCCGGAGGTTCCCTCACAACCATGTCCAGCAGACGACTGACCCTCGCCAATGTCTCTCATTGGTTGATTACTTGTGTTCGCTTCGCCACCCAACAGTGTTTTTATTGATTGATTACTCACGCTCATTCGACCCGCCACCAATGTTTCTCATTGAATTAACATTACCGTCCCATCCCCCCTCACCAGTGTTCATTCTTTAGCATGCACTCCACCCACCATATTCATTTTTTTTGTCTGTCATTTGGTTACTTTTTCATCACGTAGGTGATACTAGTGTATTAATTATCGATTTCACCACCAGAGGAGCTGTAGATTTAACCACCACGTTGGTTGTTGCCGACCTTGACGTTGACTCAAATTAAATAGAACTGGAAAAATCGAGAAAATCACAGTCCATACAATTGACCATTACTAGCTAGTCACAGCAAGATTCCATACCGACTAACCATACTAGCCAACGACTGACTCCACTTGAGATTAACTCCACCCAAGACTGGTTCCTGGCGAGATTGACTGAGCATAAAACTAGCTCCTGTCGATATCAGTTCCTGCAAAACTGACTATAACAGCCAACAAGACCAACCTGCTATACCGCCCATCTATACAAACGATGATGGACAATCTCGAAAAAAGTCACTAATAAGAGTCTCGTAGTTAACCTCTTCGCAACACATTTCTAACACAGCTGACAATACCAAATGGTAATAATAACTTATCAAGCCAACTGACCAGGTCAACCAATTAGTTGCAAAATATTCCTCCAAAATATTCCCCTCATTTCATTAGTTCGCCGTATAGAACTCATCCATTTTAAACTACCCGAGTAAGACATAATACTTCAAATATGAAGAAAAATATTTTTTTTAAATAATTCCACATTTTTTCTTGACCAACACATGAACGAAGTGATGAAGCCCATTTCAATATTAATTTTACATATGGTGTAAGAATATTTGCATGCATACACAGTATGCATGCAAATATATCTTAAACAGGGTTTTCAAAAGTGCTCGTTTTACCATGCATAGCGTACAGGACACTTCTGAAACTTCAGAGAACCAGGAGACCGAAAGTGGTGGGAGAAGTTCGAAGAGGTGACAGAATGCAACCGGGAGGGGGAGGAGCAAATGGGAGAACTCCGAGAAACCCCACTGGCAAGTTGCAACATCCGCCACCAGCGACCCCGCCATGGTCGCCATGGTGGCACGCTAGCGAGCCAACCGCTTGGCTATCAAGGAAAACGATATAGGCCAAATTCAGTTACTTCAACAATGCGCAATGTGCGCAAAAGAGGTGTTCCGATTCCTCGCTACAGGCGCATCAGTGCACCTCTAACGTCATTCTCCTTCCGGCCAATCTCGCACGTCAAGTGCACGAGGTCTGGAGCCCAAATGGTTCGTGCGCTGACGTCAGCTCGGAGTGAATTGTTGGCTTGAACGAGCCGGAAGTTAAGTTAGGAAACTGAAATATCTTCAGAGTTCCCCGTAATTAACTTATGCGCATGTCAAGAAGACGTGTATGTTTCCACAGTCTGCATTATGGTTGAACTACTCACATGCATAGTACACGCTAACTAATTAAATTACGCAAAGTGAAGTAAGGTGCACAAAGTTTATTAACATGTTGCACATACTCTACCTCTGTTTTCAACCAGCGTGGCAAAACAATCGCACTGTCCCAGTATCGTTCCTTCGTTCAGTCAAGTATGTATAAAGTTTCGGAACAACACAGCACGAGTTTTCTAGCAAGTGAATTTATGCTAGGAGCGAAGCATCACCGCAGATAATGGATGCGCTGAACAACGCCGCAAGACAAAACGATGAAGCGTGAGAGACCTTGAACGGGAGCGGAGTGGAAAGCTCCCGAACAGCCGCGCAAAGGGGAGAAGAAGAAATTCCAAAGGTCACCGCTTATGAGCAGCGATCTTGATAAAGCCCACCACACACGAATAAAACGTAATTAGTAACAGAGTTCACCACCTAAAAAAAAAAAAAACTTTTAATTTGAATTTCAAGTCAACAGCACCTTCCGGTAACGTTTAACAAGTACCAGTTACCTCCAGTAACAGTTTAATATAAAATTATATTTCAACCATTCAAACCTTTTCCCAGGCCACGTCCTCACGACGTACTTTTAATTCGCAACAACTTTGGCGTTTAGAATCCACTTGCGATATTTCAACATCTTTAACCACCACTGAGTCCACTCTTGGGCTTGATGGTGCGAAATTACAAGACCTGCAATATCCGAAATTCCTATTTTTGTGAACAAACGGGCGTGAGTTCGCTACCCCCACCTTCTTCCTCCCCTTCACCCGCAGCTAGGTATACATGATGGTAACCTGTCCACCGGGGAAACCTGGTGGACAAGGAATAAAGACTCGTTGGCCCCGCCGCGGGTATTAATATTTGAAGGGAAACCAGCCGGGGGG
>NQII01003401.1:184524-208747 GCA_002778355.1 Clitarchus hookeri | reverse complement strand
GGGGGGGGGGGGATGGCTCTCCCCCCCCTAACCCGAGTTCAGAATTTATGTGCGCGTGTGACTATGTACGCACAGGATGTTTCACGAGGGGCTTCCACCACTCAAAGGCCATTTGGGTCATTTGGGGTAAAATATGTCATATGATTGTACACAGGTACAATTACCAATATTTTATAGTTTAACTAAAAACATTTTAAAGGGAAATAAAAGAGAAGAATAACCTTTTAAGGAGTAACAAATTGTTATCAGGTTTTATTGTTTACAACTGAGCATGAAAATCCGTATCGGCGTGTACTTCCGTGGCATACGCACGTGGCATTGTTACACGATTACTACATCTCACAACCGAAGGCTGCAACCACAGTGAATGAGCAGGAGCGCGCGGTGTTCACGCAGCGCACAGTGAAACAGTCGGTAACACTCCACGAAGGTCAAGGACACTCGCTGTTCACAGCAACAGTCAAACGGGCAGCAACGTGTCACGAGCTGTCCACTCTAATGATATTCCAATTTATTTAATCACCCTATAAATGTTGCGAATTGGACCCACATTTACAAGACATAAATTTACTTCAAATGACTTGAGGAATAAGCCCTGTAAAATACGACGGCTCCTCGTGAATCATTCTGTATATACACACACACGAAAGCGTAATATTACATTTCTAGACCAGCCGCTGGTAGGGTGCAGGCAGAAGAGTCGATCTGCACAGCTGCCAACTGTATATAACCGCTCTGCCTCCCCCCCCCACCACAACTTTTCCCTTTCTTTTTTCCCACTTCGCCAACACCTGAGGTGTGCTCAAAAGGACTTTTCGAGTCAAAGCCGTCGACAGCAAAAAGCATCAAAGCATACTTTTTTTTACTTGATTAATATGGTTGCCCGTGTTTTTAATATTCACGACATGTAAATGTTTTCCGGCGAAGCGGGCGTCGTGTGTTTGGCGTTGGAGTGGGTCTTTCTGGGCGAGGGGGAATGAAATGAAGAATGGTGAATGAGACGAGTAAGATGGATGGGTGGAGGGAGAAAGAGGGTCCGTGAGCAAAAGAGGGGAGAGGTAAGAGAAGAAAATCGTTAGCTTTCGAGTTTAGAAGGGGGTAGAGAGAGAGAGAGAGAGAGAGAGAGAGAGAGAGAGAGCAGCAGCTAGCCGCACGGCCTCTTTTCCAGTACGGATCATCGGCGAGCTCATAAGTTCCCCCGAATGAGTTTCCTTCCCTTTCCTGGAGCATATTCCCGGGAATGCCTTTTTCTTCTCCAGCCGAGCTCCCGACACCAATTCCGTCTCGCGGATAGCAAGAGTCTTTTGCCTTTGCGGCGAAACGTTCCTTCGGGGGAGGGGGGGAAGGACGTCGCGATGTTTTCGACGACAGAAAAACGACCTTAAGGCTCCCGCCTACATGGCGCTAGAACCGCGTTGCTTAGTGTTTCGAGTGCTCGTTCTTCCACGAAACTATTAAACGTGCGTCCAACGCGCTGATCTACGAAAAGAACACACACTTCAGACGATGTCTGTTGAGTGCTTTCAAGACGTCACATACATTATAAACACCATTTCATAGCACTCCAAAATTGATAAATAAAAACGACTTTTCCAAAGAGCTGTATCTCAATATGTACGCATCAGATACATACAAAACCACTCAAGAGCCTGGCATTTAACCTTCCTACGGACTTTCCACAAATGATATAATAGGGTCACTGCTGGAAGTTCCATGGGTACACGTAGTGCGACGAGAACACTGCACGCCAGTTCAGAGACTTGCGCTTAGCGGCGAAGGTGCGCGTGATGTGCGTGGCAGCGTCACCTTTATCGCTCCCAGACTTTCTCGGTCTCAAACGCGGGAAAAAGCTCCAGGTAGGCGGGAAATCGTCCCTGGCGATATCGGATTCTCGGGTTTTCTAGCTAGTTTATGTTTTTAAATAAAAATTCCCGAAAGTACTCCTTTTTGGTGGAATCGATACTGCTACGTAAACACGAGATCGTAGTTCAGTCGTTGCGTATGTACCGCCGTTAGAGAGTGAAGGAAGAGATCTGGGCGACTCTTAACATCGAGGTCTTGAGAGCCGTTGAGGGTGAGGCGAGTTGAGTATGGAGCAGCGCCGGGATGAAAGGGCGGGGGAAACGGGAGATACCCCGAGAAAACACACCGACCAGAGGCAATGTCCGGCACGAATCCCATACGCGAAAATCCGCGAATGACCCCGCCGGGAATCGGACCCGGCTCGCCCAGGTGGTGGGAGGCGATTCTTCTAACCACGACACCACCGCGGCCGTGTATGTACTGCCGTGTAAGGTTAATAACTAGTTGGGTTTTTAAGTATTTTGGAAGTTTTTTTTTTTTTTAATATAAACCGGCTAAAAAAACCAAGAATCCAATATTGCCGTCGCCTACCTGATGCACGACAAAAGTTGCAGCGTGTTTTCAACATGCGTTTTATTCCCTAAACTATTAAATTTTCCCCCAATATATTTACGTGCGAAACCAGGAGAGGATGGAATGATACTCTCAAGACTTCACGCATACTATAAATATCATTTTGGAGCTCTCCAACATCGTTAAAACGTCTCTTTCAGTCTGCTGTATCTTGAAACATAACCCCCCCCCCTTCTCCTGGAAGCGAGCGAAACTACAATAGGATCCTGTATTCAGCTTTGCTACATACTTTACACCAATAAAAGTACAGCATGTCCCATTAAAATATACTCACCCGTGGAATGGCAATAAATTCTTGCTGTGTTTAGTAGCAAAGGATGGAAATGAACGATATTAAGGTAGAGTACGATCACATGAATTGAATGAACGCACACGAGTCATGGCAGGACATCAAATGTAATTAATAGCCACTCTATGGGCGAGTAAATTTTATTGGGACATTCTGTATAGGGTCACCGCTTTAAGGACGTGTCTGAATTGGCCCGAAGAGCGCTCTCTTGTACTCTTACCTTCTAACTCTCGCGACCACGTCATTATGACGTCAGAGAGAACGCTCTCTGGTCGTCTCAATTTGTCGGAGAGGGCGCGAAAGAGCGAGAGCACAGACAGAGAGAACAATGCGCCATATTAGTTTACATTAAAGGCGACGATGAGGAATGTGATGCAAGTGTGTACCCCCCCCCCTCCCTAACACTCCAACATGTCTAGTTCTCGAAAACGCAACATGTGTTCTGATAGATCCACCATTAAAAGGCCATTTTGCAGGAGTTAAATCAGTTAGTATGTTTGTGTAGAATGCTGCTGACTGAAGGGCATTTTCTGAAGTTTCATTATGAAGCGATTCTGTAGAGTACCGTTTCGCATATTCATATTTTGATTGTTTTTAAACATATGATTTCGAATAATAATTTTTTTATTTTCCGCCGGACTTAACGCTGCGTCACATACTTCTCCACAGTCATTCTCCATACTTATTAATTTATTGATCTGTAAAATAGCTTTTCATTATTTGTTCTGTTTGTCTTTTAAAAGCGCGTAGAATAAATTAAATGTTTTTTTACGCAAAAATGTATAACTAGTTCCTTATGCCCACTGACCATAAATAGAGACTGGTACGCAAATAAAAACATTGCTCTCTTTCTCTCCCTCTCTACCTAGTAGTCCTTGCCTTTAAATGAGTTTATTTCTTCTGGCGTTCAGTTTTCCTTATTTTCTAATTTTTCTATTCCAGTGATCGTTTTACTTAAATAAATCGTTTCGTCCTAATTAATAAAACATTTTCACATTTTTTTTTTTTTTTAATTCCGGGTCTAGAAATTGGGGGGAGAATCTTGAGAATGGGCAAAGGTTTGTTTGTGGAACAACCCATTTCAACATTTCATTTCTGAACCCCGAGGGAAATTAAATCAATAAATTCAAAATTGTTTTTGACATAAAAATTAATATACATAAATTACACAACATATAAGACAATATGTTATGATATATTACGTAACATGAAATTGTATGACACATGGTACGATACGATATGGCATGGTTTGGAATTATAAAATATGGTATATTGTATGGTATGAGGTGGTATAATATACGGTATGATGTGGTATATGATATAGTATGATGTATAATATATGGTATTAGGTGGTATAATAAATGGTATGATGTGGTATATGATATGGTATGAAGTGGTATGATATATAATGTGGTACGATACATAACATGATGCGGTATGTTAATGGTGTGATATGACATAAAATAAAATGTAATACATTATGTATTAAAAATGAATGTAATATGATTTTATATAAAATAAAATTTTATACTTTATTATATAAAATAAAATGTGATATGATATTATATAAAATGAAATTTTAAATGATTTAATAAAAAATAAAATTTAATATGTTATTATATATAATAAAATTTAATATTATATAAAATAAAATGAAATTTTATAGGATATTAAATAACCTGTAATATGATACGCAATAAAATGTACTAGTATACGATATAACATAAAACGTGAAACGATATAAAATTTCATGTAATTGGATGTAAAATAATATTATAATATTAAAAAGTATATAAATACAATTTTAACGTAATTGGGTGAATCGCTAGCAAGTTTAAGCACGGGACGGTACCCATACCACTTATATACTCTTACCATGACATGGAGACGTCCTTCAAGACCTACAAGTGCGTCTCATGTGTTCTGCTCCTTGAACCGCGGGGAGCAGTCACCCGCCTCCTTCCCCTATCGCCCCACAGGACGCAATTACCCGGCTGCTTTGACCACCCTGCGAAAGTAATTCCGAGCTCGTTACCCGCTACCTTGCCCCCCTCTCGGCGGCGTATTCCACTAATTAAAACATAACTTGAAATCCTTCCTTGCAAAACATCGCCCGGGAGTATCTCAGCTGTCCGTTGAGGACATGTGTCACTGCAGAGTCTGATTTCACTTTTAGTTTTTTGCTTACTTAATATTTTTTAAGAAGAAACATTTACAAAGTACGCTTTTAGTAAAGAAATGCCTGCTACCTCGCTGTGCGCAAAAAATTTAAAGGTACAACCCGGCTATAAATAAACCAAACCAGTTTGGTGATATTCATCCACCATTTATAAAATAATAAACAAATCACTAATAAAAATTGGTCACAAAAATTTATGAAACATATGCATTATTAAGTAAAAAAAATCATCAAGTACCTTTCCGCTCTTAAGGCAGTGTTAATATGGATACGAGTGCAAGCTGCATCTCCTAACTGACGGACATACTGGCTGGGAGCACATCGAGAAAACCCACCGGACATCAGCAATAACCACCACGCACAGGTGTGAAAATTCCAAATTGGATAAGCTGTATATCGAATTAGGTTCGTCATTGTGAAGTATAGTTAACCGCTGGGCAGGCCTGGCGAATAGTCAACCGCTAGGCACAGTTAACTGGCCAACTGCTGGGCAGCCCCTGAATAATAGTCAACCTCTGGGGAGCGCCGGTTGAATAGTCAACCGCTGGGCAGCGCCTTGCGAATAGTCAACCTCTGAGCAGCGCCTGTAGAATATTAACTTCTGGGCAGCACCTGAAGTTAATCTTTAAAAGAATTTAAAAAAAAAATTAATAAAAATTTGAATTTCACCTTAAAAAAAATAAATAAAATTCAAATAAAAAAAAATAAACTTCATTAACCAATATTATTAATTAAGATTTATTGTATAACCGCGTATGCTGGCAATAGTCAACTGCCGGGCAGCACCTGGGGAATAGTCAGCCTCTGGCAGCACCTGAAGGATTGTCAACCGCTGGGCAGCGCCTGAAGTATAGTGTCAACCTCTGGGTAGCAATACGCGAATAGGTAACTGAATTATTGTGCTAGTTGCAGATTTCGCAGGCGATATAGGAGTAATCCACGACTTGAAGGCGTTCGTGGTTGTGCTCTTAGAGGACAGCGCTAGAGTCAGGATACAGTAAAATCTGTTTGACACCAAAGACAGATAAGTTATTTGTTAGCATACACTGTCAAGTGCATTTGCGTTCCGTTTTAATGCCTCTTTAAACATTTGCGGAACGTTCAGACATGCATTGAGCGTAGTGCACAGTGCAAGCAGGGGAAATTAGAGAGCTTCAGTGTGATTGTTTCCAACCTGGCAGGTACCTGACTGCTGTAAATTTGTTACAATGGACCAAACCGGCGAAAAGGGCCTTATGTTTATTTTTAAGTTCTGAAACCTACACGGCTCTGTCATTCCGACGGTTAGTTATTCGGAAGAGCTCGTGACTCTTCTTTCGATGAAATCTGAGGGTGAACACCAGCATTTACACAAAAGGATTTATGAATGAAATATGATTTTCATCCTCTTCGTCATCCCTGTGAGTATGTTGCTTAATTATTAGTTTTTATGTTTGTAGTAATAACACTCAATTAGCAAACTTGGAAATGATACAGATGAATGAAATTAGCCAGTAATCGCACGAAATCAGTTGCATTTCAAACAGTGAAATGTTGCTGACTATTTCAATTCGACAGCGGTTATAGCGAATTACAGTCCTTCCGCGTAACTATAGACACTCTCGCCAGTCAAAAGTACACGTATTTCCCGGTTATCTTGTTCCTTGCAAGGTAAACGTTCTGCTACAATTTTTCTGTGCGAACTGTGCGTGAACACGTTTCGTGTGAAACTCGCTTGATATTATCGCACGAGAATCTTCGTGCGAGGTCTTGTGGGAAAGTTATAAGTTATTTTGTGTCGGGCAAAAACAGCTTTAAAGTTATAAATAACGTAGAATCGTTGGCCAATAAGTTTGCTTTTTTAGTTAGCTATCTAACATTAGCATATCAAACATTTTCTTTATGTATTCCAAGCGAAGTAACCTAGTCCATGTGGTTCTAAAGCAGCTTGTGCAATTCTATGGTCTATTCACGGTTTCTTCACACGTTTTTAATTAAACCTATGAAAAATAACCCCATGCATGATATGCTTAGTTTTTCCCTAAATATGTTATGTATCCTACTCATTTTATACTTCTGTTAAAGTAAAAATATCTTCATTTTGGTTAAATTGAACATTTACTTTCATTTTACCTATTAATTATAATATTTATTTTATATTTAGTATGAATAAAAACAGGCAGAAGATGGGTGTGTTGGTAATGCCTAGTAAGAAATAGTTCTTATGTAAAACGTTATTAAAGTGACTGCGCTCGAATGCGGTGCTCTGCCCTCTGGTGTAGTTTTCTAGACCTAGTTAAGCTTTGTTTGCACGAGGCGGAGGAATACACTGGAAGTATAACTTTGGCAGGGCTTTAGAAAAGTTGGCAGTAACCGAGAATGGACTATAATTTATCTTTGATTCAAGCTGCAGGAATGAGTGGAAACAGAGTTTTTTGAGACCCTTACGAAAATACATATTTGTATTGTTGCACATTGAAGGTACTATCATCTATTCGTAAAATGCCTGGCCTAATGAATTTTTTAAATTAATGAATTGTTACTTCTTAAATAAGTAGCGCTATCTATCCACTTCCATCAGAATTTATGTTTAACTTAATTTTCATTTTCTCATTAATTATATTATTTTTTTTAGATAGCACTTGGCTATACCTAGATAATAGATTTTCTTAGAAAAGTTTGTTTTATTTCGATACATATTTGCGACAGTCCCCGAATCTAAACAATTCAGAATAGCAGTTATTTTATTTATACAATATTAAATGTTTTTGCACTGGACAGGCATATAAATTCTGCCAGAAAAATTCAGCTGAAGATTCACCACGAAGAATATTGCAGCAGCGTGTAAGTTTAAGTTATTATGCACTGTAATATACAATTAACGATTTTAATTAATTCCTAAGGGTTGTTTCTAGAAGTAGGTCTGACCCACTGGTTTGTTGCTTATATTACGGGAAGAAATTTCCTAATGCAAAGACATTAAATTTTGCCGGTGGATTACTAATCAGCGTGAAAATCAACGGGAAACCTCGCCCTGGGTTACTTCTATGAACCCTGCCGTTTTCGAAGATTCCACGAATAAATTTTTAATCCGAGTACGTCGATAGGCAACACGCACAACACTCTATATGGCACGCATGCCGCAATCACGTGGCGCCGAAAGGACAAATGCACGCACACTGAAAAATGAATTAGTCATTAGAGGAACACGTGTGTTCATAAAGAATTCACTGGGTGACGTACATGTCGGGGCATACCAGGCATGTGGTGACCCGTCGTCTACAGCCAGGATGTAGATATGGCCAACCTACTCTGCGAAGAGAAAAACGAATCACCTCTGAAACGAGGAATACTTGTTGGCAACATGCAAGTGCATATAATGCACCCAGGAATAACTTAAAATCATAAATTACCAATAGTTATATTTTTTCATCTTGGTCGTACTGGTGGAGTTTGTTGGCTGAACCTGTCCTTATAGATACACGAAGGTAATATAATAACTCTACCAGTAGTGTACAATACACTTACAACATGATTAGGAGTTTTGTTGATATAATATTGACTGAAATACTTAAAAAAAATTTTTTTTTCAGTATTAATGCACCAAATCAACCCAAAGATATTTGAGTAACAAAAATTAACAATTTGGACTCGCTTAATGAAATATTTCTTCCAACATAGATCGTGGGCACTCAGTGTAATCATATTTACGTAAGAACTATTTTTTTTACCAGGCATTACCAACTTACCCGCTTTCTCACTTATTTTATTCATATTAATCATAAATTAAGTATTAAAATGTATGGATAGGGCCAACCGTTTTTCGCGAAAAGATTTACGCGAAGACTAGAAGGTCCTATGGCGTACGTGCAATTTTCTCTTGGTTGTAGGACTCGTATCTTTAACGGGAGACAGTTCCTTACTTGACTGGGCCAATCAGAATTAGGTAACTCGGACACTGAGTTACCGTGATTCACTGGCAGACAGACACATGCAATGCGTGACAGTCAAAATCATCAAATCACGAAAGTGGATAGTGCCTCTGGTGTTTTGGAGTACAAGCAGTGCTGAAATCTTTTCGCGATGTGGAGGATAATTCTAAAATTATGGGACAAACATTGAGGGGTGGTAGAACTCACTAAAACAAACAATTATTGTATAGGAATATATGGGCGGGAGTGACGCGTTGAGGCAGAAAAACAAAAATATCACATGAAATGCAACACATTGTTTATTTACAATGTCGCCGCTAAATGCCTTTTTACAGCAACGTTTATAATAATTGCTCAAAATTGCTACCACCGACAGTAATGCAAGCTTGGTAGCGTCGGTGGAGTGATTGGCGAACAGATCAAATACGCCGGGTATTTCACGCACGCCACCATTTTAGCCAATCACGCCATATGTGGAGGTCGCCAAGCATGCGTGACTGTTGGTGGATGCATTTCCAGCAACGGTTTTAACATTTTCTGTACGGAATCACTTGTTAAGTATGCTGCTAATGAACATTTTATGTTTCCGTTATGTGCTATATTTTTGTGTTTGCGCTTCAACGCATTCACTTCTGCCCATATATTCCTATACAATAATTGTTTGTTTTAGTGAGCTCTACCACCCCTCGATGTTTGTCCCATGATTTTAGAATCATCCTGTAGATTTTAGATTTTTAGATTTTATGGATAAAGTAAATAAAATTTTAATTTGACCAAAAATAAGGTACTTTTCGTTAACAGAAATATAAAGCGCCTGTGATACATGGCATATTTAGGAAATAACTGAACACATCATACATGGTTTGATTTTTCAAAGTTTGTATTCAAAAAGTGCGAAGAAACCGCGAATAGACTATATTGACCGGCTGGACTGTAAGAAAGTGGGACTTATCTCACGAGTGACGGACATTTGGAATACTGTAAATGTATGGCAGTGGGCATTTTGATCTTATATCTGTAATATATTATTGAATATTACGTTACTGTAGGTAGTAAAAATACAGTGATTACGGCATTAATTTTAATTGAGATTAGCATATTAATTCTGCTCACTGATTAGAACAGCATGGGTTAAAAGTAGTGATAAGCAGTTGTATTTGGTAAATAATATCTGTATGCATTTTTGTACGATAGTAAAAAAAGTTATAAATTAAATTTAGTTGATTAATTTTATTAATATATCCGTCCTTCAAAAAACTTGTATAAGCTCTACGCACCTTGCAACCATCGTGACACAAAACAACGCAGAAGAAAATATATAAACGCCAATTTTGAAAACACTGTTTAAGATATACTTATATCCTTTTTTTTTGTACTCTTCTTCCATTTGTATAATTTACAGTGACTTGGGCCTAATTACTTTATTCACGCACCAGTCAATTGTAAACGTGAAATTGTTAGAATTCGTGCTATTTTTTTTTATAAATGAAAAAATTTCCATACTTCAATTATGTACCATTGCACTCGCAGTACAATGTCAAGACTTAGAATTATGTAACTTAACTCGTTGCGAACTTAACAGAAAGCTTACACGCCGGCGTGCATCGTAGCGTGTATGCAGTTAACGGGCAGTGTTTTTTTTTTGCCCCAGAGTTTGATTTCAAAAGTACTCGATTTTCCGTGAACAGCCTATGCTCAGAAGTTAGTATTATCGCTGGCAGCAGTTTGTTCAGCGGAACCTGCAGTGCTGTCGCAGCGTCTTACTCGGTGAACGCACCAATAGAGACCCTCGCCGCCAGGGCTGCCAGATGGTACAGTTCGATACACAATCGGTATAATTTAACTGCCCTCTGTATCGTTCTTGTATAGTATCAAGCAGTGTAAAATATTATACAAATAATCCATTCAAATCCATTTGCCTATGTAATGTATAAGGAACGTGTGTCAAAAACAGTTATATTGATAGTTGAGTCATGAGTGGCGAACGTGAGAATGTGTAGCCTTGTACGTGCAAGTCCATCCACGGTTACTTCCAACTTTTCTGAAGCCTTGCTGAAGTTCTACTTCCAGGATATTCCTCCGCCTCGTGCAAACGAACCTTAACCGAGTCTAGAAAATTGTACCAATGGAACAACGCATTGCATTCGAGTTCACAAAAGTGTATTAATATTTTGAATAAAAACTATTTCTTACTACGTATTACCAACACGCATATTCTCTCACTGTCTTGATTTATAGCCTATCAATAAAAAANAAAAACTATTTCTTACTACGTATTACCAACACGCATATTCTCTCACTGTCTTGATTTATAGCCTATCAATAAAAAATTTAATATTATTATTTATAAATAAAATATAGACGAAATTACTTTTTTTTNCTTGATTTATAGCCTATCAATAAAAAATTTAATATTATTATTTATAAATAAAATATAGACGAAATTACTTTTTTTTAAGGAAAATAAGCTGCTTTTTTTTTCTTTTATGTTGACACAAGTGTAAAATGCTTGTGTTATACAACATCATTAGAAAACAACCAAACTCCATCATACATGGGGTAATTTTTCAGAGGTTTCATTCACAAAGTGCGAAGAAACCACGAGTAGACTACACTATTAGTGCCACTCATCTCCGAGATTCTTAACCTGTTTTTTTATTTTTCAATGTTGGCTTTACCGAGACGTTGGCCGTCACCGTATGAGTTGTAAATAAAAAATAATCTTATTAATATTTTACTTATGGTATTCCNGGCATATTTAGGAAATAACTGAACACATCATACATGGTTTGATTTTTCAAAGTTTGTATTCAAAAAGTGCGAAGAAGCCGCGAATAGACTATATTGACCGGCTGGACTGTAAGAAAGTGGGACTTATCTCACGAGTGACGGACATTTGGAATACTGTAAATGTATGGCAGTGGGCATTTTGATCTTATATCTGTAATATATTATTGAATATTACGTTACTGTAGGTAGTAAAAATACAGTGATTACGGCATTAATTTTAATTGAGATTAGCATATTAATTCTGCTCACTGATTAGAACAGCATGGGTTAAAAGTAGTGATAAGCAGTTGTATTTGGTAAATAATATCTGTATGCATTTTTGTACGATAGTAAAAAAAGTTATAAATTAAATTTAGTTAATTAATTTTATTAATATATCCGTCCTTCAAAAAACTTGTATAAGCTCTACGCACCTTGCAACCATCGTGACACAAAACAACGCAGAAGAAAATATATAAACGCCAATTTTGAAAACACTGTTTAAGATATACTTATATCCTTTTTTTTTGTACTCTTCTTCCATTTGTATAATTTACAGTGACTTGGGCCTAATTACTTTATTCACGCACCAGTCAATTGTAAACGTGAAATTGTTAGAATTCGTGCTATTTTTTTTTATAAATGAAAAAATTTCCATACTTCAATTATGTACCATTGCACTCGCAGTACAATGTCAAGACTTAGAATTATGTAACTTAACTCGTTGCGAACTTAACAGAAAGCTTACACGCCGGCGTGCATCGTAGCGTGTATGCAGTTAACGGGCAGTGTTTTTTTTTTTGCCCCAGAGTTTGATTTCAAAAGTACTCGATTTTCCGTGAACAGCCTATGCTCAGAAGTTAGTATTATCGCTGGCAGCAGTTTGTTCAGCGGAACCTGCAGTGCTGTCGCAGCGTTTTACTCGGTGAACGCACCAATAGAGACCCTCGCCGCCAGGGCTGCCAGATGGTACAGTTCGATACACAATCGGTATAATTGACTGCCCTCTGTATCGTTCTTGTATAGTATCAAGCAGTGTAAAATATTATATAAATAATCCATTCTAATCCATTTGCCTATGCAATGTATAAGGAACGTGCGTCAAAAACAGTTCTATTTGATAGTTGAGTCATTAAAAGCGAACGTGAGAATGTGTAGCCTTGTACGTGCAAGTCCATCCACGGTTACTTCCAACTTTTCTGAAGCCTTGCTGAAGTTCTACTTCCAGGATATTCCTCCGCCTCGTGCAAACGAACCTTAACCGAGTCTAGAAAATTACACCAATGGAACAACGCATTGCATTCGAGTTCACAAAAGTGTATTAATATTTTGCATGAAAACTATTTCTTACTACGTATTACCAACACGCATATTCTCTCACTGTCTTGATTTATAGCCTATCAATAAAAAATTTAATATTATTATTTATAAATAAAATATAGACGAAATTACTTTTTTTTTTAAGGAAAATAAGCTGCTTTTGTTTTCTTTTATGTTAACCAAGTGCAAAATGCTTGTGTTATACAACATCATTAGAAAACAACCAAACTTCATCATACATGGGGTAATTTTTCAGAGCTTTCATTCACAAAGTGCGAAGAAACCACGAGTAGACTACACTATTAGTGCCACTCATCTCTGAGATTCGCAACCTGTTTTTTTATTTTTCAATGTTGGCTTTACCGAGACGTTGGCCGTCACCGTATGAGTTGTAAATAAAAAATAATCTTATTAATATTTTACTTATGGTATTCCTTTTGTTTCAATGTTTTGTATAACCTTGCCGGATTTTGTATAATTTCATGATCCAAGTTGCATAATCTAAAATAAATGGTTGGCAGCCCTTCTCGACGCCAACACACGTGCGCAGTTCGCCTCCAGGACCGGCGGCGAACGCAGACGGGAATTAAACCGCCCACGGGGAGACAAGCAATCACAGAAGGCGGTCTCCAGGCCATGATCTGATGAAACAAGATTACTCCTCTTTGGGAATACGCCAGGTCACACGCGATGGAAATTTCCCGTTACCTGCAAGACGCCCTTCTCTCTCGGAGTACGTTCCGAGTAGTTACCCTGCTCTTCAATTACAACGTAGTTATTTATTTACAAAAAAAAGTACTAAATTAGTTATATTTATACATTTAAAGACGAAATTGTGCATGTTCTGCAAGAATGAATTATCTAAATTGTTATTTATGACAAAGAGAAAAATAGAAAAATAATTATTGAAACTCCAACATTGGCGGTAAAGTTGTCTTTGAAGGCAGTTCACGGTAAAGTGAGCACTTTTGAAATCAACCTTTGAAAAACGTCACTGCTGCTATCGGTAGGGGCAGTGACATTTCGCGAAAAGATTTCGAGACAAGATACAGTCCAAAGCACTGTAGGGTCGTCCAGCTTCTTTGATTGCATTAAAAATGTCCTGGCCCGTGTTAACCGTTTGCACACGAATCACGAAGGTTCAGTGTCGGAGTTACTTAGTCCTGAGTGGCTTGGTTAAAGACGGACACTGCACCAGCAGCCAATGGAGGTATAACAACAGCTGAGGTGTGTATATAGTATTGCAGTCTACTGTGTGCTCCGGTTTTTACGCGAAAAGTCACTTGCCCTAGTTATCGGCAATGTCAGTAACGACGGAGGTAAAGTAGTTCCATTTATTAACATTGAATAAAAAATGTTAAATAGACGTTTGAGAATACTGTACTGATTTCATTTTATTTCTAGGAATTTAATGCCTTTAAGTGTAGCATTTACATTTCTAATAATTTTACAGTTTCACTTGAATGTCACAGGAATAAAGTGATCAGGCCCATTGCAATGTTAAATTTACGTATCATGGAACGATACAATGTAATCAGAAAAGAAGACCCTGAGCAGAGTGTTAGAAAGTGCTCGGTTTACCGTGAACAGTGGGCTATATCTACTGGTACTCACGGATATTCTCTAACTGCAAAGTCAGCAAATGTAGAGCGTTTTTTGTGTCCGCAGCTGTAGGAATTAAAAACCAAATATTTTATAAGTTTACTGTGTAGCCATTAATATTCAACGTTAATTCCAACTTTTCNAATATTTTACTTATGGTATTCCTTTTGTTTCAATGTTTTGTATAACCTTGCCGGATTTTGTATAATTTCATGATCCGAGTTGCATAATATAAAATAAATTGTTGGCAGCCCTTCTCGACGCCAACACACGTGCGCAGTTCGCCTCCAGGACCGGCGGCGAACGCAGACGGGAATTAAACCGCCCACGGGGAGACAAGCAATCACAGAAGGCGGTCTCCAGGCCATGATCTGATGATCTGATGAAACAAGATTACTCCTCTTTGGGAATACGCCAGGTCACACACGCGATGGAAATTTCCCGTTACCTGCAAGACGCTCTTCTCTCTCGGAGTACGTTCCGAGTAGCTACCCTGCTCTTCAATTACAACATAGTTATTTCTTTACAAAAAAAGTACTAAATTAGTTATATTTATACATTTAAAGGCGAAATTGTGCATTTTCTGCAAGAATGCATTATCTAAATTGTTATTTATGACAAAGAGAAAAATAGCAAAATAATTATTGAAACTCCAACATTGGCGGTAAATTTGTCTTTAAAGGCAGTTCACGGTAAAGTGAGCACTTTTGAAATCAACTTTTTAAAAATGTCACCTCTGCTATCGGTAGGGGCAGTGATATTTCGCGAAAAGATTTCGAGACAAGATACAGTCCAAAGCACTGTAGGGTCGTCCAGCTTCTTTGATTGGATAAAAAAAGTTCTGGCCCATGTTAACCGTTTTCGTACGAATCACGAAGGTTCAGTGTCGGAGTTACTTAGTTCTGAGTGGCTTGGTCAAAGACGGACACGGCACCAGCAGCCAATGGAGGTATAACAGCAGCTGAGGTGTGTATATAGTATTGCAGTCTACTGTGTGCTCCGATTTTTACGGGAAAAGTCACTTGCCCTAACTATCGGCAATGTCAGTAACGACGGAGGTAAAGTAGTTCCATTTATTAACATTGAATAAAAAATGTTAGATAGACCTTTGAGAATACTGTACTGATTTCATTTTATTTCTAGGAATTTAATGCCTTTAAGTGTAGCATTTACATTTATAATAATTTCACAGTTTCACTTGAATGTCGCATGAATAAAGTGATCAGGCCCATTGCAATGTTAAATTTACGTATGATGGAACGATGCAATGTAATCAGAAAAGAAGACCCTGAGCAGAGTGTTAGAAAGTGCTCGGTTTACCGTGAACAGTGGGCTATATCTACTGGTACTCACGGATATTCTCTAACTGCAAAGTCAGCAAATGTAGAGCGTTTTTTGTGTCCGCAGATGTAGGAATTAAAAACCAAATATTTTATAAGTTTACTGTGTAGCCATTAATATTCAACGTTAATTCCAACTTTTCCGAAGCCCTGCTTGAGTTCTACTTTCAGGCTATTCCTCCGCCTCACGCAAACAAAGCTCAACCAAGTTTAGAAAATTAAACCAGAGGGACAAAGCACCGCATTTTGTGCACGCAGTTTAATAATACATTATGTTATGTTGCTAGTATTAAACAATACTGTAATTGGGTTTGAGGATAACATCAAGGGAATACTCTGTTAGGTTATTACAATAGTTATTGTCGTGGAAACAATCCAAGTATTGTTGAACTTGTTCTGTTGGAAATGCTACAATGTCTGAACTACGGACTCGGTGCTCTGCCGTAGAAAAAAACATGCACAGTAGCAAATACGATCACATACAGTAATACAACAAACAATTCTGTTGGTATTACTATCTATGTCAACAATATTTATATGGAACCTACAACCTACAACATGGCTGTACCTATTTTAACAGTCTATATTTTTCGCACAAACCATATTTTTCTCCGTGCAATTGTTTGTGGAAAAAAAAACATGGGCGCGTGTACTTATGTACGCGCGTTAGAAATTGTACTTCTTTTACGTGACTTAAATAAAATATTATTATGTATGCAAATAATTTATGTAAGTAGGAAAACGATAAAATGACCGAAGAAAGACACGCGCCAAAATAAGTATAACTTCAAAAACCTAAGTGTGAGAAATAATTCTCGTAAGCTCTGTTACTAGGCAAATATAACAATTTGCATTTTAGTGTTTGGTCATACCCCTACCACCTTCACTGTCACATTTAGTTACACTGTGCGCGCGCAACTTCCGCTGCACACTAAACTCTTACCCTAAACGCGCCAAAAGAAGTTTAACTAAAAAAAAAAAAAATTACGGTGCACAGTCAGATACATCGAAATCCTACACAGCAGCCTCTGCTTGAAAAAACTGCGCGCTTCTGACCTTCGCGAATCTCTGATGCTGCCCTGACACCGTCGGTTCAGAGCAAACAAAGCCACCGCTGTGTTTGCGCTGCGTCTACGATGTAAGGACGAAGTGCGTCGTCGCCACCGCGACGGATGACACTCCTATTTTCACCAGATCCCGGGAGATAACAGATTTCCGATGAGAAAATCTACGGCGAGTCCCTCGCGAACGATATGAAACGCTTGAAGGTCACATGCGATCATAAGGTAAGCATTGCGACAGAGATGGAAAAAAATCACACAAACAAGCTTCCTGTGTGCCCTCTTTCCACACAATTTTAAGAGATTACTATATGGTTTTAATACAGCAATCTATTCAGAAAAGATACAACATTGTCGCTACAGTAAAAAAAAAAACGATTAAACAGAAGAATAAATATCGCAAACAGAGGGTTACTTACAGCGAATTTCGCTGGCGTTGAAAATTTTCAACGACCACATACATGTTTCAATAAGGAATTCTATGAAATATGTACAACACATGGACATTCATTTCTGCCCTGGAAAAAAGATTTACATTGAAATATTCCGTGACTACTAGCGAGACCTTTACGCACGAGACTTGTGTCTCGCTATTCTCTACAACAGATTATTTTTCAAATCTCTAAACCACATCTCGGATTAACTGACTTAGTTGTTAGGACGGCAGCCCATCAATCATTAAATCAGGGGCGTCAACGATACGTGTAAAAATGTACACCTGCTTAGAAAAAAAGGAAGCAAGCAGTAAGGACGACTCTTGTAAAATCGTCGAAAACCTCATCGACTTTATGTTTCAGGCAATGAAATGGCATACATCGATAGTACTGTAAACTGTGGCCTTATGATATGGATGTTGAAAAATATCGATATATCGAAATTACGATATTATATCAACGATATGTCGTCATAGATCGTCGATATATATTTCAACGATATTTTATCGAAATCAATATATTTTCCCAGGTATCGGGAATAAATATTTTTAAAATGCTCTTTTAATACTCTGTCTTGAATACAAAAAAATNAATATATTTTCCCAGGTATCGGGAATAAATATTTTTAAAATGCTCTTTTAATACTCTGTCTTGAATACAAAAAAATTATTAAAAGATTACTATGTTTACTTTCGGAAACATGCACCGAAAACAGGCGTCACATATTCCTGAAATGTCTCGTGTCCTCAATATGGAATATTCCAAGTGATTTTACATTTTAAAGTAATTTAATGCACACAATGTCGAATGTTGATGTACCCAAAATAGATAGTTTTTTCGATACGTCGTTTTGTAAAACGATGCGTTTATAAATAACCAATATAAATAGCATCGAAATTTTTTTACGATGTCAACATCTCTAACTTATGATTTTTTTCCTTGAATAGTACGAGGCTAAGTTTAGTGGATTCGCTTGCGCAAAGCTTAGCACGTGACGTGGCCTCATCGGGAATCGAACCAACTACACCAAGCACGCGGTTACTGTAGCCTCGCAGTGTTTCTGGCGGGATGCAGCAGCTTCTCTCTTCTGCAGACTCGACTGTTCGGAGTCGCCGGCGCGGACAACCAAGCGACGCAAGAAGGCGCGAAAGAATTCAACGCGCAAGAATCTTTATCCCTTCCGAAGAAAAAAAATTAAATTAAATGGGTCGCGGAAGAATTTTGAAACGCGCGGCACGTAGGGCCNGCGAAAGAATTCAACGCGCAAGAATCTTTATCCCTTCCGAAGAAAAAAAATTAAATTAAATGGGTCGCGGAAGAATTTTGAAACGCGCGGCACGTAGGGCCTAGAGTCCCGGGGAATCAGCCCCGTGTCGTTGGCCGGGTAACGATGGAGCGATAAAAGGGAAGGATCAAGGCGATTCCTCGCTATTCGCGCTTCCTACTGCCTCCCGCCACCCCTCTTCCCGGACCGTTAAGGGGGTCGGTAACCCCCCTTTACCCCTCCCACCCCCAGAAATATCCCGGCGGATCCTCCAAGAGCCATTCCCGACAGTCGATTGGCATCGAGTACCCTCGCGCCTCGGAATGAACAGTTAGGAGTGTTATCCTGCCCCTTGTAGGGGAAGGGGGGAGGAATGGTAAGAGGGGGCAGACGTCAGAACGGCGGCTTATTGGCCGGGGGCTTTGGCGGCCGCACACTTCCCCGCCAGCGGACGATATGGCTTCCGGGACGAGACGTAACGGCGCTTGGGTATCTTCACGTGCGACGGGGCGGTAAGTTACGCTGAGCCCCTGGTTGTTATGTTGACCCGCGCATCGTCGGCGCTGTGCGGAGTAGCATAGCTACAAGCGACAGACATACAATGGGAAACTAGCTGTTCATGGCAAACTGAGCACCAACCACCCGGCATGCGACTCGCCGCGCATGTCGGGTCGAATGCCATGTGAATGACGGCTTGGGCGGGGCGGACTAGCTGCCCCCAACCCAGGCCCTAATTTTGATTACCGCCTGGGAAGGCAAGGGCCCTCACAGGCCTGTACTTCCTCCGCGCTGTGGGGCTTGCCCCGTTGATGATAAGCGNCTCACAGGCCTGTACTTCCTCCGCGCTGTGGGGCTTGCCCCGTTGATGATAAGCGGCGGCGGCAAACGGAGCACGTTTGAATGCCTTGATTAAGATCTACTTGTATGCACATTGTGTATTATTCCGCCATGTGGAAAAATAACATCGTGGTGAACCTAATAGTTTAATTTTATGAGTTGGTGAAGTGAAACTAAAATAAAATAATAAATTAGAAAAACAAACATTTTATACATTTATTAATTTTGTTATATGAATGAAAAAAATAGGAAGCGAAAGAAATATTTTCAGTATTCACAAATGTTTACCTTTAACTTTTAATTCAAACTTAATACATGTAACTGCATTCCCTCCGCTGTTACCAACTTTATTGCGCCAATGCCAGTCACCGTGCCCGTTAAAATACATGCAGGTAGGGCAGTGACATTTTTTCAAATGTTGGTTTCCAAAATGCTTTAATAACCGTTAACAGTCTATGCCAATATCAAAGACCCTATAATTTCGCGTTATACATTGTAGCAAGAGAGACGTTATGAAAATACGTGTTCATTTCACGTGTGTCGTTGGAGCTCCGCTCACATGGCTCGCTTCGCAGGAATAAAATGCATTAGTAGCCTTAACCTTTGGCAATTGAGTGGATTAATTGTGAAAGGGTAATTTTTACAGGATGGAATTTTACTGTGGCAGCAAGCAATTAGCACGTTGCTTCTATTAGATAATGTATAGAGCTGTGGAGTATAGTATTGTGCNAATTGTGAAAGGGTAATTTTTACAGGATGGAATTTTACTGTGGCAGCAAGCAATTAGCACGTTGCTTCTATTAGATAGTGTATAGAGCTGTGGAGTATAGTATTGTGCTTTTTTTTTTAAACGCAAAATGGTAAAGTCTCTAACAATATTAGAAACATAACTGAGAGCATTTATTTGCAATCAACTTATTATGACAGGATTGTGTGTAACACATTCCATCATCTAGACAATACACGTTATGACATCTCCAACAAGAAAAATAAATTTCATATTTTCTGAGTGATTAAATGTGACAATCATAATTTAACTTTTGCTTCTAACACATCAGCAAAATAAAACCAAACATTACCAACAAGGAAAAGCAAAATTCTGGAGTACATTGCTTTTTTAAAATTTAAAACATGCTTATCTAGAGTAGTTTTACATAATTGGACAGCCATATAATGAAATATGTGAAACTATTTCCTTAAAGTAAAACAGTTGGAAAAAATGCCAAATTTGCCTATACGATACCGTACATGCCTTTCGGTAATACATTAATTTTGAAAATATTAGTATTCTTTTCTGCAAGAGAGTTAATCATTGTCTTTGTACCATAATACCGAAATTGTGACTGATTTATGTCTTTGCCAATTTCTGGATGTAATATTTTTATTTGGTTGATGTAATATCACCTGCGACGTCATTAGTCTTGACAGAGTTTTTTATGAACTGTGGTAATTACTTTTTTTTGCCATTAACAACTATTGTAAGTGTAAAATAAAAAGCCAGATACACTATATATTTTGTGTTAATGGGCTATGAGAAAATTGAAATATTTATTTAAATTATATTGTGAGGGAAACCGTCACGGTTAACTGAGTAATTAAAAAAAAAGTATAAAAACCACTGCCCGTGACTGCATTTATTTAAATGAATACGCCAGCTGCAGTTTATTTCTGCAATAAAGTTNTGGTTGATGTAATATCACCTGCGACGTCATTAGTCTTGACAGAGTTTTTTATGAACTGTGGTAATTACTTTTTTTTTGCCATTAACAACTATTGTAAGTGTAAAATAAAAAGCCAGATACACTATATATTTTGTGTTAATGGGCTATGAGAAAATTGAAATATTTATTTAAATTATATTCTGAGGGAAACCGTCACGGTTAACTGAGTAATTAAAAAAAATGTATAAAAACCACTGCCCGTGACTGCATTTATTTAAATGAATACGCCAGCTGCAGTTTATTTCTGCAATAAAGTTGGCAGTAAGTTGTGGAAAGTTTTTATGTGGTCAAACTCTAATTAAAACTTTAATAATTTGTTGGAATTGATTTCGTTATTTGTTTATTTCACTTATAAAAAGTAATAAGCTAAGTCAAGGGCTCTGCCTACCACACCTACACCCACGGAATTTAAATGGGGAATTAAAGTAAAAGAAATTCCTTCTTTATAAATGAGTCCAATTCAATGATAGCCTTTTAAAAAAATGATAGCCTTTTCAAAAAAAAAAATTTCAATGTAACTTTTTTTATAGAATCATACCGTTTTAAGATATTTGAAAAATTTTTATTCATTCATATTTTTGTAAAATGCAAATTTGAATGTTAAATTATAGAAAAATAAATATTGTACAAAAAATTGGCAATATTCATTAACGCGCCCGTATCCCTTAAGAAATATCACTTAGGATAGTTTTGGTTTAAAACTGTCATCTTTAGAATTAAGGCATTGAGAAGGAATTTCTTTGACTTTGATTCCCAATTTAAACTTAGTTGCTGCAGGCTTGGTACGCAGCCCACGAAGTATTTCTTTGCTTGTAATTTCACGGAGTTCCTTTGTTTGAATAAAACATCGATACGAGTCGTGAAATCAAGCGCAATATTAATGTACGTGTGGCTGTGGGAGGTTATGCAATGAGCTGAAACGAGAAATAAAACATGGCTGTAAAAGTGTTAGTGGTTACTATATCACTTTTGAATTCAACATTTGAAGAACGGCTTTGCCACAATCTGCATATATTTGAACGAGAACATTGACTGGCGTGAAGTTGGTAACGACGGAGGGAAAGTAATTCCATGTCGTCACGTTCAATTAAAAGTGTTAGATAAACATTTTTAAATACTAAAATAATTAGTTTCGTTATGTTTTTTAAAGAATAAAATTGCAAGGATTAACAAAATTTTGAAGTATTTTATTTTTTACAATTTTGCTTTTTCACTTGAAGAACCCGTAAATAAAGTGCTGAGGCCGAAGGCAACGTGTAATTTACATATGATGGAAGAATGCACAATGTGCATACAAGTAGATCTTAAGCAGGGATTTCAAAAGTGCTCAGTATATCATGAACAGTCTTTATCAATAGACGTCAATCAACAATGAAACAATTATAGTATTATTCTCAGTGCCTTTCTGCGAATGAAGCTTTTGCTGTTGTAAGTACGTTCCTGTTATGTAACTGGCTGTTGCTGGCACATTAGTACGGTCGTGAAAGTTAAGATTTCATTATGAGTGTAAGGTGGCTCTAAATTAAAAAAAAAATATATTTCGGTTTAATAAATTAAATGGTAAATAGATAAGCTTCGCTTCTCGGGGTTTTCCCCCTTCTTCATTCGGGCACAAAATAAAATAAAAATTAAATATAAGACAGTATTTTCATTACGCGTTACGTTGTTTAAAGCGTGGAACCAAATGTATTCAATTATACAGGATGCTCCACCTAACGTGGACACCCCCAAAATTTCCGGAAATGTTGCAGATCACGTAATGCGGTTTTCGCTAAATTAAATTGCGTACGGGGGCAATTAATTTGCAGCAAAGTGACTATTCGGAGCACGTGTATGGAAATAAATAATTAAACCACGTATGATTTTCCCCCATGGAAACATACATTTATTTCAACGGCATCTGAAAGTACGTGCAAAGAGGAATTCAGTGATATAGCATATGCTAAAGAAAGTAAGACAGTAACGCCAAGAAATAATGTATAAACATGATTAAGTTAGGTGGGCCGGTAGCATGGGGCAGTGGACCTGCACTCACAGCTGCAAGCAAGCAACACGCGCTGTGACTCATCCTGGCGGGACCGCTTCCTTATAGCAGCGCAGCGCTTACCGTAATGGAGCAAAGGGGCACGGGCAATATTAGACAAACGAGAGCACCGCAGCGGAGGGAAGATGGGCAATGTTAGTGCAAGTCTGATATCAATGCATTACATTTTATTCAGATGCCAACTTAATTCAGGAGATTTGTTTCCTAGTCATTAACTGTACTGAGTAACGAGTGCGTACAGATTCACAACAAAAATAGAAAAAACCAACCTAAGGAGAAATGCAATTGCATCCGCACGCATAGTACAAAAGGGCACACCACACTCATCACAATTAGGGATCATTAATGGGTAATTTATGGGTCGTCAGGGGTAATTTATGGGAAACCTATGGGTCATTATGGGCCATTAGAGGCTATGGTGTAGATTGGCAGAGTAGATGGAATGGGCGTTAGGTTATTGGCTGGTTTGAACTCTATAGTTGTTTGGTACACTTGGGGTATGATGGATGGTATGATTGGCATGTTGGGCATGTTGGGTGGTATGGTTGAATTGAGTTATTCTTGGGTCATAGAAGATATTATGGCTGGTACATTGGGTGGTCTGGTATCAGTCGATTATGTTACGTTGACAGATAGTAAGGATTATTGTGATATGGGCTGGCCTTGAATGCATGGTTGCTTGGGTAGACGTGATGGTGTCTGACTTTCTATTTGGCTATATTGGATTTTTAATATAATTTTGCTCGATCCGACTGCTTATTTGTAACTGTAAGGTGAATGTTTCTCGAGATGCTGATTGGCCACAGTCTGCTTGAAGTGCGTTCCTGATGTCTGGACATGCCAAATTTTCCCCAGTAGCTGAAATAATGCTAGACATGAAGGACATGTGAGTGGTTATAATAAGTTATATGTTTATCTGGACAATGGTAGGTTAGGTTATGTTAGGATATATTTTTACTTTTCTAGCCTTTTGTAGATTAGGTTATGTTAGGTTTTGGTTTTGGGAAAAGGGGGGG
>NQII01003401.1:165794-184492 GCA_002778355.1 Clitarchus hookeri | reverse complement strand
GACATACGACAGGGATGTTTGTGTTTCGGCTGGTCCGAACTCTATAGTTTCTCTAAACTTGAGTTATGGTGTATGGAACATTGAATGTCAAACTGCCTGCTTGCAAGTATATAAGGAACTGGGTTACAGTTAGGAAGGTTAGTTTGACATACGACAGGGATGTTTGTGTTTCGGCTGGTCCGAACTCTATAGTTTCTCTAAACTTGAGTTATGGTGTATGGAACATTGAATGTCAAACTGCCTGCTTGCAAGTATATAAGGAACTGGGTTACAGTTAGGAAGGTTAGTTTGACATACGACAGGGATGTTTGTGTTTCGGCTGGTCCGAACTCTATAGTTTCTCTAAACTTGAGTTATGGTGTATGGAACATTGAATGTCAAACTGCCTGCTTGCAAGTATATAAGGAACTGGGTTACAGTTAGGAAGGTTAGTTTGACAGTGGCAGTCGTGGAAGACACTTTCTCTCAGCTCGTGTAAGCAACTTGGGGATATTTTTTGAGAGTTTTTGTAGTAATATATTTTAATAAATCTTAAACACAAAAATGTAATATTTTTTTATTGACCCTATATTGTAACCAGTGTGTTATAAACGGTTTTCATTAAAAACATCAATTTGAAGCAAATGTATAGGCTAATCACTATGGTTGTCAAGGACTTAAACATACATTCCTGGAGTCAGAAATGATACTTGCGAAACTGAATTGCACGAGCCTGACCCTAAGAGTTCGCAAATCATATTCACCTACCTAAATTCCTGTACATATTCGCTTGCCTACAACCTGAAAAAAATTGTGGTCTGCTACATAATTGTTTAAAAATAATATATAAAAACAACCAATGTGAGCATAGGCACATATGATTCAGAACCCGACTAAATATAACGAAATGATTTTAATGCAATATTTGCGTTAAAAACATTTTCAAAATGGTGAATACGATGAATTTAAACGGAAAAAACTCTGNTGATTTTAATGCAATATTTGCGTTAAAAACATTTTCAAAATGGTGAATACGATGAATTTAAACGGAAAAAACTCTGCAATAAATGTAGTCGTGAGGCGTATATGCATTAATTGAAACAATATGGAACAAAATGTTTAATACACCAATGTAATNCAATAAATGTAGTCGTGAGGCGTATATGCATTAATTGAAACAATATGGAACAAAATGTTTAATACACCAATGTAATTGTACCAAGGAATGGCAGCCTCTTCTTTGGTGTCTATTGTAGCAGATTTAAGAAAGCTTTCTTACCATTGCTTAAGTAGCTTAGGGATTAGAACACCCGACTCCTGTTTGAGAGGTTGTGGGTTATAATACCCATTGCACCATGAGATTTTTTTCTAAAGTTACCAAGTGGCATGGGAAAGTTTAAAAGTTTACATAATTTAACTTTAATAATCACAATTGTCCATTAAAAATATATTTTCGATACATTTTATTGTTTCTTTTTAATATTTGGGCATTTTTCAAATTATAAATAAAATAAATTTAAATAAAATAATTATAAATATTTATAAATGCATTGATTACTAGATGTCTGATCATTTAACGATTGATTTGACAAGGTCAGCCTGGCCCGCGAGAGAGGTGAGGGGAAAGATGCTGGGCAGCGGGTAGGGGCATACCTCTTAAATACAATATGGTTGTTCTGACATTGGGTTACATAATCAATATGACATCATGATCGTATGTGCCTTGAAAGGATGAGACCGGTGATATATAACACTCAACACTTAAGCCTTAAAATCTTTTAAGTATAGAAATATATATTAATTAAAATAATAATTTTTTATAGATTTCATTTTATTCGCTTCTCAGATTTCTCATTGTAGCTCAGTTTCGGGATACCTCAGCTACAACGAGAAATCAGTCAGCCACACTGAGAAGAAGAACTTTTTTCACAAATTTTTGGAATAACTGGGAAATTTTGAGGGGGAAAAAAGANAGTCAGCCACACTGAGAAGAAGAACTTTTTTCACAAATTTTTGGAATAACTGGGAAATTTTGAGGGGGAAAAAAGAGATATTTTAAGTGAAAAGAACCGATTTGAAGTGGAAAATAGTTGATTTTGAGGGGAAAACGGAAATTCCAAGATAGCGGACGGTGTCTGTGACGCCTACCAAGATGGCGGACTGCNAGTCAGCCACACTGAGAAGAAGAACTTTTTTCACAAATTTTTGGAATAACTGGGAAATTTTGAGGGGGAAAAAAGATATATTTTAAGTGAAAAGAACCGATTTTAAGTGGAAAATGGTTGATTTTGAGGGGAAAACGGAAATTCCAAGATAGCGGACGGTGTCTGTGACGCCTACCAAGATGGCGGACTGCGCCTCAGCCCTCAGCCCTTGTCCTACAATCGGCATACTCCTACTACTGCAGTTCACGTTAAAGTGAGCTCTTTTGAAAGCCCTACTTAGGATCCACTTTTCTCCCCCATTCTGTGTCCTTCTCACATATGTAAATTTAACGTTGCCCTGGACCACATCGCTTTATCCATGCGCTGGTCAAGTGTAACTCTGTTAAAGTTAGGAATGCAGCTGGGGTACTAATAAACGTATTATTACACTACTGCGCATTAAATAAACAGAAATAAAATATAATACATTTAAATGTCCGTAAATTTAAATGCCACACATCCAATACGTCAGTACACGGAACTATTTTCCCTACCTCGTTGCCAACTTTACAGACAGAATGTCAGTCAGTGTGTCTGTTGAAATGGACGCAGTAATGGACAGCGAATTTTTTCAAGCGTTGATTTAAAAGGTGCTCANTACTTAGGATCCACTTTTCTCCCCCATTCTGTGTCCTTCTCACATATGTAAATTTAACGTTGCCCTGGACCACATCACTTTATCCATGCGCTGGTCAAGTGTAACTCTGTTAAAGTTAGGAATGTAGCTGGGGTACTAATAAACGTATTATTACACTACTGCGCATTAAATAAACAGAAATAAAATATAATACATTTAAATGTCCGTAAATTTAAATGCCACACATCCAATACGTCAGTACACGGAACTATTTTCCCTACCTCGTTGCCAACTTTACAGACAGCATGCCAGTCAGTGTGTCTGTTGAAATGGACGCAGTAATGGACAGCGAATTTTTTCAAGCGTTGATTTAAAAGGTGCTCANTCAGTCAGTGTGTCTGTTGAAATGGACGCAGTAATGGACAGCGAATTTTTTCAAGCGTTGATTTAAAAGGTGCTCATTTTACCGTGAACAGCCCATACTTAATCTCTAGCATATGCTTACGATCCCTGTAAACAATAAACGCAGGCCTGAAAAATTCATGATATTATTTTGATGTAAGGTATTTATCAACAAACAACACGCAATATCCTTGAAATAATTAACCACCACGTAACCTAAACGAGTGCATGACCGTAATATTTCGCACTACTATACTGTTCAAACGTGCGACAGCAATTTATTCCAGAAAGAAATTGCAAAGGCCACTCTTCAAAATCGCTGTCTCATCTCATGTAATTTTCTCTCTGAGGAAGGAATAACTTCGCGATTTTCAGAAAAAGAAGGCACAGCTGCAAGAGGACATTCAAGACCATATTGATCAGCAACAGGAAACACTTCCGAAGCTAGACATAAAAAACGTGTTTGATAGATGAAATACTAGACTCGCTAGAAATAGAGATTATCTCAGTTTCATCAAATCTCTCTACTTTGATAGCAGGCCTTTTTCCACAAAGTATAACAAATTGCTAATTACTTTAAGATAAACGAATAGTACTATTCAAATTACACTATTTACACGTAGCCCAAAACCTATTACCAACAAATTTCATTTCTTAATGATCTTTACGATATTTTGTATTATAACATACTGATTTTTAACCATACTATCAGTGTTGTTTCTTTTGAGTTACTTTATTATAACCTTGCCTAATCTAAGGTAACATAACCTACCTAACCTTTATTTTTCTTGTCACTTTTTGACACACCTCTTCAGGAATTAGAACCATCAATAAACATCAGTTAATACAAAGATAGAACCGTATAAGGCCAAGTCCATAAAAAAGAAAGCTCATAATCATTACGGCAACAGTCAGTGAACAAACGAAAGATGCCAGAACATACAGAGAATTATGTAAAATGGTACCACAGTTAGAAGAACTATCGAAGTTCCATGGTGCCCCAAAGACTCCCTCTCTGATTAGCCGACAGTATCTCTTTTATCGCCAACCCAAAACAATTTTCGCTGATTCATGTTGTAACAGAGAGAGAGAGAGAGATAGAGAGAGAGAGAGAGATCGTTCTGACATTTAGGGAAAATAGTCCCATAATAAATTAATTCTGTGAGAAGAGTTTCTAATTTCTGTCGGGCATCTGCACAAGAAGAAACTAATGATAAAATTTCAATGTGCAATTAAGTTACATAACAATACTCGGAAGAGAGATACAACCGTGAATAACAACAGCCAAATCTCGAATGATTCTGCAGCGGCATAAATTAACCAAAATTATTAAAGTTTTGTGTTAAAAAGCACAGATAGTAGAATTTTAAAAATCACCTGCCAGTAAGTATTAAATGGCGAACGCATTCAATTTTTTTCTTTGAGGTGTGAAGGGTGCCCGCACTTCTTGTGTCACTGAGTGTACGCTCCGAAGCGGTGCTGGAAGCTGGCCGGAACATCTGCTCGGAGCGAGAAAAGAGGCNCTTGTGTCACTGAGTGTACGCTCCGAAGCGGTGCTGGAAGCTGGCCGGAACATCTGCTCGGAGCGAGAAAAGAGGCTAACGGACGTAGGAATGAATTTCCAGCGGCACGTGACATTAAACGCGGTCACGTTCAACCCTTTGGAAGTCGAGGCCNAACGGACGTAGGAATGAATTTCCAGCGGCACGTGACATTAAACGCGGTCACGTTCAACCCTTTGGAAGTCGAGGCCCGAGGAAATAAAACAACGGGAGAGAAAGCGCAAAAAAAAAAAAAAGAGAAGGAAAGAAATTCCGTTTTAAAAGTTCCGCGCCATTACCGACTTGCGCGAGGCTCCTAGACCCCGGGTAGGTTTGTAACAAGGTGTTGTCTTGGCCGGGCGAACAGATAGAGGCAGAGTGAGACACAGAGAGAGAGAGAGAGAGAGAGATAGCTATAGAGAGAGAGAGGGGTGTGAACCTACGAACGGGGAGAAGGTCTGTGNATAACCCTTTCCCCATCAAGAAACTTATCGCGGGCAGAAACAATTCATTGCCAGACACGCCCACTTGCAAGGAAACCCGATCCGAGCAATGCGAGTAGTCGAGCGTTACGATCGTTGGGAATTCGCATTTCGAACTTCACGTCACGAACACCGGCGAACACAAATTACGTATCTATTAAATACCGCTGGGCTTGCTAGTATGGTATGTATTCATTATTTCATAGCATTATTATAAATATTAACTATTTTATAATTATACAAAATATTTATCGGTTCTTTCGGCGACTGTATCACAATCCATAAAAAAAAAAAATGCGTATTTTCACATTTGCGTCAATTTTACATAATTACGCGTCCAAAAATGATTTACATTACGTAAAACATTTCAGTAGACCGACCATTTAACATACAACTACGGGATAACACATACTCCAGAACGACATGTAAGTAAAATAATGTTTGAAGGTGACTTTAATTTGGTGATATGGGAGGAAAAAAATAATGCACTGTCCTTCGTTACCAACGGCCAGTCAGTTAGGAGTATAATAGAAAATGAACCAATTGGAAACATTTCTAATTATAACCTGCATGGCACCATGTATTGCATCGAGGAGAATTTGATGTAAATAAAAATACTAAAATACATATGCGGAAATATTAGAACAACTTTTAAAAGAAATGGAAACCGGAGGGGTACTTACGTAAAATTACACAGAGCTACAGCATTATCAGCTGTACTGCACGGAAGTGAAACTTGGAAAATGACAGTTATGGACAGGACAGCAGTATAATACAGTAGGCGGAAATTCGCTTTCTCAGAGATACTTCAGGCGGTGTCAAAACAGGATCACATAAGAAACGAAGAAATAAGGGACAAGCTATAAGTAAAAGCGTAATATTCTTGAGAATGCTGAGTGGGAAACCCGATTTTCTCTAAAACGTCATGATTAAATGTATATGTTTTTCAAAATACTTCAGCTCAGATCCACTTACGAGATTGGACGATTTTAACTGTCACCCATCTTCGGTATTTGCCAGCGAATCGCAAACCTTCAGTATCGGAGTGATGTAGTTATGATGGGGTCGCGGTGGTTAAGTGGTCAGACTACTCTCCTCCCACCAAGGCGAACCGGGTTCGATTCCCGGCAGGATCATCTGGATTCTCGCATGTGGGACCCGTGCCGGATGATGTCGCTGGTTGGCGGGTTTTCTCAGGGATATCCCTTTTCCCCCGCCCTTGCATTCCGGCGCTGCTCCATACTCACCTCACTTCACCCTTTTCGGCTCTCAAGACCTCGCTGTAAAGAGTCTCTACTCCAATGTAATTATGAACGGTCCAGTTATATTAGAAATTGTCTACCTATGAAAACACTGATCCAATACTAGTGGAAAGATACAGATGTGTACGTAGAATCACAGAGTACTTAAGTATACAGAAGTGAAATAACCACTTATTCCGCGAACTCCAACCGCATACGCCAGCAACGCCGTGCGACAATCAGCGTTTAATAACTTTGTCAGCTGGCAGCGCAGCCAATAGGGGACCTTCCGCATCACGCTGTAGCTAATCGCACACAAGATCAGTTCCCAAGGTTTCGCATAGCCAATCAGCGAATGGGCACTCCCACATCAAAAGAACCGCCACGCCATCTCATCATTTCATCTCAGAGTACATATTTACTTTGTGACGAGAGTCATGAAATTTAGCATGCGCGAATATTTTTATTTGCGAAAATGAGGTGTCGCTACTTATATAAAAAAACTTAAGG
Source organism: Clitarchus hookeri (assembly GCA_002778355.1). Classification (NCBI taxonomy): domain Eukaryota; kingdom Metazoa; phylum Arthropoda; class Insecta; order Phasmatodea; family Phasmatidae; genus Clitarchus; species Clitarchus hookeri. The sequence goes on along the minus strand of NQII01003401.1, from coordinate 177,556 downwards.
CGCTACTAGTGCGGGACGAGCTGAGTAAAAGAACAGGGTTTTACACTTTAAAGGATTTTTTGGCGTGTCTCGTGTTCTTTTCCACAACATCGCTTTCAAACAAAAGAACTTTGTGCCCTTTGACGGGAAGAACAATCCTACAGGAAAGTAAGTACAGTTAATTCGCGGTTTCTTCACACTTTTTGAATCAAAAGTTTGAAAAAAAAGTAATAACCATGTATGACGCGCTTGGTTATTTCCTAAGTATGTTGAGTACCACAAGTGTTTTATACTCGAGATAAAATAAAAATACCTTATTTTTTTTATTAAATTAAACTTCTACTAATATATTTTGTCTACAAATCATAAAACATATTTTATTTGTAATTAATATGAATAAAAACTGGGAGAAAATACGTGTGTTGACAACGCCTACTAAGAAATAGTGCTTATGCAAAATATTATTACACTTAGTGCGCACGAATGCGGTGCGCCGGCCCTTTGGCGAAATGTTCTAGACCCCGTTAAGGTTTGTTTGCATGAGGCGGAGGGATATCCTGGAAGTAGAACTTTTAGCAGGGCTTCAGAAACGTTGGAAGTAACTGTGGCTGGACTATATAAGAAAATTGAAAAGAGTCCGTGTTTATGTCGAGTCTATACATCTCTTATAAATCTCAAATTACCCCGTAAATTTCAAAGTATTAGAATTTTACAAAAAAAAAATGTTTTTGTAGGAATGTGGCTTGTGCAAAGATGGACAAAGTGTTTTTAGTTTAAAAGCGATATTGCGGAAGGTAGATGGGACACGCATAAAATCATTTAACATGTAAAACATTATCTTCAACTCGGCCTGTCCCACACTAGACAGCTGCGTTAAGCTGCTCGCAACTTGCGAGTGATAACAGTTCGAAAAACTATCATAAATTACAGACATAGATTGAGGGATAAGTACATTTGAACGCTCAGCTAGGAGAAAGAAATATAAAGTTAAAAGTAGCAATATGCCCTAATGACTAAAGCTTGTAGGAGAAGAAGAAGAAGAAATAAATCACTTCCTACAATAGAACTGAATCGGCCACGAAATTTTTGTTATGTGGGTTTCATGAAATGACTAACCGGCTTGTGCCACTTAAGCATAAAAAATAGATTTAAGAGAGTATATACACTAGTTTCTGCTATTGGAATTTTCACAGACTTCGATCATCCATCTTGCAAAGAAGCACCTACCCTCATACTGCAAGGAAGACATGAAAGAAATATAGTTGAAGTTACCATATAAATTTACTTGAATAATATTTGTTTCCGCTGAACAATATTCAGTCCACGCAACTAACGTGCTGTTTTCTTTAACATCTGCATTTGTTCCTTTAAACCAAATAAACCAAATAAAACATTTAGAATTAGTTTTTTGAAGTTGGCACCTATTTCTTTATCCCGACATCTTCTACACGTTTTTAGGACACAACCGTTTTACAGACGATCTTAGCTAATCAGTTTGGTTGCCGTGAACTTTATAAACGTGATGTTAGAGTGAAACGAATCTTTTGTTTGGTGTGAGTAAACATATGGTTGGCTGGGATAATCTGATAGGCTACTAGGCCTACCTAGGCTTACTCGTATTGTATTTATTTTGGCAAAAAAAATAGCTTGGCACAGTACCGGCATTCATTTAGTTAACTGTGTAGTAATGTGGCCGCACGAATATATAGCTCGATAGTTTGTTTACATCATATCTGACAGTATAACAGCAGTGTTGGCGTATCTAGTGAAACTTAATTGTTGTACAGACCATCCCAATAGACAATTTAAAGAGAAAAAATACAGATGGAAAACTTGAAATAAGACATGTATTTGACTGACATAAACGCAAAAAATTTACTCCAGCTTCAATAATCACTTTTGCCTATATCACTAGGGCGTAGTTTTCTGATACTAAGGTTTCGTGTTCGACTCTTGCAGACGTCGTTTTGTTTCTTAAAAAACCGGAATTACTATACGTGCAACCAACAAACTTCCATGCGTTTGGGGCTACCAAATAGTACCAAAGGAATCATTTGGTTTCAGCAACAAAATATTTAGTTCGCCGTATATAAAAACTTAATTGGGTTGCGACCAACAAATTTTGTTTTATTCAACAAAACTTTCTTGTTTCAGTGTACACTGACTTTAGCAGTTGAAGTTTGTAATAAACATCCTTCCATTGAGTCTGAACTTCTTGGGGAAAAAGCCGGAGGGAGCTGTGAGGGTTATGTGCGTGTGGTAGCGGCGAGATTTCAATGTCTAGGCGACTTGTGAAGAGTGCTGCTGTGGGCTGGGCGGAGTCAGAATAGCGCCCAAGACCGCATCAGATTACTATAACAATCCCAGATTTATACTGAGAAGTTTTGAGTCGCCTAAAATTCTAGGTTCGTTTCGGTGCAAGTTTGATTCGAAACCGCAGTCTGATGCTGAAGCACGGTTCTAAGTGGTTGTTTGTTTAGCTGCCCCCTCTGGCAGAGAACTGGTCATCCAAGACAGTCCCGTTCACAAGTCACCTACATAATGAAGTCACACGTTAGCTATTAATGTATGGCGCCTTTCCGCGTAATACTTAAGAGAAGGTTTCAAACTTGCAGCAACGTCTATTAATTTGTTCTTTGAATGAATGCCGGGTGAGGGGATCGTAATTGAACTGTTTGAAATTATTTTTTTGTATGGCCTCCTTCGATAAACAATCAGATGTGTACACAATTTCTGTGCCTTAGCTCTTGTATCTCAAAGTAAATTATAAAAATGTTTTCATTACTATTCATGAAAATCTTGCAATGATTAATAGTTGGGCGTAGTATGTACTACGTCTACAAGCAAATCGGTCATTTCTAAAAGCCCTATGTCTATTTTTGGTTAAAATGAGTTCTGGGAACCAGGTGATTCCTTATACCAAGTTGCACGTTTCCATGCTAAAGGCTTTTCTGTGATCCTTAGTGTGGATACAACAAAGAAAGTAATTTTACGTTAATATCTTAAATACCTTATCTCCAGGAGTTAAGGCATTTTAGAAATGAAGGCCATTCTATGCTGAAGGCATTGGTTTTTTTATTGGTTATGGTTTTCTGCACGCATGCAACAATAAAGTACAAAATATTTTAACTGCACAGAGTTTTTTCCAGTATGCCAATATAAGTTAGCGATTATTTATATGTAGTTATCTCAAAATCCTCATTTGCATTCTAAAGTGACCTTTCTCCTGCTATAGTGTCCACATGGAATAACATTAGGAAAATTAATTAATATTTAAAAGGTATTTTCTCCAGGAATTGGGACGATTTAGAAATGAATGTTAGTTTGGCAGAGTGAGTTTGTATTGATAGAGTGCACTGCTTCTATGCATGAATAATAAACATTGAAATATTTAGAATGATACGATTTCTCTTTGGTGTTTTGTATCCATTGCTGCAAGAATCAGGTGTTCTTGTATGTTTGCTCGATTTGTTTGTGGAGTGTAAAACAAGAAAATGGCAGAAGTGAATGTAAATCGAAAGAGTAAGAAACGCGAAAGGAATCCTGAATGTTACGAAAGAAACACATTGAAGAAAGCTAAATTTGAAGGCTTGGAACAGCAACTTGTACCAGCAAGAATAACTGGTGGTGATTGTAGGCAAGTATTTTCTTTGGTTAATAATAACACTAACATGTGACGGTTGATGTCGTTGAGCAGTTGTTTAGCAGTATAGATTAAATGCCTGCCTAATGATGTGCAGTGTCGCACTTAAGAAAATGTAATGAATAAAACATAAATTGAAGAATATGTGGTGTTTGTGGTTATTGTGCATTGTGCGACCATGCAGTTACACGATATACCATTGTTTTACTCTGTCGTAGGTGCCGAAATAAATTTGTCAGCAGAGAATCGCCAGGTCTTATCAAATCTGTGCCTGTAAAGCGTCACTGCCTGAACATTCCAGAAGATTTACACACAGCTCACATAAGTTCATTCAAGTTTCATATTTTAACTGAATGTGTGGAAAAGGAGTTTTGCAGAAAAGCCTTCATTAGTATGCACGGCATCGAAGAGAAAATGGTTTGAATTAAGCATTTACTAATCGAAGGTAAGTCAATACATGATAGAAGAAGCCAACATGTTAAAAAAAATGTGTTGATATAGAAGAACGACTAAATATTCAAAATCACATTTAAACATTTTCTGTTAAGCAAATTCACTATGCATCACGTAATTATTCTTATTTGAATTCCAATTTGACTGTTAAGAAAATATGTGACTTAAATAAAGAGAAATATCCAGATTCAAGAACCAAATACAAATTATACCTCAAATATTTCAACGATAATTTCAACCTCTCTTTTGGTAGTCCACAGGCAGACACCTGCAGTGTTTGTGAGGAACTTATGGTGAAAATAAAGAGCCCCACATTAAACGATGTTGATAAAGGGTTAAATCAGCAGAGTTACTAGTGCTTAAGCACCGTGCTTCAAAACTCCATGTCGTGATGAAACAAACAGAGAAGTTGTGCCATGAAAGGGATGTGAAGTTGTGCTTAGACTATATGCAGAATCTCACGTTGCCTCATATACCAGTGCAAGACATATTTTATCTAGATCAACTGTGGGTTAACGTGTTTTGTATTCTAGACATTAAGATTAAACAATCTGTGTTTTACGTGTACCATGAAGGGCAAGTTAAGAAAGGTGCAAACGAGGTTTGCTCTTTTTGAATCAGTACATACAGGAGTATGTACCAGCAGGTGTTAAAGTGTTGCATATTTATTCATATGCATGTGCAGGGCATAATAGAAACCATTTCCATGATCAGATTTCTAACTTCACTAACAGATACTGGGCGATTTGAAGAAATTGTTCACAGATTGCCTGTTAGCGGACACTCTTACTTGCCCTGTGACTGAGACTTTGGAATAATACAACATGTGATTCGTAAGAGAGGCAGAATCTACACTCCCATGGAATATGTTGAATGCATTATTAATTGCACAAACCAGCAGATATTCACAATTAAGATTGTCAACACTGAAGAGGTGTTAGATCTTAATCAATGGTTGCCCGAATTCTACAAAAAAGGTGGCTTATCTCTTGAATCACTCGGAAGGAGTGTCCCTCGTCACCCTAAGGTTTCATTTGCTGCTGATAGCTGTGCAGAATTTATATACTAAGCTGCACATAAACACGTTGTGGTTACATCTGAATACATAGATGGCATAATAAGTCATACTTTTGATTTAGTTACCTAGAGTGAGCTACTTCAAAATGCCTCAGCATATTGCATATCCACATGGGAAAGTTCCACTAAACACCAAGAAGGTAGAAGATATAAAACAAATGTGGTGAAGTATGTAAAAAATGAGCATTTGGGATTTTAAACAGACATTCTGAACTGGCCTGTCAATAACGCTGTAGAATATGATGCCTGTAAAATGACCTGATTAGAGATACTGAGGAGATTCTCTTGTAAGACATGTTTGTTTGCTATCATTGAGTAATAATTTGTGCTATTTTGAATGAATATACATTATCATTTTCAAGTCATAGTGACAAAAGTAAAGTTAAACTATACTTTGTTCATAATAATTTCTAAAAAGCAGCCCTTATTTGATTTATTTTAAACCTTTCCTAACTATCATATTATTTACCTAAAGTGGTTTAGTATTGATTATACTGTGTAAATGTACCAACAGCATTGCAAAAAAATACCAAACATGTGGGTTACGATCATGGGTCTTCGCAAAACATTTTTTGTGTTTTTCTCAAAACCATCTTTTTGGGGAAGAGTATTTTTTACTAATGACTGATTAAAATATTCTAGTACATTGTAGAGTAATAGAAATTTTGGATCACATTTACTTTGCCGGTTGTCTGCCATTATTGTATCGTGTGATTCTAACGGAGTGCTAATGGTAATCCTAAAAATCACGAGAGCGAAGCAGGTAAAATATTAGTTGAAACGTTACATATGCTGCGTGTAGGTACTAATTTTGTCCCTTTTGGGTTGGCTCGCACTTTTAGTCATTTGGCCGAATGCGAGTATTCCTTCGGGAACCATGAACTACACTATATATTTTATTGCCTTTTTAAGTTACCCGACTATGCACGCGCGCTGATGGCAGCTTGGACTCACGCACCGAATATTTCTGGCCAGATTTCAGCAAGGCCATAAAAATATGTCTGCATTTTATGCATCTACGTAATTTAGATGTAATAAGTTAAGAAATTGTGTATCGTTTAACTCAACTACCAGTAAAAAGCTTTAAAAAAATATTATCCGCATTAATTAATTTTTATAAATAAGTGTATGCAGTATTTTCCCCCGGCACCGGAAAACTTACCGTAGTTTGTTTTAATTAACAAGAGTTGTAATTTCCTTTAATTACTCACGCTTCAGCTTATCATGTAATTAGAACGTAGTATTTATTTGATGAGATGCAGTATCCCCTGTTAATTGCCGTTGTTCAGTTAAGCGAAAAAAGTCGTACAACTCAGTCAGCTAAAAGTTACTTCGTCTTGTTAGAATAGTTTGGTCTTTAAAATGCGCAATCGTTCGTAACTAAAACTACGCAAAGTTTTACAGATGTTAAAAATTCTTTGAATTTATTCATCTGTCAAAGATTTAATTTACGTACAGTACATGATAAGAAGTAGTCAATGAGACAGTTTCGCAAGGCAAAATGATTTTATTTTGGCGCTTAGGCTTATTAATAAAAATAAATTCCTAAAAAATATTTATTATCATGTCTAAAACAGTGAAATCTGAGAAAACAACATTTACTCTATGTAACAAAATTCAACACACAAACTTCTAGGTATGTTAGAAGAGACCAAAACAAATATCTTTTATTACAAAAACATAGATCAGAAATTTATAATTAGGCTATATTTTGACGTGGTTGAGAAGGAGAATGAAACTGTTACATTTAAATTTAATCCTTTACAAAAATTGTTTAAAAGTGCGGCTTCTTGCTTCAATATAAGCTCTGCAACGACGTGATATTTCCTGTCTCGCACGTTCAAAGTCGTCAGGCGTGTTCTGGAGAGAGAAGGCAGCAGCAAGCACCTGAGATACGAGCTATTCCTCCGATTCAATCGGAGTCTCTTACACAAGGCTCTTCAAGTGCCCTCACACAAAATAGTCAACTGGGGCGAGGTCTGGAGAACGAGCAGGCCGTGCGGTGTGTTCACCGCGGCCAATTCGCTGCTCACAGAATCTGCTACTCAAATGTTCTCGAAAGTTACCAGCGAAAAGATAAGTTGCATCGTCACGTTGAAACCAAAACCGGCGTCGGATATCAAGAGGAACGTCTTGGAGGAGCTCATGCAACGTATCTTCCAGGAACCACAGGCACAGGTTACCATATAGACGCGACGGTGGCATGTATGGTGCAATCAAATCATCCCCAACAATGACGGCCTACATGTTGAAAGCAAATGTTTGTTTGGTGGGAACGGATAAAACTGGCGCGATGGGTTTTAATTTACCCAAAGGTGTTGGTTGTGCAAATTGACTATTATACCTCGGGTGAATGGTGCTTTGTCGGCTAACAACACAACTGTCCAAAACGATGTTCTATAGGGCATCTGTGCAGGTGCCAGTTACAAAACTCAACCTGACGAGGATAGTCGTTCGGATGGGGTACTTGCACCCTTTTGCGGTGGAATGTGGAATCTGTTGCTCATGCCACGCCCAACAATCAGTCATGTGCTCTATGTGCGATTGCTGTGCAAACAACCGGGTTAGATTCCCCGACGGGACCGCTCCCGGATTTTCGCATGTGGGAATCGTGCCGGGCGATGCCGCTGGTCGGCGGGTTTTCTCGGGGATCTCCCTTTTCTTCCGCCCTTTCCTTACAATGCTGCTCCTTACTCACCTCGCTTGATCCTCATCGGCTCTCAAGACCTCGATGTTAAGAACGGCCCAAATCTCTTCTCTCACTTCACTCACTTGTTGAGGGATTATTCTCGACCTCTCCCTCAAACTCGGGTATGCCTATCGTGCGCTGATGGCCAGCGTCGGGTCTGTGGACCTAAATACGAACATTGCTAAACTGAGTTTTTTTTTGGCTCGTAAGTGTAATAATTTTTCAGCAAAACATCTGGCCAGTTTGACCTAAGATAATCTGCCCTCCTTCCTAGTATCCCTTCCCTTGATTGGATACCAGATCCGCCTGTGTTAACATTGATAGTGGCCTATAAATCTCAATACCAGTGAACCGTATGCGAAGTGACTAGCTTTATGACATTTTCGCGTTGTAATCCGTTAGCTAGGATTCAATATCACGTGTGTACCTTGACTGAGTCGAAATGTCCATTTACTGCTCCTTTCGCTCGGGGCTATTTTCTTGTTTGCCGCGGACAAGCATGTTTCACCTAGCTGTGGGATAATATTTATATTTAGCCCAGGGCCCAGCCGTCAAACTGCGAGCCAATGAAAACGCTGAAACCACTTGCAACAGAGTGTAATCTAGCAAGTTGACAGTCTATAACGCCAAAATGTTAGGTCGCTGAAAATCACTACATAAACCAGAGATAATTTTACTTCTTTTGAAACTGTTACTTACGATCAAATCAAATCGAAATACGCTAATTTTATTGTCACTGATTTTTCACTTGATCTATATGAGAAGAATCGTTGTGTCTGGATGATCAGTGAACTATAAACACATTTAAAAAATGTATCAATTATTTAAAATTTTATAGTTTGGCTGGTGAATAAACACTGAATCACTTTTAATTACCACGTACTTCACTTAAGAGATTTGAGTTTATGAACTAATTTTACGATCTTTCTGAAAAATCGGTAATCTACAAATATGGGTTAGAATTAAGCTATTTAACAGCAAAATCATCATTCCTGTACGGGAAATGAGCATTTTGGAAAAGAGTATTCCACTTTAATTAAGTCTGAATCACATATATATCAGTGATGTTTTGTTTTGTATTGAAATACAGCCACTGAGTTGCAGTTAAATTTCAACCCAGGATGAGCACTCCAAGTGATAACTATGGCATAATCGTACATAGCCGAAGATGATAAGTCGACATATCGAAGTAAACGATTAAGTTGATTTCGATCATACTGCATTACGACTTGACAAATCCTGAATACTCCAACTTCCTTGGTAAAAGTGAATGTCTGCTTATTGGCAGGCTAAGACATGATAATATTTTCGCGTCTCGAAAATGTTCGTGCCTGAGAGAAACGTTACAGTCTATGCTGGTGTATCTTCATAAACATGTTTGTTGTTTATTGATAATTCACACATCGGCCACCTTTCGCAATATCGCTTTGAAGCAAAAAAAAAAAACACTGTGTGCCCTTTGAAGAGAAGAACCATGTCAGATGAGAGAAAGTAGGAGTAAATCAATAAGAGTTCATGTTTTTGTGTTTTTGTTGAGTCTATAAATCTTAATTAACTTTATATTTTCAGGAAATTTAAAACTTTACGAAAAAACTAATTTCTGAAAAAATGTGGACTGGGCAAAGATGGACAAAGTCTTTTTTTGTTCGAAAGCGCACTGCATTCTACTATACTATATGCAGAACTCATTGTCAGAAAAAAAAGTTTCCAGATGAAATACAGAATGCACATATTTAAAACACTGTAAAATAGTTTCTCCAAATGAACGGGGCCACGGTGGCTAAGCGGTTAGATTACTCGCCTCCCACAGGGCGAACCGCGTTCAATCCCCGGCCAAGCCACTCCCGGATTTCCGCAAGTGGGAATCGTGCTGGACTATGCCGCTGGTCGGCGGTTTTTTTTCTGATCTCCCGTTTCCCTCGCCATTTCATTACGGCGCTGCTCCATACCCACCTCATTTTACCCTCATCGGCTCTCAAGACCTCGTTGTTAAGAGCCTCCCAAATCTTTCCTAATCTTACTGTTTCAAATATTTAAAAATCAAAATCAATTAATAAGAGTCTATCTGTAATTTGTATAAAGGAAACATTCGATGTCCAAATATTGTCTTCACATTTTATTGGCAAGTATGGTTGAAGGCGAAAATTTGACAGCGTGACAGGGGCTTTAGAAAATTAGCTATGGAAAATTACCAGGAACTGTTACGGCGTAATAAAGTGTGCTGTCGTGTTTGACTCTTGGCCGAGAGAAAACTTGATTCACACGCCTCATAAGTGACGAAATCTGCACCGCACGCCGCACAACTTGCGGCTTCTCCATTCTGCGGTCGTTGGCTGTTCCTAGGAGGTTATGCCCCCCCCCTAATTGATTGCAACACGTAACGACGCGTCCAGCCCTCGGAGGTGGTGTCCCACCCTCCTCTCTAACGTAGCGAATGACACGTCAATAAGGAGACTTTTCGCCGAACGCCGTTCATTGGATTGTGGCTAGCCGGAGTTATATATACAAATTGAAGACAGCCAGGCGGGTGAGGCTAGCTGTCCACAACCTGGACTCGGTCATGATAGACAACTGGGAGGACAAGGGCCACTCACGGGGCCTGTACCTCCCCCGCGCTGAGGGAGTAGCGTCACAGTGATGATGAATGGCGGATTTGAGTCAGCATTCGAGCTGCTGCCTTGGTGCGAGGAGGTCACTCCGTGCTCTCCCGTGGTCACTGTGGTATTTCGAAAGGTAAATGCTGTTGTTGCACAGTGCCGTGTGCGAGTGTATCTCCCTGTCCCAGCACAGTGACAAGGAGTAGGATTTTTAGTTAGAAGAGGACTACTAGTTTCTGCAACTCCAGTTCTGTTTTTTTTATAGAACATGACACAGGAAATATTGCCTAGCTAGGGACCAGTTTTTGATAGTAGTTCCTGGCTTCTCCTAACTGTGTTTCCGGTAGAGTGGAGCAGTCAGAGAGGCCAGTTTGTGGAGGACTGTATATTTTTTTTTCGATTTAATTAGGCCTTAGAATTTCCATTTATATTAATATTCAATCCCCTGTAGGAGGAAGCCCCTCAGCCATGGCCGACTGTGTCCGCTTATCAAGCCCGAGGAAAGCGAGAAAGTCGCTGCTGCGCCTCCCCCCCCGGCCCCTCCCGAGAGCATGGACGCTGATTCGCCGCCCTGAACAGGACAATCAGAACGCACAGCCCGCACCGCCAAAACGCCCAGACTTGCGGCCCATTACCGTGTATCGCACCAAGGAGTGTGATTACGCCTCTGTCTACCGCCTCTTCCGCGCCAATTCGAAAGAACCCACCTTAAATCGCGTGGTTCCACGAGGTGTACGGTACCAGCCAAAATCATTTGATGACCACACGCCTGCCGTTCACCTCCTGGAGACACTGAAGGTCGGCTTCAGTGTCATCACGCCCCCGCGGCGAGACACCACCTGAAGTGGCTATTAAAAATCTGGACAAGTCCTTGCCAGTAGATCTCATTCGCGAGGAGCTGCAGGCTCTGGGATTCCAGCTTGTTTCAATTTCGCCAAAAAGTACTCCCTTCGCGACAGGCATCCACTCCACGTGTTTATTGTGGAACTGCCTAGTAATGAGCACGTCTACCAGATTCGTGGACTTTGCGGACTGGTTATTAAGGTAGCAGACTAGCAGAGACCTGACGGCCCTGTGCGGTGCAGCAACTGTCAGCGCCTTGGCCACTCTAGCCAGCTGCAGCCCGTGTAGACAGGCGCCCAGGACTGTTGTCTGCACCCCGACCGACAAGGACAAGTCTCTCAGGCGCTGTGTCGGTTGTGGTACCAGCCACGCAGCAAACTGCAAGGGCTGCACTGCCCCTACAAGGCAGAAAAGTGACGCTTCCTGCCTGCAAAGGAGTGCCAGCAGCAGAACAAGCTGTCACAGCTGCCCCCCCCCCCCC
>NQII01003401.1:142684-165689 GCA_002778355.1 Clitarchus hookeri | reverse complement strand
AAAAAAAAAAAAAAAAAAAAAAAAAAACACTTGTTTGTAAAACTGACAAACGAAAGAAAAATTCACGTTGCCAAACGCTTCCTTTATTTAATAATTTCGTTTTATAATGAGTTACAAAAAATAATAAATTCTCCAATTTAAAAAAAAATTGCGAGCGCAGATTTAACTAAAAATAAATATTTTACACGAAGAAACACTTTGAAGGAAGCTTGTGTTCGTTTGATGCTAGACGTTTCAATCGTAGCCTGTAGGTGACGGAGGAATGGTAAAAGGGCAGGAGGGTGTGGGGGGGTTAATAAATATAAAATTGAAGTCCTAAATAGTGAGTTCGGGTGGGACATGATAAAGTGTGTTTTTTTTGCTCCATTCGCCGCAGAAGGCGTCTTTCATTACGAGGATGTATTTTCTTTTACACGGTCGTGTTCTTTAACGACGTCGAGCTGGCTGGATACGGTATTTGCGCAGAAAGTAGGCGTGTTGCCCCCCTTCCCCTCCTTCTTGTAGTTAAAATACTGCTCTCTGGGAAGATAATGCGACCGCGGAAGAGCCACCCCCCTCACCCTATCCTTTTTGTCCCGTGGGGAGGGGAAGGGGGGGAGNCGGAATATACGCCAGCCATTTTCGCGGCTTGTGTCGGGCCGCCCGGAGAGTGCAAGGGCGCTGTCGCAGCGGGATGTAAAATATACGGCAGTTAAAAAGCTTCCCTTAGTTGCGCGGAGGGATGTCGGGCGAGGGGTGGTTGAGGCACTCACCACCCTTGTTCCTTGTCCCTTCCACCCCTCAAGCTTCTTCTTGAGGCTACACGCGTGTACGGAGCAACACTCTCCCCCTCCCTTATACTGACACAGCCTACTTACCGCATTTTCAACCCCCCCTCCACCCAAAACACTCTTGTACACGGGAACCATAATCTGTAGATATATGCGGGCGTATATATATTTTTTTTATTGCGAGGCTTATTCGCCCGTGGCAGCTGGTGTACCGTTGCAAGGTATGGCTTGTGATTGTATGCTCCCGGAGTACGAGAAGTAGCCGCAGGGTTATTTTGGGTTATTCGGACAGTTAATTAAAATACCGAATTATGGATTGTAAGAGGTTGAATAAATTTCCGTTCTGCACAGTTTGACACCCACATTTATATAGTATTTTTTTTAAATTTGCAGACGGAAAATTTTTTTTTACGGGGGGACCCCTTCGTTGATTTTTGGCAATTTTTGATTTATCTTATAACTTTTTCACCAATTCGAATTCTTTACTTTGTTTAAGACTGCTTCATAAAAACAATATTAAAAGACGAGAAAATTTTGCTAGTATACTACCCGTGGGCTGGACATTACAGTTGTGTGTGTACTCAAGCAGACGTCAACTGTTCATTGGCTGCTTGCTTACACGGCCCGCGGGAAGTGATCATATCGTCACAAGTGATTATTTGAGGCCCCGGTAATTTCGCGAATTAATTTGAAAAAAGCTAGAGTTTAAGGCTTGGCTTTGCCTATTATGCAGAAATTCTTTGTTTTCAAGTCATAATTTCAGTTTAAGGGGTATTATTGAAAATTTTTGATTACAGAAAATGTACAATTTACTAGTTGTTTAATATTTTTGCATCTAATTTTCACTGTGTGTTACTCCCAGCTTGCAAAAAGGCACAAAATTATGGATAAAATTTAAATATGTTCCTGACTTTTTGCAGCCAGTAGACAACAGATAATGAAAATTAAGCACAAGAAAATTAAATATCTCGTAAAATACGAATTTTCTGTAATCGTACATCGTCAGTAATTACTATGAATACGAAATCATGGCTCGGAAAGGAAGAATTTCTGCAATAGAGGTGAAGCCGACCCTGAAACACATGAACATTTGACTTTATTTTCTAGCTGGAACGCAGTTTGTAAGAGACATCCTGGACGAGTTTGAGCGAGCAAACAAGGACCGAATCCCATGATACCTGTCCCGGAGCATCATCCAATGAACGTCTAACTGAGGCTCGAGTACACTAAGGATTGTGGAGTTTAGCTTGTTGACAAATTAATCCGAAACATTCTCGGGGTCTCTGATAATAAACTGCTGCCCATTTACATGTTGTATCTGTAATACGTACACATTTGAAATCTACCTTGACCTTAAAGCATTAGCGAAATGTTCCTGCCCCTTACAATAGCAAAGAAATGCTTTAATTGAGTACATACGAAAATTAAATCCATTCAATACTTAGGTTCTTTCGCAGTAAATCGCTGCATCTGATAAGATTTTATTTCATCGTCTTTTCAGTAGTTATATTCTCGTGTATTTTTACCCCTTTTGCGAATTACGTGCGCGAAAAAGTGCATGTACTCTTTGCGGTGTTGAAACATCTGGAGTACACGTGACTTATAGTTCTGATATATATTTTTTAAGATTTTTTTATTCTACAAGAGGAATATACTAGTACTAATACTGAGTACCTGAAAAACGTATTTAACATAACGTTAATACTTCCGAAGTTTTGTGCAAGTTCGGCTTCGTGCAAGAGCTCATAACGTGTCTTGCGTCGTGTATAAACTGCGTTGGTGATATCTGTATAAGCGTGTTACTGGAAGAAGTTGCAGGAGTCAAGAATATTCATCCGCCCGTACCGGAGTGCAGTGAATATATTTAGACGACTCGTAACATCGAGGTCTTGAGAGCCGATGAGGGTGAAGCGAGGTGAGTGCGGAGCAGCGCCGGAACGCAAGGGCGGGGGAAACGGGAGATCCCCGAGAAAACCCGCAGACCAGCGGCATCGTCCGGCACGATTCCCATTTGCGAAAGGCCGGGAGCGGTCCCACCGGGAATCGAACCCGGTTCACCTAGGTGGGGGGAGAGTACCCTGACCACTACACCACCGTGGCTCCTCGTGCACTGATATTAGACACACGTGTATGCATTCAGAATATGTTGGGTATGCTTGAACTGGAGTGTTGATAAGAACGAGCTGGGTGCGAGTGAACTCCAACACTAAAACACCAACAGCAGGAGTTCCACAAGGGTCAGCACTCTCACCTTTCCTATGCAGCATTTACACAGCCGACATCCCAATAACAGATACACGCACTAACGCCAACACACAAATGTACGCAGACGATACTGCAATAATAAAACGACACTGCCACATTGAATACGCATTAGTAGCCCTACAAAGACAGTTGACAAGCCTTGAACAGTGGTACACTAAATGGCGAATAAAAGTGAACCAGGGGAAATCAGAAACAATAACAATTTCCAAAAATAAAATAAAACCTAAACGAGATTTAATATTATTTATTCAAAACATTCCGTATGTCAGAAAAGCTAAATTTCTAGGAATAACAATAGATCACAAATTAACTTGGCAGCCACACATAGAGAGGGTAAGAAATGCAGCATTGGGAAAACTCAAAGAACTGTATCCAATATTAAATGCAACAAACTTTCCACGTAGGAAAACACTACAAATATTAAACCAAGTAATCCTCCCAGGTATGCTATATGGATGTGAGGTGTGGGGGCATTGCACAGAATTCAGAATTAAAGAACTGCAAACAGCACAAAATAAATATCTGAGAATTATAGCCGACCAAGATAGATACACTACATTACATATTCAGGAAACAACCGGGCACGTCTTTAAGAGGTGATTTTAAAAAGTTTAATTCAATAAGCATGAAGATACCGTGAAAAGACTATACATACTGTTTCCTTACAATATAACGCATTCATAAAAGTGCACAGAATAGTACGTTATGCTCAGGCAGGGTCGTCTAATAGTTTCTACAATTAACCGAGTCAACGAACACTGGAACTTCTTCGATACTACACGATCGATACTTCTCACGCATAAAACATCGATAGGAATCGACTTTTCCTGATAGATTATAATTCGTCCTAATAAATGTTACTATATATTAGAAAATAATGATAACCATCTACTAATTAGTTAAATTAATTTTTATTCAAACCTATTATAATCGAAGTGAAAGGCCTCTTAGACCTACCGGTAGGTTACATGCTGTCTTGCATGCATGTATGAAGCTACTTCGCCATTTCATTGAGTCTATGAGGATACCTATACAACAAACCAGACCTTTTGTGATTGGTCCTCGAAGAATTTAGCGAAGTTTAAACTTGATCACGTAAATCATTAAACACCACACTAGCTGAAGTTTTATCGAAAATTTGTTGGCTCAAAAAATTTGCTCGCGGTTTCCCAGCGTCTCTGACCACAAGATCTCTGCTGACTTGCAAAGACGATCCACCACGTCCCTGGCAAGTGGCGTGTATTTCTTTTGTGCGTGCGGCCGGATTTCAGAATATATACACGAGGCACACTTTTTTTTGCTCCGGGATCCCGGAGGGTTAAAAGGTAATTAAAGCGGATCCAGGTGAGGCGACGTTGTAAGGGATGTGCGAAGCGGGCGAAGAAATTATCAGTTTAGAAATTGGCTTACCGGAGGCGCCCCACCTCGTGATAGTGCGGTCTTGCAAGGAACGAGTATCGTAGCCAACAAGGAAATTGGTGGGGGAGGGGGGGGCAGGGGGCAGGCGACCCCCCTTCTCCCTCTCCTCTTTTCGAACTTGCGGCGGTAAATTATTCAGTAGGCGCTCACCTGACCGCTTGTAGTTGGCTCGCTAAATATCGTCCCTACCCGCTCCCCGGACCGACATCAATTTTCAATAAGCCCCTCGCCGGGTCGGCTTCCTTCGGCGACTTGGTCCCCGGCAGGGGGGCGACGGAGGGTCGGAGACGCGGGATTGTCGCGAACTTGCGGCGTTAATTATTCACCCCGCGGGAAGGAGCCGGGGCAGAGCGAGGTACCCGGCTAATCATTATCGATCGATCCTCCATCGCCCCGGGGATTGTGTGTGGTCCCTGGTTCACCTCGGGGAGGTTCCCGAGGGCCGTGGTGCTCTTCGGGCCCCGGGTACAGTAGCGTGGTCGTTAGCGGCAGCTACTTTCCGCGGGAAGAAGTCAAGACGAGGTCACGGAACAAGCAAACATACAGAAGCGAAATGACGTGATGGCTC
The DNA here is from genome assembly GCA_002778355.1 of Clitarchus hookeri. Classification (NCBI taxonomy): domain Eukaryota; kingdom Metazoa; phylum Arthropoda; class Insecta; order Phasmatodea; family Phasmatidae; genus Clitarchus; species Clitarchus hookeri. The sequence goes on along the minus strand of NQII01003401.1, from coordinate 160,667 downwards.
CCTTTGTCGTCGTTCATTGTGTGCGCAAAACGGTGGGAGCGAACCTTGGGGTCTCATTCAGCTATTGCTGCTGCCACGTGTTTTTCGCGAAAATATTTCAGGACCACTTGTACCGCTAGAGCTCAGATGCACTTTCGTGATTGGATGATTTCAACTGTCACGCATTGCAGGTGTTTGCCCGCGAATCACGGACACTCGGTGCGGGAGTAAGCTCATTCTGATTAGCCCAGCCAGCTATGGAACTGTCTCCCGACAAAGACGCGTGGTCCATAACCAAAGGAAAACTTCACGTATGCCATAGGACATTTTCGCGAAAAACAGGTGGACATAGCTATTGATCATTATGGATTAATCCTTAGGTATTGGTCGGGCGGCCATCCGGCAAGTCAGTCCGCAGGAGCTGATTGGTGAACGACGTCCCCCCATTTTGCTGGCGTGAGTTCGCAATACACGCCACCACTTCACCTCTGCATTATTAAGTACTCTGTGGCCACGGGTGCGCATGCGAACTGCGCAGTATCCACTCTTCGTTGCCCCAAGACACCGACGTGACGCCTTGATAATCAGCCTTCGGGAACGAGCAAGGTGAGAAAGATCCTCTGGAAAATATTCTGTAGTCGGCGTCACGGCGACGACAGACGCCCCTCGAGCTGTCACGCTGGTTTGCTTAATGCTAGGGGCCGCGGTGGTGTAGTGGTTACAATACTCGCCTCCCACCTAGGCGAACCGGGTTCGATTCCCTAGGGTGAAAACGAGCCCATGCGTATATAAGTAATAAGTTTTAAGTAATTTTTTAATATTTTAAATAAAAGTTTTTATAAATTCTTTGACATTTGTTTTAAATTTTTTGGAATTTATGGAATTGTTTTATTTTTGGGGTCTAAGTTTACCCGGTCAAAGGTCAAGGTCAAAATCACGTGGATCCAAGATGGCCGCCTGTCGACCAGAATGACAGCGCAAGAACAGCTCCGACATTCCGGTCCCAGGTCCCGATGTGCCAAAGTCCCCATAATCCCTCTACTTTCGCGAAAAATCACTAGCTCTATATATGATCTGTTGAATGTTCTGCACCTTTCATTTGCGAATGCGCACGTCTCCAAGATCGATTCGCCCGTCGCAGTACAACTGTCGAAGTCACATGTTCAACGGTGATGATGATTTTCTTTACATTCGAATGTTCACCCCGGCCTGGCCGGTGGCAGGTTTCGCGAGCCGGATAATCTGCTGGTGCACGATGATTCAGGAGATTACCGTCCCTGGTTTCTGGATAACAGTGGAAATACAGTCGCGTGAAGGGCTAGTTATCCGCAAGCCGGTACTCCAGGGGTCCCAGTGGTATCACGAGGAGATCCATCCACTTGGTTGTGTTCTGCAAATGTGGGAAACTCCTGGGCCGTTCCTTATGACTTGTTTTGCTTACCAGAAGGGGCATTTGCCTCGAATCTTGATGGTTTTTGACCTGGCTGTGGACCGGCAAACTCCTTGACGCTTAATACAAAGTTTACGAACCATGGGAGCAGTCAATAAACAAAAGTTATTAGCACGGGTATACAGAGACTAACAAATATAAACTGCTGCCAAATAAATCCGGAAGTCGTGGCTGTACTGATGACACTTCGAGTCCGAAGCTTGCCCGTAGACACCCAAAAATTTCGCGAATTCATTTGAGGACAAGCTAGATTTCAAACACGTGTACATTTGACATCCTTTTCCGAATGGATCGTAGTTTGCAAGACACGCCCGGGACGAATTTGAGGCAATAAACTAACCTGCAAGGGAAGAAGGACCGAATCGCTTGTTAGCTGACCTGGGGTGAAAGTGAAGCATCAGCCAATCAACAACTGAGACTCGAGTACACAAAGGATTGTGAATCCGTGAAATTTTCTTGTCTCTATTTAACTACATCCAAAGAATTTCCTTATCATCCATTGTTTTTTATAATAAACAGTATTTTATTTTCAGTTGGGCCTATAGTATGAAACAATGGTAAAAGGTACAATATTAATTTGTAAACAGAATTTACAAGTTTATTACTAAAATTATGTATTCTTTTATTATTAGCGAAACACTTTAAGTAGGTGTAGACACTTGGACAAATAAAATTGTTTTGCATTCACTAACAGACGCTTTTCAGACAAGTGGGAGGATTTTAGTTTGTGGAGATAAAATTGGATGGTAATATACATATAATTTCATAAAAGACAACATTCGCGTGTGTGAGTGTGTGTGTGTGTGTGTGGTGTGTGTGTGCACATGCTCATGTGTAAAAGATTCCTATCTCAACATTCGCGCCAATAATTTTATATGACCCACAGAGTTTTAATCGGATTTAACTGCGATGCACTATCAAATTAAGTTAATGTATTTGCCATGAAAATTTTAATGCATTACTGAAATCCGTTTGGCGTGCGTCTGTCGTGAACTCGGAGCCTTCAGCAGTGCGCGCTTTCGACGATCGTGTCATCCACTCAAACGAATTTACTCCCGCAGACGTAGGCGGGCTTAACGTCCGACTCGGAGGAACGGGATATTAGAAGAGCGGAGAGTCGTTTCCGTCGTCATGCCTGACGATGACAAATGATAATGACAAAATCGAAAAGGCTCGATGCAACAGAGAAGGGCGAGGGGCCTGGGCGCAGATGGTCGATGTTCCAACACAAGATTATGGCGTACACGTTTCTTCCCTGCAAGGAAATGAAAGCTCTTAGGCCTGTGCAGGAAAAGTAACGATATCTATGAAGTAACAACCTTACACACCCCCGAGCAAATGTATTTGCTCAGCAATTGCTTTCAAGTTATTTCACACAAATGACGTGTATTTTGTGGACAAAGTGTTCATTACCATACACGGTTGAACATGGACGTGCCTTCTAATTCATCCAACAAACCAAAGAAAAACGAAAAATAAGTGCAGTGTATATAGAGTTATGTTGCAATCAAACATTTCTTTGCCCTTTCAGGCGTGACTTTCACTGAAATAGATTATTAGTTTCGTTGGTATTTATCAGCTTCTGCAAGAACATTACGGCATATGTTATAATTTAAAGACTAATAACATAATTTTGTTTTATAACTTTTCAACTCGCCTTTCCATTGGATGAGAGAGCTAGCATAACAAGACTGTCCAGTGTAGAATGGAATAATAGGATGGCTGTAAGTAAAATTCCTGCAGTAGTGGATACAAGCAACTTAATTTGAGCGTATTTGAATGCCATTGAGTGAATACCGACTGTAAAGTGTTAAGTATATCACAAGATAACAATTCTATTTATATATCTGTCCTTCTAAATAAGGTAATTGCTTTTTCTCCTGAAGAACCTTAACATTTAGCCCAGTCTGCACAAAGAGAATTCTAAATATTTTTTAGCCCACGAGAAAATGGCACTGTTATGTCGTACCTCGGGGACAAATCAACTGATTCCCATCAAATTCTGCACACTAATAGTGCTATGCTAGGCCATGTAAAGTTACATGATTTAAGTGACTCACACATTTATTTATTTTCAAAATGATGACCCTGTAGACATTTTCGGTTAGTAAATCCTTTTTGCCAAAACATTAAAAAGATTGCAACCAAAGTTGGTGCTCCCGTAATGAAGTTGGTTGCACTCCAGCTAAAGGGTATGAGGGGTTCTGGGTTCGAGTCCCGGATAAGGCACGTGTGTATTTATTATTGTCTCGCTATTGTTGCATTGGTTCTATATCTAATGTTATAGATGCCAACGGGACATTATGACCTCTACTTACTACGTAAAATTTAAGAACGTCATCAAAATGATTTGCATCCATGTAGAAGAAAGTTGGCTTATTAGTTCTATCGGTAACTTCTTGCATTTAATTAACTATATAGTGAAACCATTACTGAAAGTATGGTTAAAGCTTTTCCAACAGCCATTAATTTTTTTAAATCAAATCGCGTTATTTTTTATATTTTATACAAGTGATTTATTAAATAATTCTCAACTGAATTAAGGTACAGAGACTAATCAGGAACTGTATTAATCAACAAACATTTTGAACTAAAACTATATATATTTTAAATCCTTTAACGTATTAAGTATTTCTTCGAAATCAGTTGTTTTGCTATATATTGATAGTTTTCTGTCTCTTGTTAAAAAAAAATGTCTTAATCAAAATTATATTTATTTTATTAAAATAAGTTTGTTTTCTGTATTTTTTAAATATAAAATTTAAACATAAGTGGCTTTTCATTAATTTTGCTAAATTTCAGTATTTATTTAAACCTAATAATTCAACCAAGTATCTGAACTCATTTTCATATTAGTCAAGTTTGGTAAAGCCAATTTATCATTATTTATAAGGGGAACAGATTTATAAAATATTTATCACTATCTTTTTTCATTATTATATATAACAATTTTATATATTACGGTGTTTATGCTGCTATGCTGTGTTATTTATTTTTAAAAGTTAATTTCACCTCTTTTTCAGATTATTGTATTTTTTAAATATTTAGTATTATGATTATAATTATTTTACGTTATGATTATATGTATTTATTTCAATAAGCACTGTAACACTTTCTACATATGCGTTTATCTCTTGTAATGACTGTTCACGATAACGTGAGCACTTTTGAAATGAACCGTAGAAAAAAGTCACTGCTCCTGAATGCATATAGTATTTTGATGGGCTCACTGAGTGACATTTGTTCAGTAAAGTTGGTAACGATGGATGGGAAATAGTTTCATATCTTAACGTCTATTAAAAAAGTGTTAGGTAACCATTTGTGAGATCTTAAATTGTTTCTTTCGCTTTCTGTTTTTGTAATGCATCAAAGTGTAAAAATGAGTAGAGTCGTGTAACATATACTTTCCTAATAATTTTAGAGTTTTACTTGACCAACGCATGAATAAAGTGACGAGGCCCATGGCAATGTTAATCCTATATAAGGCGGAAGAATACGTTGTGTATACAAGTAGATCTTAAGCAGGGCTTTCAAAAGTACTCATTTTATTGTGAACAGTATATATATATATATATATATATATATATTGATTTGATGGAAAAGAATTAATGTGTTTATACAATATATACATGTTAAGTTGTATATCCTCTCTGTAATATTTTATGTTATTCTGTATTCAATATTATGATTAAACTATTTCTTTCATATACAGGTTGTTCCGCGTCGAAACCAGCAAACTTCGCCAGCGTTTTCAAGGGATCATAGCAACAAAAAAAAGTCACACACATGTAGGCTATGAAACCCCGTTTCAGAGTTACAGTGACTGAAAGGAGACAGAATTTACGTTTATTATTTCGGTATTTGGGTATATGTTTTTCGTAAACATTGTTATAGCTTTTAATTTAGAATGTATATGTTTTCTTTAAAATGGCCCTGGATGTATTGAACACGAGCTACAACTTGCTGTAAATACACTTCTTTATGAACAATTTATTCAGTTTCTAACTACCCAGGTGCCGACGAGACTTTACTGTATGATAAGGAAAAATTAACCAAAAAATCTCCGAGGGAAGTGAGAAGGATGGAACTTACAACATAATGTTTTGTAAAATATGTTTGTGCAAATAATTCTCTTGATTTGCTGCTACCCTATATATAGATGAATCCTAACGGTGACGCGTGTATCCGAGTAAAAAGCGTTTGATACCAAAAAATTAATAATTTCATATTTGTAGCAAACATTGTTCAATTTGTACGCATTGTATGTAATGACATTCTCCTAGAATAAAAAAAAATTACGCTTTATATTTTTTGAATAATCTGATGTCAATTAGAAAATGTTTCTCTATTACTGCAGCCGTAATAACAAATACTAATTAAGATGTAGATATTAAAAAAAATTACCTAGTAAACAAATTACATGGACTACTGCGAAACACATATGTAGTCACCAAATAGTAAGCCATTTATTTAAAGAAAAAAATTAATATAAAGAAATTTTTGCGTATTTCGAATTTTTTTTTAAATGTATGAACTGTTATTTGGTGATTGCATATATGTAAAGCAGTAGCCCACGGCATTAGTTTACGCTGTAATTTTTTTTCATTTGTACAACTTAATTAGTACTAGTTATTATGGCTGCAGAAAAACTGAAAATCTTCGTGTTTGACAACGAATTGAGTGTAATTTTTTTTATTCTAGAAAAATGTCATCACGTGCAGTGCGTACAAGTTGAACAATATTTGGTACAATTATAAAGTTATTAAATTTTTTTTGGTATCAAGCGGCCTTAATGCCGGGCGCGACGGCAATACCTGCCTCTGCCGCCCCGAGCCGCTTGAATTAAACACTCGCGCTGGCAGGCAGGCAGGCGGTCGTGGTGGGTTGCCGAGCGGGTTGGTTGATAGAGGCGGTTGTCGCGTCACGTGGAGGAATTAGCGCGAGCGGCGACTGTCAGCTGTCTCTGGCTGCGCGGTGTGTGGATATAGCGCAGCTAACACGAGTCTCCACGAGGAACAGTCCCTGTCTGTACCCCCGTGGCAGTGGTTTTGACGTTTGCCTCGGCGGGATAACCTCACTCCTCTGAGGCTAACCTACATCACACAATCATTGTTAGTTCCGGGTGTTGCAAAAGAAGATATTTCTGGCCTTGCAAGTACTTACGAATTCTCCGTAGTAACTTGCACTCTGGAACCTAAGAGAATAATCTATATTTGTCTATGTCACTGACAACAACCAAAAATAAAATATCGGTGTGCCAGCAACCACAGACTAAAGTGTATGACAACAAAAACAAAAAAAAAAAAACGTTAGAAAGGAGAAAGACGCTGCCTGTGTTGGTGCAAGTTTCTGACCTGGTACAGCACCGACCATACATTTACCTTATCTGCAACCCGTCGTACGTGAACGAGTGCACTCTGGACGACATGTTAAAGGGTTAAGAGTGCGTGGGGTGTACGTAAATCCACGTTATGGAGGTTAATCGTATTTTACAACTCAAGCTGTGGAATTATAAGAAATGTAAATATTTCACAAATTTGATCATTCTTATATGCGTTAAAAAATACTGAAAGGAAAATAAATATTTTCAATGTAGAGATATTTTAAAATAACACTTTAAATTCAACGCGAACACGTTAAACTACTTTCCCTTCGTCGTTACCAACTTTCCTGTTGGAGCTCGTCAGCCAGATAGTCCGTTAAAAAAAATGCATCTAGGGTTAGTGATATTTTTCCAAAAGTTGATTTCAAAAGTGTTCAGTTTAACGTGAACAGCTTGTACCAGAGTGATGTGTTTCAGCGAAGCTCTTTCTGACGTAGTTAATTTTTTATGTTAATACGGCGCAAGATATTAGGAGGAAAAAAAAACGCACAAGCGTGGCAAAATATATGCTCTCAAAGCTGGCAAAACCAGTTATTTATGATTGGCCTTTTTTTATTTTGTTATATACTTTTACTTTCATAAATCAGTCTATTTCGATGTAGGCTTTTTAGATTTAACTTATGTCCCACACCTTATAACTAGGGCCAGTGACTTTTCGCGTAAAAATCGGAGCACACAGTAGACTTGAATACTATATACACACCTCAGCCGTTGTTATACCTCCATTGGCTGCTGGTGCCGTGTCCGTCTTTGACCAAGCCACTCACGACTAAGTAACTCCGACACTGAACCTTCGGGGCAGAACATTTTTTAGCGAATCAAAGAAGCTGGACGACCCTACAGTTCTTTGGACTGTATCTTGTCTCGAAATTTTTTCGCGAAATATCACTGCCCCTACTTATAACCCTAGCGAGGTGGAGCAGTGGTAAACCAGTGGATTCGCATTAGGGGTTCCATTCCCGGTCCGGCCATCCTCATTTCAGGTTTCCATGGTTTCCTTATCTCACTCCAGGCGAGTGCTGGGATCGTCCCTTACCACAGGCCATGCCCGAATCCTACCCGCTCCTGCTTGTCAGACCAACTTGCTCCGTCTATAACGACCTCGCTGTCGACGAGACGTTATGCCTTACCTACGTATATAGAGTCCATTCACGGTTACTCCCAACTTTTCTGAAGCCGTGCTTAAGTTATACTTCCAGGATATTCCTCCGCCAAAGGGACAACGCACTGAATTCGTGCGCAGCCAGTTTTCGTATTATTTTGCCTAAGAACTATTTCTTACTAGGCCTTACCAGCACACCTGTTTTCTCTGTTATAATTAGCATTAATTAAAAATTAAATTTTATACTTCATGAATAAAATACAATTAAAAGTAAAATTAAACAAAAATAAGATACTTTTATATAAACAGAAAAATAAATCGCTTGTGTTACATGATGTATTTTAAAAACAACCAATTACCTCATTAATGGGTTGATTTTTCGTACGTTTGATTCAAACTGTTTGAAGAAACTGCGAACTGACTATATCTGGGGCTTGAAACCGTTCGGAGATAGCTATTTATGTGAACAAAACCCTTTTATTTCGCATATTTATTGAAAACCAGGCCATGGAATACTTAAGCAAACGAAGGTGAGATATCATCGTATCACGGACTCTAATCGCACACGACAGCAAAATGATCTCATTGGCCAGCAACGAGTCAGAACGCCTTTCGCCAATCAGCGCCTGGTAACGCACCGTCCAGCCGGCAGATCAGCCAATAGGGAATATTTCTCAGCACGTAGTAGCCAATCAGACACAAGGTCTGCTCCAGAGAATCGAGCAGCGAAATAGCAACAAAGTACGCCTTCGTTAAAGGATCCACCATGTGTATTTTTTTCACTTCTGTATAATGATCTAATCTGTGCCTTGATGGATCCCTTAAAACTACCTGTCCTGCAGTGGCCACGGTGCTGTAGTGGTTAGATTTCTCGCCTCCCACCAAGGTGAACCGGGTTCGATTCCCTGGAGGGGTCACCCCCGGATTTTCGCGTGTGGGAATCGTGCCCGGACGATGCCGCTGGTCGGCAGGTTTTCTCGGGGATCTCCCGTTTATCCCGCATTTCGGCTCTGCTCCATAATCACCTCGTCTTCACCCTCATCGGCTCTCAAGACCTTGCCATGCCACCGCACACACTGGGTTGCATGCTGCTAAAGTAGCGCGGCTGTAACTTAGGACTCGGGAGCTCTGCCAATGTCGGGCCACTTCTCCCCGGGACAGGAAACAATAAGACGACGGTGGTACGGCAGGTGGGAGGGAGTACCTGCAGATTCGCCTGCCCGCCTGCCAGCTACCTGTGGTTGGTGCTTTGCAAGCCGTTCTATCTCTCTCTTTCACTTGGATAGGCGGAGTCAAGTCCGTTCTTAAGCCGGCGCGACTATAGCACTAATGCAGACATCGGCTTTCCTGGGTAATGCCATTGGGTGTTGCTGACACACCAACTACATATTATATAGTTAGTTGCTTCTTGTGCCGTGGATCTACTGAATAATTGAAAGCCGTTCTACTTCTACCTTAAGAACACCAACTCCTTCTTTTGCAACACGTCAATCTAAAAACTATTGTGTACCTTGAGGTGTTGAGAGTTGACGTACTGAAAGAGAAATGTTTAAGTTCATCGCCGTTTAGTACATCTGCGTATTATTAGCAATTTTACTCCCGTATAACACTTCCACGCTTTCTGTAAGATGGCGGATAAATAATGTGAAACAGAGACTGGAAATATTAATTTTACATGATTTTATGAGAATATTATATCCTATGCAAGGCTTTCAAAAGTGTTAAATTAAGGCTTCCGCCTGCCCGGCGCTTGGATTGCATCGCAGAGTGTTGGAAAGCCTGGTTTTTTTAACGGAACTATTAAACGTGCTCCCGGTATGTTTACCCACGAAAAGTCATTATACCCCAGACGAGGAAGGAATGGTTCTTTAAAGTTACCACGCTTGCTGTAAATATTATTTTGGAGCCCTCCAATATAGTTAAAACAGCTTTTGCAGACTGGCGAATCTTAAAACATACTAACCGGACACAAGACAAACTACGATAGAAGCCTGTTTTAGCCATTTTTCATGCCCGAAAAATAAAAAATAATTGCAGTTGAAATAAGAACTTAAATTTTCTTCGGACACGAAACTTGTATTTAATGCTTTTCGTTTTCCAGGAACCCCTACAGAATAGCCAATATTTTTTTGTATAATCGCGTTATTTCCACTGATCCTCTGCAACTCACTTCATGCGTTCAAGGCGGAGCCCTTTACTGCATTCGAAAGCGACAACCATTGATTCTTCTTGAGGGACAGTCGGCGCCTCGCGGATTTAGAGGTTCGTCCCGCTGCAGGAAACACGGGACCAACGCCATTCCACTCCCTACGACTCCTGGAAATGTTTACGCACCGCCCCGTGGCTCAGTGCATCACCCGACCTTCGTAATCGCACTTGATCCTCGGAGGGTAAATTATTGGGCAGGCGGGCGCGGCGCCGCGCCGCTGGGGAAGGCGGTAAGCGACGCAGTAAATTCTGCATCGCAATCTGTGCGTTCCTCCGAGGCACCTCCATGCATGAATACCGCATCTCCACTTCCGACTGAGGGGGCCGTGGTGGCTGAGCGGTTGGACTGCTCGCCTCTCACCAAGACGAACCGGGTTCAATCCCCGGTCTGGGCCACTCCCGGATTTTCGCAAGTGGGAATCGTGCCGGACGATGCCGCTAGTCGTCGGGTTTTCTAGGGGATCTCCAGTTTCCCCCGCCCTTGCATTCCAGCGCTGCTCCATTCTCACCTCATTTCACCCTCATCGGCTCTCAAGACATCGTTGTTAAGAGACGCCCAAATCTCTCAACTCCAACTCCAACTGCACTTCCGACTGTCCTGGCCACGCACTTCCTTTGAGCGCGGTCTCAAACCTCTTCTCGTCGTTATTCAGGGTATTAACTTCAGAAAGGCAAAAATATCTAGTCTCACCATGGAATAGAACCCAGAGTCCCTGACTCAGCCAGCTGCTATTCCAGATCAGCGCACTGACTTGTCAAACAGAGCCCTCATTTATGGATAATAAACGCTCCAGTAATAATCCACGCATATCAGTCAGGGCATTAAAATGGAGATGCAAACATTGTATATTTAATATTCAGTCAGTGAAAAAGTGTTAATTGTAAGAAAGGACAGAAGCGGCAGGGACAAGAATAAGAAATGTTAAAAAATTATTTTGTGTGAATTTTTAGAACGTGGTGTTTCTGAATGATAACACCCGTGTACATATACACAGACATGTCCAATCATCAACGTGTAATAAATGTCACCATTACGACACTGGAACGATTATATTCTTGCATTCTTGACGACGTTTTGATAATCGCAACACCTAATATTATTTTTATATTACAAATGAGTTGCCCAATTCCAAAACTGTCTAATTCCCAAAAAAATATGGAAACGTACTTTTCCGAGTATATTCGTTGTGTGTGCTATTTCATAACGAGTTCAGCGTGTTGTACATTCGGGTAGAGTGCACAGCTGAAAGCCGCTCTATTTCTACCTTAAGAACACCAACTACTTCCTTTTGCAACGTCTCTAAAGTGAACACCGCGACTGGACAATCGGGACCTGAAAAATCCATAGATTCACGCGAGAAAAAGCCGTGATTCAAAATTCTCGACGTTTTTTGTGTTACTGTGGAGTGTAGCGTGATTACAAATAATAAGGCTAATTTTGCACGTCCCTAGCTGTCGTCACAGAGTGCTTATTAATACAGAAGTGAAACAGTTACTTATTGCGCGAACTCCAGCGTCGCACGCCAGAAAAATGGCGTCACTGACCAGCAACATGCCGGAACGCCGTTCGCCCAATCAGCGCCTGGTAACTTACTCGCCAGCCGGCAGTCTAACCAATAGGGAACCCTGCGGAGCGCGCAGTAGCTAATCAGACACGAAGCTTTTTCCCCGGAGCGACGCACAACCAATCAGAGAATGGGCACGCCCACATCAAAGGAACCACCCGTGTATTTATTCACTCCGTGACAATGTCTTACAACTGCGATCCAATTGGAAAAGTGAGTCAAATGTCACGTGTTTGTTTGAAGTCCAGCTTGTCCTCAAGAGAATTTGCAAAATTTCCGCGTGTATACGCATAAGTGATGGACGAACTAGCGTTCCAAAACCTGCACACATCCTCTCCCCCCAAAAAAGGCAACTTCTCGTTATCTCGCACGTAAGGTTTCGTTTGACCTTAATAGCGAATTGTTATTCCCGGCCAGGCGCGAGTTTGTGTTTGCGCGGTGGTTTGCGCTCTTCTTGTCGCCATACCCCCGCGTGCCGAGAGTTCTGTTTGTCCACGACGAAACTTGACTCCACCCGGTCTGAGAAACTTCCTGGGTCTTAGTGTCTCTCTCTCTCAACTTCTTCGTGATCTTCCCTTGGCGACCGCCAAAACTAGGGACACCAGATTTTCGCAAAAAGCGTGGTTGTCTGGTTATTTTTCAAAACAAATTTACCTCAGAGCCACTTCCGCGAGTGGGCTGTTTTAGTTGCCACTCCTCGTACGTGCTCGTGGGCGACAGACGTTCGCTCCTGGAGTAACCCAATTGTAGGGCCCCCTGAACTTCTTACGTGCAAGCCTGCAAACTTCCTTTGGCTATTGGCTTCGTGTCTATGTAGAAAGATCTTTCCTACTCGACTGGGCCAATCAGAACTAAGTTACGCTAACACTGAACGCCCGTGATTGGCTGGCAGACACTTAGGTATGAGTGCGGGTTAAAACCGTCCAACCGCGACATTGGTTCTGAACTACCGTGTTTTGGGGTACAACTAGTCATGGAATATTTTCGCGAAAAACAGATGCTCCTAGCTAATTACGACTTGCCCGGTCAAGTGTAGCCTCTTAACGGCTATTTAAGCACTTTGGAAATCTACCTGTAAAAGATTTCACTGCCCTTGCTTGCGTGTATTGAAAGGGTTCACTGACTTGCATGCGCCTTGTAATGTTAGTAACGACGAAGGGAAAGTAGTTCCCTGTCTTAAAGTTGAATTAAACGTGTTTCAGTGAATACTGAAATAATATCGTTTGCTTTCGGTTTTTATAATGCACATTAAATGTAAGAATATGCAAATTTGTAAAATATTTACTTTATTAATAAATCTACAGTTTCGCTTGACCGATACATCAATAAAATGTTCAGGCACATTCAATATTAATTTTACGTATGGCGGAAGAATACACAATTTAGATACAAGTAGATCTTAATCAGGGCTTTAAGAAGTGCTGAGTTTACCATGAGCAGTCTATACCAAAATGACTTACCGTAAATACACGCAGCAAGTAATGAAAGGTAAACTGCAGGCGTGCACGTAGAGTGATGATATCTAGCTTGAGTGGGACTCTTTCCACTAAAACCAGGCGTCCGTAGTCATAACTAAGGAGTCTTGCATGAGACTAGTAATGAGAAAATGTTCAGTTTTGTCCACAGACCCGGGAATTTCGCGATTTCACGCGATACTAGGACATACCTTAAACACTTGTGCACTCTTGGTGTGGGGGCCGTGGTGATGTAGCGGTTAGAGTGCTTGCATCTCACCAGGGCGAACCGGGTTCGGTTCCCTAAGGGGTGGCTCCCGGGCGATGCCACTTGTCGGCGGGTTTCCTCGGGGANTCAGCCCTGCATCAAGGGCTGCTCCATTCTCGCCTCGTTTCACCTTCGTCGGGTCTCGAAACTTCGATATCAATAGCAGCCCAAACCTCTCCACTCCACCACTTTCACATTACTTTTGCGATTGGCCAATTCGTCTCCTCACGTGTCCTGCAGGACTGTGAATCAGTAGCACACGTATAGGCTATTCACGGTAAATTAAGTCCTTTTGAAAGCTCTCTCATTTCGAATAATATACAGTAAATATATTGTATCGTATCCTTACACGTTTAATTTCGAGTCCAGTGAAATATATACACTGTGTTTATTACTTGCATGGCAATATTTACTTTAAAAAGTGGTGGAAGGATAAAAAATGGCTGATAGTAAAAATTTAACTAGGACCTCAAAAGTGCTCACTTTACTATGAACAGCTTATACACATGAAGTTGTGGCGGTAGACACATGGGCCAGGCAACTCCGTCTCTACTTCCTCCAGTGGAAAACGTGTTCCAAAAAGCAGTGACCACCCCTTCCCCCACCCCTGGTCAGGTAGTAGGAATGCATTTAATGGGATTAGCAAAAGCAAATGGAAATAGTTTTACTTTTCCGTGTATATTTTGTGTCCAGAATATGTTAATTATTTTTCAAAGCTGCCCCATTAATATCACATAAACCAAACATGGTCATCCAAATAATACAAAATAATTATTTATAAACCCATAAATATATTTACAAAAAATTACCCATCAGTTATTCAGATAATTACTATTGCACAACATGAAATTACATTAGATTATTGAAAGAGACAGGTAGGGAATGTTTACATATATTTTATATAAAATAATTAAGTAGCCCATCCCCGTCAGTGGAACAGAGTTCCGTCCTATGCAAGTCCCTCTCTGCTTCTCTCCCGGAATACGAGAAGCCAACCCTTATATCTCTTCCAAGTTTCACAATTGAACATTCTTCCATACTTACGAAGTATAGAGAGCGTCCCACTGTGACGTCACATGCTGCACGCACGCCTCCAGAGGTTCTTGAAAACAGGTAGGNGGGGGGGGGGGTGATCCCTCGAGGAAGCCAGCGAGCCGGCATGCATTCAGTATGGCACCAGCTCACACGCCGGCAGCGAGGGAGTACAACGGGGCACTCACACCCAGGTAAGACTCCACGTCTACGAAGTCAGCGGGTAGTCAACGTAGTTTCTCGCAGAACAGCAATGAAGGCTCTGATAGATGTGACGTCACAAAGTTAGCCAGTGAACAAATGACAGCGCATGAGGTGTGTAAACAACAGTCGTCATTAGCCTGGACGGCATGAAAACTCACGAAATTTCCGGGTCTCTAATTTTCTAAAATTTCAGTCCCAGTGTCCTATATCTGGGACATTTCAGAGGAAATGTCTTTAATGGTCTGCATTGTACAAAGTAGAAACCAGCATCCAATTACGGAAGTCGATCACGTGGTGTGAATGTCATACTTAGAGACCTGAAAAATTCGCGTTTTCATTTTGGGACAAGCTAGAATTTAAAACCCCGTACGTTTGTATTGCTAATGCTATTGGTCTACCCGTTAAATTACACCTCCTGGACAACTTGGAGCCTATAATAAATACACAGTAAAATGCAGACCGAATCACCGTCTTCCGCTAATACAACAAGCAACCAATGAACAATGATATCTGCAAGATTTTGCATACGAAATATAGCCTATAGGTAATTGAACTCGCGAATTTTTCAGGTCTCTTGTCATACGTTATTGAGTATACATTCCGTAGTTCCATAACATATTTATTTCACTAACATGATGGAGAAACCCGTTTTAATTGTTCCAGCATTGTGACAGAGCGTTGTAACGATACTGGTACAGTTCGGAACATAAAATTCTTTCTTTGCAACGCCTAAAAATGCATATTTATATTTACGGTTAACACACTAAGGACTATGCCCGAGAGTAACTCGGACGAAACTTTTATGAATATTTCTCTGTGCATAAAATGCAAAACTGGACCATATGCAGTTATATTGTTTCGTTATTTTTTATCAGAACTTAAACGAAGAAATAACATATCACCAGTGACAATTTTCAGACAAAAAATAATTTTATTTATAACTGCTTAAATTGACTTGCTGGAATGTACACCATCTTACAACCAGTAAATATATACACATTGACGTAATGGCGTGGAGGTTATTTTGACGTGGGCGTACCCATTCTCTGATTGGCTATGCGACGCTCCGGGTACAGGCCTTGGGTCTGATTGGCTACCGCGTGCTGCCAAATATTCCTTGTTCGTTAGACTTCCGGCCGGCGAGTAAGTCACCAGGCGCTGATTGGCGAACGGCGGTTCGACATGTTCCTGGTCAGTGACGCCATTTTGCTGGCGTGTGCTGGTGAAGTTCGCTGAGTTAGCAACCGTTTCGCCTATGTATTCTTCACTACTCTGTGCTACGGATACGAACATTTCGCGGGATCTATTACCTACATGATAGACTCTGCACATCTAGTAAACTAGAGCTTCAGTTATTTGTACATTGGCTGCTCCACAAGTAAGTAGCTGATCGGTGTAACATCGTCGTGTCTTAATTGGCAAGTAACCAGCTGTTGAGCACGCGACTTGCATCTAGTTATTCTCTACGACAGAATCTCTACGACAGAATCCATCGGTTAAAGTGACTTCATTGTTAGCACGGCAGCCCATAAATCAACAAGTGTGTGGTGTCAAATATATACAGGTTGATTCACGAGGAGTTACAGCCTCTTACATGGCTTATTACTTAAGTCATTTGGAGAAAATTATGTAAAATAAATGTATGTCACATACGCAATATTTACAGAGTAATTCTGAAAATTGGAATCTCATTAAAGTGAACATATCGTGACATGTTGCTGCCCGTTCGTATATTACTGTGAACAGCGCGTGACCTTCACCATCGAGAAATGTGACTATTTGACTGCGTACTGCGTGAAAACGGCGCGTTCCTGCTCATTTAATGCCGTTGTAGCCTTCGGTTGTGAACTGTAGTAATCGTGTAACAATGCCACGTGCGTATGCCACAGAAGTACACTCCGATATGGTGTTTGATTATCAACTGTAAACAATTAAGTCTGATCACAAATAGTTTTTTTTTTCTGCCACATCGCCTTTGCGTTCCAGGCAATGAAATGGCGTACAGAAATAGGACTGTAAACTGTTACCTTATAATTTTATTTTTGAAACGTGTTGGGCTAAGTTTTAGAGGATTCACTCGCACAAAAATTGGCACCTTACATAAAGTAATGGTAATATGTAACATATCTTTGATGTTTCTCTGTAGAGCACGTTTGCTGTACAATCCTGTTCACGCACAGGTAGACAAGTATGTACATGCCTTATAAAAGAAGCAGAATTGCAATAAAAATGCATAATTATGTATTGCTTTTAAACCGATAAACACGTTTTTAATCTGGCAGTTTCAGACTTTGATTTTGCGAATTCGGCTGAAGTCTAATCATATATTCGGAAGTCGTTATCAGTAAAGGGTGAGGTTTAATTACCCACATTAAAATAATCCTACAGAAAATTGCGCTATATACTGTAAAAATGGAAAACATTTAATATTTTAGTCATTTTATAAGTACCAAGCGTCTATTACTCAGTCACTGTGGAGGGGAAAAAAATAGAAACATCCAGTAAAATATAATTCGGGAACGATGAAAAGATTGCACACACACACTGAAAAGTATTCCCGGAACGTAACTTTCAGTTTTTATTTTCGCTTCCATTGGCTCCGAAATTTCCGAACCCGCAGTTCCAGCCAAACGTGCAAAAAAAAAAAAAAAAGCCAGCCATTCCCGTATTATATTATTGTGATTTAAATTGTAGCGGAGGAAAAAAAACGTTGGTGGACCAGAGGGGGGACGAAGTAATAACCTCATAGCCGATGTAAATGCGGAAATGTTCGGGATGGAAAGTATTTGAAAGAGCCCGGTTTAATCTCAGTATTACGCTATTTATCAGTGTTACCATCCGCCCTTCCCGATAGTCGCGTGTGTGCGTGCGTGTGCGTGGGTGCAGTGCCATTCGTATAATTAATATCGACGGAACTGAGCCCTCCCCGCTTAAAAGGGTTCGTATTTTCCGCGCAGGGCGTTACATAAAATATAACATAACCCTCCATCCCTCTCTTTCGTATCCCTTGCGGCTATGATGTAGGGGCGATTGTAAGGGGAGGGGAATGTAAAAAAAAACGGTATACCTTTAAATTTTGGCCAGGGGCAAAGCCGCAGTATGTAATGGGCCTACCGGTGACGTGAAGGGAAGCGGCTCGAGGGACGGTGTGGTGGAGGTGGTCGCGATGATAAAATATTCTGAAATACTGCTTTGTTTCGACGCGGCTTCGTAAGGGTGCGTCGATGGGGTAGGAGAAGGGAGAAAAATTATTGCGGCCGCATGGCGCTTGTAACACTGTTGCACGCCCATTATGTTAGCGAGCTTTCCATGAAGAGTTTTGACAGGTCTAGGGAGAA
>NQII01003401.1:128715-142532 GCA_002778355.1 Clitarchus hookeri | reverse complement strand
CTCCCCCCCATGCAACGATTGTTCGATCCTGCCGTCCGTCATCTCAAAATATTGACGGCTACTTTCATTTAAATCCGTTCGGTCACTCATTAATTTGTGACGCTAAGTGTTGCAATCGCGTAATATTTTTGGTGCGCACTGCACTGCGTCTTCTGTACCATGGGTAACAAGCGAGCAACGTGCTGCGTGTTCTAAAGACATTACCATCAGCCATTCATAAACGAGAGGTGTTAACTTTCACAAACCAGAAAAGATTCTCAAACTTGTACTGATTCCTTGCTGTGTACAGTACCGACCATAAAAATCCTTCATGCGCAACATATCCGTGATCGTGGACAAGGTAACTTAACGGAGTAAAATGCTAGCATAAATATTTTTCCAAAAGGAAAAAAAAAGGAAGCAATGACGTACCTTGCTCGCGTCGTTCGTGGACCTGGAAGTAATTATTCAAAAACGAAATTACGAAAATATTTCCTCTTCCTTTGTTTTAATTTATGCAGCAGATTCTTCCGCTCACGTGTACCTTCAGGTGAAATAACATTGATAAATATTCAGTAATTAAAAACACTAAACATCACGATACAACAGCAGTGTATAATACATGATTCTTCACTGATGTTTTTTCGCAAGTAGGAATCGTGCCGAACGGTGCCGTACGGTTGGTGGGTTTTCTCGGGTATCTCCCGTTTCCTCCGCCCTTTCATTCCCGGCGCTGCTCCATGCTCACCTCACCTCACCCTCATCTGCTCTCAAGACCTAGACGTTAAGAGCCACCCAAGTCTCCTTCACTCACTCGCACTCAACTGACGAACATCAACTAAAGTAAAGGCTGACTTACACTACCACATTTCTCAGAAAGGGCACGGCTGTGGCGGCGGAAGGTGAAAATCACGCGTGGTCAAACCCGTGACTGGCCATGCGACAGAACTACCTACTCTGTGACCGTGCAGGGGATTCAGGACACACGCGCTAAGATCCTCCTGCTTGCGTGAATCACTCCGCTCCGTAAGACCCTAGGACGGGAAGACGGGGAGGGGGTGGGGGGGACTCGGGGTAACGCCGCTCGTTACCGGAGGATAACCCGTCCTCTCGTTACGGCCTCCCGGAGGCAGATGATGGCGGCATGCCCCGCGCCCCAGACAAAGGAGAAGGGGCTGTGCCCGACATGCTCGGCGCGACGGCGGCAATAAAGGCGGCACAATGGGGGCGGACTCCCGTGTAGACGTCGCGGCGCCAGGCGACGTCAGCGCGCGCGCGTCCCCCGGGCTCCTTCCGGCGGAGTTAATCCCCGTCAATCGAGCCCCAGACGGCGGCGGCCACGCGCGATAAGCGACGGGAAACCCTGATCCTCGCTCGCCACGACACAGCTCTCGCACTCTCCGCGTTCACTAACTGTGTCGGCTTCTCCCGAAGGAGCTGCCTTTTCCCCGCTCCGAGGAGAATGTTTTGTTGAACAAAACCAAGTTTGTCTGGCAACATCCAAAGTACACCTTTCAGGCCAACTTTAATTTACGGTTTCGGGTGCTGCAAACAGAAACATTTATGATACGCTCAGTACTTAAGTCGACACACCACTGGTTTCGTTGTCACAGATAATGAGCTGTGTGCCGTATGTTCGGCTACAGTATTATAAACCAATTGCGACCTAGACCAGTAAAGCGGTTTGCGAATCATTTACTAACTGGTAAGATCATTGGTTATTAAGCTTCGCAGTGTGCAGTACAGATCAAAACTTACCTAAACGTGGGTAATGTACACAATATTGTAAACTTAATTGTTTGTATAGGGACAGTGCAATATTGTACACTTAATTGTTTGTATAGGGACAGTGCAATATTTTGCCGTTGAAGCCAAATTATTTTGCTGTACATATTGTGTTGCCCTAAACTATAAGATTTGGTACGTGCAATTAAATGTTTGTTTGGGCTCTACGTATATAAAAAATGTTCTGTTACTATATATGAAGTATAAGGCACGGCCGGGATTCGAACCCGGATCATTTACGCCTGAGCGCTACGCCCTGGAAGTGACTACTGCTAAGTGACTACGGACGAGATTATAATATTTAAATTTCAGATTCGGAAAACGTGCGTGAATAAATATTTCAAGTTTAACAGATTTGCTTTTTAATTTCCTGTTGAACTTGTTGTATAAGGATTTTTATATCATAATTAATCATCAAATGCACTAAAAAAACACATTATTGCTATCATTACAGTCACAAAAATCACAAACAACCTCTAGAGCTGTATTTTCGAAAGAGAGCCGTCAAATGTGTGACCAAGGAAATATATTCATTTGATTCAACTAAATAATTTACTGACACTAATTTTTTTGACCGAACGCAGAGGTTTTGTTTATCCAAGCTTTAAATGAGCGAAGTAAATTTTCTTGCTTTTGAAGTTTTGTTTGCTTAACAAAATATTTTGGTGGGGCTACAAAGTATATGTTCGGACATATAGAAGCAAGTATTTTGTTGGCTGGAACAAACTTTTCTCTCGGTGCGCTAATTTTTTTTTTTTCTGTAAACAATAGTTCCTTTGTTTAACGCTGTCAATACGGAGCCCGTTTTCAGTACAGGCAAACATTTATAGTCCGTCGCCTTTAAAATCCCGCACATTCATATACGTAATGGATTTTATTTTGAAGTCTGGCCATCAAGGAGGATAACATAAAAAAAAGTACTTCTCAAAAAATTATCACATCGCTGCAAAACACCGCTCGAAAATAAAATTTGCGAATGAGATTGATAAACTGATAAACACTATTTATTCCGTTCGCTGTTGTTATAGGTGGACGCGAACAAGACCACATCCTTGAACCCAGCGGGTCATTAACAACCATCCATCTGATGAGGTATCTGCGGACAATAGAACTGACATGGCGAAAGTAATGAGCAGCGGCCAACGAAATGCTCAGCTCGTCACAGGCACAAGTTTCCCAATCCATCTTGTTGCAAGTGGTAATTTTGCTTCGTAATTTTGCAGAGTGCTTGAAACTATTAACCTTTTCGATCACGGGGCCGCGGTGACTGAGCGGTTAGCACGCTCGCCTCATGCAAACGTGAACCGGGTTCAATCCCCGGTCGGGTCATTCCCGGATTTTCGCAATTGGGAATCGTGCCGGACGATGCCGCTTGTCGACGTGGGGGGGGGGGATCTCCCGTATCACCCACCCTTTCATTCCGGCGCTTCTCCATACGTACCTCAATCACCCTCGTTGCCTTTCAAGACCCTCGCTGCCAAGAGTCGCGGAAATCTCTTCACTCATTTTTCAGTTGGTTAGCAGCTTGTAAGACACGTCCTAGACCAGTGATTCCCAAAGTTATATGAACTGCGACCCATTAAAAAAAAGCCAAAGATCAGGACTCACTTTAATGCCTTATGCGAGTCGGTCCGCGCGAGTGGCGGCCGCGGGGGTACTGCGTACTCTGCGTAGTATTTTACGTCTGATTGACAGTTGCATTGCGTGCGTGTAGGTTCTCAATTATAACATTTATAGCTCATGCATATGTTTATGTATGAAATTATATTTTTTTCGGGGCCCACCAAATTTTAGTCTGCGACCCACCAGTGGGTCGCGACTCATACTTTGGGAAATACTGCCCCAGACAAATTCGAGGCTAAACGCGCAAGGAAACAATGACCGAATCTCTTGCTACCTGGTGGTGGGTAAAACTGTATCATCAGCCAATGAACAACTTACCTGTCAATATTCGTCTTGTGTTTTCTTCAGCTGTTGTATACGCCTCCAGCGGGGTGCAGGCTACAACGCCCCATGCGCACGTCTGTGTTGCCGCGTAATTCAATCCATTCTGCCCGAGCTCAACTTCCGAGCTAGTTGCTGCACGCCAAATGTCTGGTAAACTTCGCCTCGAGTTTCACCGGTGGTAGGAGACGAGCAGTTCTTTCCCGTGTGTCGTCGCTTGGCAGACAATTCTCTCGGGGAGCGTGCAACCCCTTTTGACGTTGTGCGTACGCGCCAAGGTCACAAGTACCAAAGACACGCCAATTGTTCCCAAAAAGTCTGCTGTCTGACATCTTAACCATTTCAGTCAAAAAATAATATGTAATTTTAGCTCTCTCGGTCACGCATTAATTTGTGATCCAAAGAGTTGCAACCGTGAAGTATTTTGATGTGAGCTGTACTTGTGACTAGTGTTATTTTTGTAACCAGTGGAGAACGTCTTACGTGCTCAAGGACGTCACCATCGACCATTCATAAACGAGAGGCGTGGCGACTTTCGTATATCAGATAACTCCGCAGGAAGACTGTCACAGCATTTGGTACTGATTCATCACTGTGTACAGTACTGCCATGAATATCCTTCATTTTCAACATGTCCACGATCATGGAGATTGTGGATGAAAGGGTTAGGCGTTGCAACAAACAAATCTTTCGTTCGGTACTGTACTGATATCCAGACGACGCTTTGTCTTACATCGGGACCAATATAAATCTATCTGTGCTTTATGTTTCTGGCAGCTGTGGTTTATGAGGCTACGGAACATAGTCTCAGCAGCGAATGATGTCTCCCACACGTAGGGAACCTTGCTCATTGGACGATATGTTCTGCTGTGTACAGTGCACACCATTCAAGCCACTTCATATGCAACGTCCCAGATAGAGGACAATGTGACTCGTTCAGTCTCCGTTTCCATGATTGAAGACATGTTGAAACTGAAGGATATTTATGGTCGGAACTGTACACAACAAGGAACCAGTGCTCGGTGTTTTTAGCGTCTTATTTGTAAAAAATCTGTTTTGCTGAATATTCTGCACCTCTAATTTGTGAATGGTTAATTATGACATCAAAGAACATGCAGCACGTGGTTTATTGGTTGCGAGAAGCACGCTTGGCACAGGTACAGTGCAATTTAAAAAAAAACTAGCGATTGCAACACTTGAGTTCGTAAATTAACTTCGGACTGACGTAGTCTCCGCCGTCTTGGATTTACGTAATTTTCTCCACAAAGTAGGTTACAGATTTTTATTTTATTTTAGGGAGTGGCGGGACATAAGACATTGACTAGTACATTTAAGAATACGCATATTGCTTAGAGGCGTCTAAATTAACGTTATTAATTTGTTATAGCATTGTAATTCACAAACCTGCTAAACCTTTCTTGCCCATTGCAGACACCCATCAAGATGTTGCGCAGACAGGTTATATTTGTCCGGTGCTGTACTGTGCGAGGCTCAGTGCCCAATGATCTTCCCTGAGGGTAACTAAGTCAGTGTTCCTAAATCATGCTAGTGCGCTTCGTTACGAGTGGTCGTTTCACTGATTACCAAGCACAAATACTACATGTTATTTCTCTGCCAGCTTTAGTACAGAACACGTCAAAAATTTCTAATTTTCAATACCAGAAATCGTAAATTAACGTGGGAATGAAAGGATCAAGTCTCGAGCCGGTGCCGTTAATTCATTTGGATGCTGTCTGGGCGGCAAACCACTCCCCTTCTTACGAGACTGCACATGATTCGTGCACGCCAGTATCAAGAGTGTGTTCGTCGGTGCAAAGTTTTGCAAGGCGTGTCACATGAAGTACGGTCCAATGGAAACGCATTGCAACGTCACACGTGTTTAACCCGTTCGGCCACCACGTCTACGGTCGTGGACGCGTTGCACGCGAGCGATACCTATGCCCGGGCTTGTGCGTGGTGAGGCATCAGTGCCCGGTGCTTTGAGTCTCTTCCTTGTGGCTAACCTGATTTTTGGAATCATCTGTACCTCTTTGGCGTGAATGGTTGATGCCGATATCGTCGTGCGAGCAGTACGTCGTTCGCTGGTTGCAAGACGAGTTCTGGACACAAACACAGTGCATGTCAGTCACGGTTACTCCCAACTTTTCTGAAGACCTGCTAAAGTTCTACTTCCAGGGTATTCCTACGCCTCATATAAACAAAGCTCAGAAACGCCAACGCACCGCATTCGTGCGCACTCAGTGTAATAACATTTCGCATAAGAACTATTTCGTACTAGGAATTACCAACACACATATTTTGTCACTGCCTTTATTCATATAAGTTGTAAATTAAAAAAACATAATTTATTGATAAACTATATCTGGAGGTTAAATTTTACCCAAAATGAGGTACTTCAATGTTAAACCATGTATACAATTTTTGTATGTAGTATCTAGGAAACAACCAAACACGCCATTCATGGTGTGTTTTTTCAAAGGTTTTTTTTTTTTCAAAACGTGTGAAGAAACCGCAAATAGACTACACCAAAAAATTACGTGATTGCAAGACGTGAACTCAGAAAGCAGTGTGTGAGCAAACGGGTTGAAATTTAGCTTGTCATAAAATAACGCGAATTTGGCAGGTCTCTATTATTGCTTGATTACTGTCGCTATTATCACTTTTGTAATCGCCCACAAGGAAAATTTATTAATTTTTTTTTTGCCAGCAGTCATTAGTCAGAAATTAATAAAGGGAGCGCAAATGTACTAATTTGATAAAGCTTGAGAAACTATTACTATTGGCGTGTCATGCAGAAATATTACGTTAAACATTCTGAAATGTAACTTACGGCAAAAAAAAATATATATAAATCTAAGCTGGCGGGCACTGCTTTAGGTATTTTGCGTTACCGAGGCCACACATCGCAGGTTGACTAAGGGCTACCCAGGAACGCTCATCACGTGGCTCATCGCCTCTATGAGCAAGGCACTGAACTGGCGTGTAGTCTTTACTTTGGCTACTCGCCTCTCGAGATTCTCAACGGCGACACTACAATTCTTTAGTGTGTACTGAAAAAAATTGTTTGTATTTTTGCAAACGTTTATTTGGAAATCACTTGCCATTATCATTTTAGCAACACTGCAAGTGAATTGTAGCAACATTTACAACCGTCACTGAGGAATGCGTAAAAATAATGACAAATTTCAACAACCAAGTACATTAGATCACAAATTTAATATAAACATGGAGAAGAACAAACTATTATGTATCATACCACAGTATTTTGTAAAGTTACAATATTTCACTTGCAACGATAAAGAACATTTTCGGGAACTAGTTTCTGAACAATTGTTTTAAAATGTACAAAAAAATGACCTTGTTAAAATAAAAATACGTGCGCTGCGCCCTTCTGAACAACTTTAAACATCCTGAACATATGCATTCCTTCCTAAAAATGATTGTCAAAACTCCCGTTTCAGCTATCTTCAATTAAAAAAAAAATACACATTAGAAAGGGAAATTGTAAACTGAAACTTGTAGAATATGAAAAAAAAATTTTTGTGTCCTGTTCCTAGGTGGAAATGTTTTACGCACGTGGGACAGTTTTTGACTAAGAAGTATTTTAGTTGAGCTCTACATACCATTCGGTGGCCTAACCAGGCGATATCCTTAACTGAGGAATCCATTTAATTCAGTCAGTCACTTTTTCCGATAAAAATGGCTAAAATAATGTCTCGAGTTCAATTGCCAATTAGAGTCGTCAAATATTCGCGAGTTCAATGACCTGCAGGCTAGACTCTACAATCATATGTAGAAATATGCCGATGTCAACTGTACGATGGTTGTCTGCTGTCACAGTGGAAGGCGACGATTGGGCCAGCGTTCTCCAAGAGGTGTCAAACACCGCGTGGTCCAATACCTAAAGTAATGAAAACACACGTGTTTTGAATTATAGCTTGTCCCAAAATGAAATCGCTAATTCTTCTGCATGTAGACTAGACTAAACCATAGAATACTTAAGTATACACCATCCGCACACGCCAGCTAAATATCTGCACTGACCAGAAACATGTCGGAACCAATCAGCGCCTGGTTACTCACTTGTTATACGGCAGTCAATTCAATTGGGAACTTTCCGCAGCACGCGGTAGCCAATCGAAGACAACGCCCTTCCCCAGAGTCTCGCGCAGCCAGTAAGCGAACGGGCACGTCCACATCAAAGGAACAGCCGCGAACACTGGACAGAAACATTACACGAGTGCACGAAGCACGCTGCCTCGTGACAGCGACAATGAACAATTGTTGGGAAATAAAAATGCAGTAACACCGGAAAAGAAGGACGGAAGTTATCAATACCAAAATAGAGCTTAAGAAGAGTTATATGGGAGGAAGGGCGCCGAAAAGGAATGAGTAAAGGAACAGGAAATTAATGTATCTGTAAATTATGGATTTTTGGCACCACGAAACCCTAGGTGTAACTATTGTGAGTACGTCATCGTGGGAAAGGAAAAGAGGCAACGGAAAGTAACAAAATTGAGATGTAAAGTAATGAAAAGGAGGTCTACAGAAAGGAAGAAGAGAAAAAGTGTGCATGTACCATAAGGTCTTTTGGCTCCTTAGGTGTAGATGCCCATAGAAGCTCAAATAAATGAAAGAAGCGAAGAGAACTTTCACTTCAGACGATGCCTGTTGAGTGCTTTCAAGACGTCAGGCACATTAGATACGCCATTTCAGACCACTTCAAGATAGCTACAATCGGCTTTTTAAAAACACCGTGTATCAAACTATGCGTGTTAGATACATGGACAAATACTCAAGGGCATTGCATTGACCTCACTGCAGACTTTCCACAAACGAAATTATAGAGTCGCCACTGAAAGTCCCGTAGATGCAAGGCACCACGACGAGAACACTGCCTGCAGAACTTGAAAGCATTGCGCTTAGCGGCGATTCTGCACTTGACGCACGTGGCAGTGTCGTCCTTACCGCTCCCGCGCTTCTCAGCTTCAAACGCGGGAAACATCTCCAAGTAGGCAGGAGCCTTAACAGACATTTCGGAAGCGCTCAGCGAACACCCTTAATTCGCGTCGGGGGAGTTAACAGGCCATGTTGCAGGGGGGTTGTCGGCAGACGTCTCCGTGTGACGAACCAGGGAGTAGCTCTGCACCCGGATTTTCCCCTGGAGTTAATTCAAATCCTATCGCTTTGACGCCTCCAGCCTCCCTCTGCAGCACCCCTTCACCCTCGGGGTACCTAGAGGAGCACACAGGACCCTCGCCCACTCCTCCCCCCTCACCCCAGTCAGGGCGCACGCAGGCGGAGTAGTCACCCGAGACGAAGACTCATCCCCCGGGCTTAAGTTACGCCTGGGGCTTTGGCAACGCGCAAGCCCTTTCTGGGCGCCGGGGCTTTGAGGCGAGACTCACGGGGCTTCGCCCCCTTGCACGGCGTCTCGGCGGGGAGGAGCACAAAGACGCCTGACGCGGCCATCCCTGACAACCATCTTGCCGTCTTCTTAACCCTCCTTCATTTGCACATAACGCACGACAGAAACTCGACGAACAAAGGAAGGGGCCGCGGTGGCTGAGCAGTTGGTCTGCTCGCCTCCCACCAAGGCCAACCGGGTTCGATCCCCGGCGGAGTCGCTCCCGGAGTTTCGCAAGTGTGGATCGTGCCGGACGATACCTCTGGTCCGCGGGCTTTCTCGGGACCTTCCCCCCTCCCCTCCTTCCCCTCCAATGCGTTCGGGCGCTGGTCCATTCTCACTTTGTTTCACACTCGTCGGCTCTTAAGACCTCGCTGTTTAGAGCCGCCCAAATCTCTCCGCTCAACGAACAAAGGAAAAATTGAGCTGAACAGAGAAAAAAAGGTTTTGTTGAATCAAACAAGGTTCGTTTGGCCCAACCAAATTAATTGTTTGTATAGGGGCGATGAAGTATTTCGTCGTTGAAGCCAAATTATTTTGTTGTTCTTATTTGGTTTTCACAGACAAAGATTTGCTTGGTGTAACTTAATATTGGCTTGGCCCCACGTACATTAAAGAGTTTTGGTTAATGTAAACAAGAAGTTCGACCGTAATTCGAACCTAGATCGCTGCTCCCGGGCTCTAGATCCTCGCCACCTCAACTGAAGCACCTGCTGATGCGACACGAATGTATTTAAATACATAAATTTCGAATACTGGACATTGTGTGCAAATAAATATTTCAGGTTTCGCTGCTTTACATTTTAGTTTCCTGTTCAACTTGTTGTATTAAGATGTTTATAGCATTATTAAGCATCAATAAATGCACTAACATGCACCTGTTATTATGCTAATTGCAACAATAAATACAAACAAACTCTCGAGCTGTTTTTTCGAAAGAAGGCACTCAAATGAGTGACCAAACTAATATATAGAGTTGATTCCACTAAATACTTTTTTGAAAATCTAATTTATTTGAGCCCAACACAGAGGTTTAGTTAATCCAACCAAGTATTTTGTTGGATGAACAAAATATTTTTTTTTGTTTTTATAGTTTTGTTTAATTAACAAAATATTTTGTTGAGGCAACAACATATAGTTTTGTGCCTATACAAACAAATATTTTGTTGGCTAGAACAAACGTTTCTCTATGTGTAAACATATTATTTTGTTGCAAATTATAACGATGTTTTTATCTTACACTAAATATTAGTTTAACATACTGAAACAACGAAATATTTGTTTGGCACAAACATGGCTTTGTGAACAAATTTCATTCATTTGGGGGAATTGAGGCTTGGTTATAGCGACAAAGTATCGTTAAAATGAAACTAACGCCACAGTGTGGTTATTGATAAAAATCCAGAAATTGTGCGGATTCATGTGGAAAAATACTTGCAGGTTAGTTATTATTTGCTCAGATTCGTTCAGGACTCGTCTTGCAAACCGTGATCCAATTGGAAAATGAATTTAATGTTCGCGTGTTTAAAGTTTAGCTTGTCCTCAAATGAACTAGCGAAGTTTCCGGAAGGATCGCGTAGTCTAGCTTGCTGCCAAATGAATCCACGGAATTTCCAGGTTTCTAATTATAATGTTTACACATTATGCAGGGTTATCGTGAACTCCAAGTACAAACATGCCAGATTTATTGGTACTGGAAAATGACGAAGAAAATATAATACCACCTACGACTAGAGCTAGTGATTTTTAGCGAAAACATTTGAAATACAGTGTAGACAGATAGACTTCTTCAATACGATAAGCACCTACCTAACAGCAGTTTTTGTCTATTCCCATTGGTTGCTGTCTGCTTGAGAAGGCGTTTTCATATTTGATCGTTCCACTCAGAATTCGGCAACATCGGCATGGCTCCTACGTGATTCGTGTGCAGACAGTTAACACGTGTCAAAAAAGTAATTCAGCCAATCAAAACCTTACAGTGTTTTGAAGTATAACTTGTCTCGAAATATTTTCGTGAAATTTCACTACCTCTACCTACGTACGACCTGAGTTAAACAAACCGGCTTTGAAAACTGGGAATTAAGAGTAGTTATTTATTTGCATGATGTTGGGAACCACGTGGAAAAGAAAAAAAAATCGTGGAAAGTGTTGTGCCGCCATCTGTGAACGTTTCTGGAGTAACGACATCGCTTGTCTGGGCTGTTGACGAGTTAAGCAGCGACTTAGCTATTAGCACATTTTGTATTAGGGGAACGTAGCAGTACAGGAGGTTACATCTAGGGCTCGCTACGCTCGTTTCAGGGCCACTAAACTAACTATAATGCTGACTCCGGGGCCGCCGTGAGTGCCTCGTCGTTGCAGGTTGCTGGCGGAGCGTATGTACCAGGAGAGCATGAACATGGCAGAGGTTCTCTCGGACTGAGCAAGATTGCAGCCATCCCTGCACTGTGTTTGGTTGGGAATAACAAGCAAACAAGTGCGCTTCTCTTGCACTTTTTCATAAACAAATAACTTTATAAAACTATAAAAAAAAAATATTTTTTTTTTCTGCATAAATTTTTAATTTTGAAATTGAAACAGAGGCTGCCAAAGCATCATACATGAATGAAGAGGATCAAGGTTCAAATCCAGTGTAATTATCATCATATGTGCCTTTTAAGGTTCGGCGTCACACACCGTGTCGAATTCTTTCGTTTCCTGCTGATTTAAGTTCTTGTGAAGTACGACAAACAAATTGCTACTACAGATGTTTGGCAATTTGCCGTGCTCTGCGGCAGAAATACGAAATCCGCACTATGAACGTTAAATTTTGTCACACATATATTAATATAAACTTTAAATGATCGAGACGTTCCTGCCTTTTTACAACAACTATAGACTGCTCGCTGTAAAGTTAGCACATTTGAGGTCCTAGTTACTTTTACCATTCTGTTATTTTTTTATCCTTTAACCAATTTTTAAAATAAATATTCCCATGTAAGTAATAAATAAACACAGCGTGCATATTTCACCGCACTCTGAAGTTTACATCTAAGGCTAAAATAAAATGTATTTATTTATTTACTATAATTTTTCCAAATGAGACGACTTTCAAAAGTGCTCACTTTACCGTGGATGGCCTATACAAAATAACACATATTGTAATAAAATTGAGCACAAAATATTATAAACAACTCGTAAAATGTAAACTATACGTTACCGATAATTTGTATGTACACTATTAATATGAAATCAAGAGAGACGTGAAGTTGGATGTTTCCGAGTGAAAAGTTGAACAACTTTAATTAAGCTCAACGTAAAGTTAAAAATAGTGAAAGGAAACAAAAAATCAAGCCATTATTAATTAATTTTATTTAATGTGCTGATTGATTTTCTAATAAAATACTCCTTGAAAAATGTTCAGCAACTCAACTACCAGGCGCGCATGAACTACACAGAAGGCGCGACCTACATACATCGTATCTCTAATGAGAGGTACTACGATACCAGGTTTCGGTAATAGGTATGTATCGGTTAGGATCAGTAACAGGTACGAGGCGTTCCTGAGGAATACTGGTTTTGGCTATCTCTAGTTCCTACTACGCACGCGCGCGTGATTATCATTCTTGTTAAAAAATTGAAATCGTCAGCACGAGCGCCGAACAGGGGCTATAGCTGTAGCCTATTCGTAGTTTCTTCACATTTTTTTTTTTAGTCAAACCTTCGAAAAATCACCCCATGTACGACTTGTCTGGTCGTTTCCTAATCATCCCATGTATCACAAGCATTATACTTCAGTCAGCATAAAATTGCCTTAGTTTCAGTTAAATTGAATATTTGTATACATTTTAATATAATTTATAATATTGCATTTTATAATTTATGTGAATATAAACAGTGAGAAAATGTGTGTGTTGGCAATGCCTAGTAAGAAATAGTTCTAGATATTATTAGAGTGAGTGCGCATGAATACAGTGCGCTGTCCCTGTGGTGTAATTTTGCCATGCTTGGTTAAGCTTTGTTCGCATGGAACGGAGGAATATCGTGGAAGTAGAACTTCAGAAGGGCTTGATAAAAGTGTGAAGTAAACGTGAACTGACTATAGTTACGAGTCCCACCTCGCGGAAAGTTCCTGCCCAAGTAAAAAAAAAAAAATTTTTAACGCCTCAATGGAAGCCGTGTTCGAGTCCACGATTTCAAAAGGGTGTGTGTAGTGACAGGTGTTTCTCGCGAAAATATTTACCGTCATGCTAGACTTTTATATCCTGCGTCCGCGACCGGAACTTCCTTTGGCTATTGGCCGCGTGCCTACGTGAGAAGGCATGTTCTCATTTGACTCGGTCAGTCGTAATAAAGTACTACGGCACCGAGCGTCCATGCTTCGCGGGCAGTCACTTGAGGAAAGCGACATTAAAAATCATCCAACCACGAAAGTGCATATGAACAAGTGTTTTGGAGTACAACTGGTCTTGAAATATTTTCGCGAAAAACACCTGTCCCTACTCATGGTGCTTCCGTGTGTGCAACCCTCTAAGGATGCATAGGACAGGACCCCTGATATTACCACTCCCCGTCCCCTCCACGGTTTCCATCCACTTCCGCCCCCACTGGGCGTATGGCTGAGATATTATCGGTACCATCCCCTTTGGTGTTGTTAATTCTTAATTGTTTTAATGCCCACTACCCACCATAACTTCGGCTGATTTAATTATTATTTCCCTCC